>OZ007587.1:61286137-61791137 GCA_963931845.1 Maratus michaelseni | reverse complement strand
CTGTATCGTTCTCACGCAGTAAAAATTACTGAACTCATCAAAACCTATTGTTCGGCAGTTGAGGTTTTCATAAAGAGCCTCATTAAGGAATCTGCTAGGCTTTGCGGTACAGAGTCCGTTTCCACTCACCACAAATTCAGCCTACCTGACAGGGCTGGGTCCTCCCAGTCATCATCTTTGTATACCAGTTGAGTACTGGACTACTTTTCCAGAACGTATAAGATCCAAAAAAAAAAAAAAAAAAAAGAACACAAACATAAAAATAAAGTAATAGCAAGATCGGTCACTAAATACTGCTGAATAAAAAGTTTTTAGTCCTTAAATAATATTTTTGGAGTTTGGGAAATAATAAAGTTCTTTCCTTTGTTTGTCACTTGGACGCAGTTCTTTTCACAGTTTATTTACATTAGTCGAAAAAAAATATCAATAAAACACAGTTAAATAATAATAATAATAATAAACACAAAATCACCTAAAAGCACATTTGCTGCGTTTCAGACAGTAGAAGTCTATGGCTTCATGTGATCTGCAGCACTTGAGGTCGCATTTGGACCCTCATGGTGTCCAACTTTGTTTACATTGTACCGATCGTTTCTTTTTACTGCGGTAATCTCGTAGGGACCAAAAAACTTAGGCTTTAGTTTGGTACATGTCCCAAAGTACGTTTTTTTGAATGGCCACCAAATCACCGAGTTTATAGGTGTTGGCCGTTCTTCTTTTTTTATTATAGGTTTTACGATTTCCTTCCTATATTTTTAAAATGTTCTCTTTTGCAATTTCCCTATTGAAATTTCTCTCTGACATAATCGAATTTACATGTTCTTCGTCTAACAACTCTTTTATTTGCAAATCGTATTTATGTCGCAATTTAACTCCTGTTAGAAGCTCAAATGGTGAAAATTTTGTGCTTCTAGATATAGTGCTGTTTATAGTTCGCTGTACCGATGCTACATATTTGTACCATTTAGTGGGGTCTTCTATGCTAAGTTTCGCTAATATTGGTATCAGGATTCTGTGCATTCGTTCTATCTGGCCATTTCCTCTTGGAACACCTGTCGTTATTGGGACATGTTGTATTTTTTGTTCGCTACAATATGCTTCAAAATCATCGGATGTAAAAGCGGGTCCTTTGTCGGTTATTATTCGGGACGGGTTTCCGAAAATGTTGTGTTGCAATTTTAATTTATTCATAACTTCTACGGCAGCAGTAGTTTTAACTGGGTATAACAAGACAAATTTTGTGAAAGCATCTACGACGTTAAAAATATGATTATAATTTTTGTGAGTGGATGGCATTGGTCCGATATGATCACTATGATAAGTCTCAAGGGGGATATTTTTTTGGGGGATTGGGTTCAATAAACCTTCTCCTTTCCCTTGCTTTTTATGACACAAAATGCACTCTACGCAATTCGCAATGACATTTTCTATTTGATTAATTAACTGTGGTATAAAATAGTTTTCTTTTAGAATTGTTTCGGTTTTTGCGACCGGATAATGATATTTATTGTGAACATTGCGTATTATTTCTTTTTGCATATTTACGGGAATCATCAACAGTTCTCTGTCGTTTTCATATTTATACACTATGTCATTTCGATTAAAATATTCCGAGCTTTCATTTTTTCTATTAATTTTTTAATGGTTTGAATATGTTCATCTTCTTGTTGCGCTAATTTAATTTTTGTTGTTAATTCGTCGTAAGAGCGTGTCACTACCAATACTGTATTTCTGCTTAGCGCATCGACATGCTTCATTTGATTTCCCGCTCGATGTACTATTTCATAATCAAATTCCTGTAAGAATAGCGCCCATCTTTCTACTTTTGGCGTAATGTCTTTTTTTGTACATAGTCTTTTGAAACGCGGAACAATCTGTCACAATTTTAAATTTCGTGCCTAATAAGTAGTTTCGGAATTTTTTGACCGATTCTATTACCGCGATGGTCTCTAATTCGTAATTCGAATATTTTGCTTGAGTAGGTGTAGTTTTACGGCTCATGTAATGAATAGGATGTAAGTTTTTGTTCTCATCTTCTTGTAGTAGGACACTACCTAAACCTTGCATCGGTGTGCAATCGGTGCTTGCATCGGTGTGCAATTCTAGTCTAGCGCCTCGTCGGAATAGATGCAATACTGGGGGATTAACTAATTTTTCTTTAAGAGTTTCAAAAGCTTGGTTTTCGGGTATTCCAAATTTAAACTTATTTCCCGCTTTTAATAAATCACTTAAAGGTCTCGCTATAGTTGCATAATGTGGAATGTATTTTCTGAAATAAGAAGTTAGACCCAGAAAAATGTGTAATTCTTTAAGGGTATGGGGTTCAGGAAATTTCTTTACTGCCAAAGTTTTGGCTTCCGAGGGTCTAGTAGTTCCGTTTTCGATAATATAGCCTAAAAATTCAATTTTCCGTTTAAGGAATTGACATTTTGCAAAATTAAATACAAGTCCGTAATCCGATGCAACTTCTAGGACGCGTTTCAGTTTTACCAAGGCTTCTTCCTCAGTTTCCACAAGTATTATGACATCGTCGAAATAAATTAATATTACCTTTTCTTTAATTAACTGTTTAAAAACAGCTTGAATATACCTTTAAAACTGTTGTGGTCCAACCGATAATCCGAATGGGAGCTTTAAGTACTCGTACTGTGACTTATGCGTGACAAATGCTGTATATTTCCTACTCTCCTCTGCTACGTAGGGTCCCTTACGGGGGGTTTTTGCTATGGTCATCTATATGAAAAAAACCATTTTTTAAATCCAGTGTAGTGAAAATCTTTGCATCCTCAATGTTATCTAAAACATCTTCTATTCTTGGCAAGGGAAAATTATCTCTAATTATTTTTTTATTTAGTAATCTATAGTCTACGCAAAGTCTCCAAGAGTTATTTTTCTTTTTCGCTAACACTATAGGAGATGCATAATTAGAGTTGCTCTCCGTTATAATTCCCGTTTCCAACCATTCCTGTATTTGTTTGTCTACAAATTCCTGCTCCGGATATGCTAATCTACGCAGTCGTTGCGCAATCGGAATATCATCAGTTAATATTATATTTACTTTTAACTCTATGTCCTTAACCTTGTTTGGCTTATAATTAGTAATCAGTTCCGTTAACCCTTTCTTAATAGTGTTGTTTGTAATATGATTTATCTCAATTTCCTGAAAATTAATAGAATTGTCTGTTTCAGCTAAATAAATGTATGTGGTTTTCACTAAGTCTAACTGTGGGATAGAACACTGTTTACTTTCTAATAAACAACTTTTTTTCAGTACTTAATTGCATGTTTACTTTTTCACTAAAGTTAAAAGCTGTTTCATTTTGATTAGTTTGTTCCTATCTCACTAATTCAGCTGTCGAAATCATTTTTCCTATCGTGGGATTGTTTTGTTTTTCTGACCGCAACATCGCATGAAATCTGGGTGTGACATAGCTGACGCGTCTGATTTTCGTCATGGCTGTTTCTTGTGGGAAAGCAGTGACGTAATTTACCCTAACTTCGTTTAACCTTCCTACCCTGAATGGGTCTAATCGACCCATTTCTATTATTTATTTCATGATAGCTCCCTTGGGTTTTAACTAAATGCTCTTATATTTTAAGTATTCCTCAAACAGATAAATATCTTCAGTTTATAATTTTTTTAGACTTCAGGAATTATTTTTTTAGCCAAAATAAAAAAAGTCACATTTTATCTGAATGGGTCTAATCGACGCATATTACTCATCGCATATAAATGCGTGGAAAACAATTAGATAGTGTGTATTTCGAATAATGATCGGTAGATGGCGCTACCATACTGATATACTCAAGTAATGTTCTTCTTGTTTTGGAGTGTTTCGCCATTTTTTATGCAATATTACACGTAATAAGCGCTGTCTTACTGATGAAGAAATCAGAAAGCTTTGGCAAGAGCTCCCTAGTGATGAATCTGATAAAGTGAGTGATAATGATTTGATTGAAACAGATGAATCTGATCATTTATCCATCGAAGAGGATGATGAGAAAACAGGTGTTTCCGATACAGAAGTTGAAACGGTGGAGTCTTCATCCTCCATTATTAGTCGCAGCAAAACTGAATGGTGTAAATCTCTTCAACCTATATCAAAAGAAAGGCATGTGCTGGTACATAATTTATATTTATTGTATTCGATATTCATCTTATATAATTTGTTTAAATTCAGGGGTTGTGCCAGCTGTGGAACATAGGACACACTCCCCTTCAACCAGCAGGGAAAAATATTATCTTCGAGGAAATTTATAGAGATTTGTTCGGAATTTATATGCTAAGAAAAGAAATAAATCCCCTTTAGAACAGACTTAGTCCCCCCACTTCTATTATTATTTTACAAACAATATAACATTATGAAATTAATCCCTGGTCCTACACGTTTTGCAGTTCAGAGGAAAACTGAACACCCTCTGTCAGCAATGAAGCTTTTCTTTACAGATGACATGTTCAAATTAATATGAGAAGAAACTAACAGAGAAATACAGACAGTCTGCTCAGAAAAGAATAAAAAATACACACTGGTTTCTGCTGAGGAACTTGAAACTTGTTGGTAAAAAAATTAAACTTCTATTACAGTAATTTATAGATAAATTGAAAAAAAATGCAAATGATTCCGCGGTTTGAAATTTATCCATTTTTTCATTTTGAAATTATTTTTATAATTTTTTTACAGGTTTGCTAATTTTAGCTGGTGCATATAAGTCAGCAGAGGAATCTCTCAAAGAGTTATGGAGCGAAGAAGATGGCCGCAACATTTTTCGTACAACGATGTCTTTGCAACGTTTTGAAATTATCAGAGAGTTTCTTAGGTTTGACAGCAAAGAAAGAAGAGTAAATCGGCGTCGTTTAGATAAGCTAGCTGCAATAAGATCATTATTTGATATGTCTGACACTCAGTTGCCAAAGATGTTCATTCCTTACAAAAATGTTACAATTGGTGAACAGTTTGTGCCTTTCCGCGGTAAATGCCCATTTAGGCAATATATACCGTCAAAGACAAGAGGGAAATATGGAATTAAAACGTGGTTGATGTCTGATGTCAAAACAGCTTATGTTTGCGCTACTGAGATCTATACTGGAAAGCTTTCAGATGGTGAGCGAGAAAAATATCAAGGTAGAAATATTGTGTTGCGCCTGGTAAATTCGATTGAGGGTACAGCTTGAAATATTACGATTGATAATTTATTCACGGATTACATTATTGCTAAAGAATTATTGAAGAAACAATTAACTATTGTTGGTACTCTTAGGAAAAATAAGCCCTTTATTCCTTCTGAATTTCAGTCATCACGTGAGCGAGAAACATTTTCCTCATTATTCGCTTTTCAACCAGATATGACACTTGTTTAATATGTGCCGAAAAAAACCAAATCGGTAATCCTACTTTCATCTATGCATCACGAGGCCAATGTTTCAGATGAGAAAGAAAAGAAACCGGACATAATTTTATATTATAATGAAACTAAAGGTGGAGTAGATACTACTGATAAATTAGCTGCTGCGTATACATGCAAAAGAGGCACTAGCTGATGGCCAGTGTGTTTATTCTACAATTTAATTGACCTAGCTGAAATAAATGCATATGTTGTTTTTATGCATGTAAATCATTCGTACAATTAAAACAAACTATACAAAATGCACCTTTTTTTAAATGGAACTTGGCAAACAGCTAACCGAACTTCCCAGAAATATTAGGATGAAAAAAATATCCGAGTAACCATAAAGAAGAAATTGGCTAAGGCAGCAGGTGAAAAAAAAAGAAAGTATTAGTTCAAATGAACGTGGAAGATGTAAAGAATGTGGTCCAAAGAGAGATCGAAAAACGCAGAAGAGATTTACTTCATGCTTATCTTTTCTTTACCTTGAGCAATTGTGTAAATGTGTCTGTAAATGTGTACTGTAAATCTTGTTTCTCATAAAAAATTAATCAAGAACAATGGAAATAAAACAATTTTGTAATATATATTTTTTAATTATTATTTTCCAAGTTATTGCTTATACAAACAAGGCATTGGAAGGTAGAAGGGGAAGTGGCGGAGTAAAAAGTGGGGGGGGGGAAATTATAAATTTTTTTGTCTCTAATAATGAATACAAAAATAATATATGAAATAAAGCTATATAAAAATATTTGTTTTGAGCTAGAATAAACATATACTAAACTGGGTCTAATCGACCCTTTCAGGTAAAACGTAACTTTTTTTCAACAGGAAGGTTAACTTCCGTTTTCCCATAATTTGCAATCCTTTTTCTGAAATATTGAAATTTAACTGTCTCAAAAAGGTGTTCCCTAAAATTATAGAATAATTCAAATTTTTTACGATGTATAAATCTGAAGTTACTGTATAACCATCTATTTCAATGTTTACGGTCGTAAATCCTATGGGTGTTATTTGGTTTCCACCAATACCTGACAAAACCAAGTCATTTTCATGTAATTTAGGGCATACCAGGGCAATATAGGTATCGTTGTTCCCCATATCTACGTCGCTCCCTGTGTCTATCAATGCATCTATATTTTTTCCTAAAATCCTCACGCCTTTTATTATTTTATCTGCTGGATTAGAGTTGTTGCTTACGGCAGCATTTGCCTTTTTAGGAGAATTGTTTGTACACTGGTCATACCTGTGGCTAGGAATTTTACACTTCCAGCACACCGGGCCTTCTTTTTTCGGGGACAATCCCTCCAGCGGTGAGAAAATTCATTGCAATTAAAACAACGGATTCTTGTATTTAAATTCTTTTGGGGGGCATTTGCGTAATTTGTTTCATATGGTACGTGGCTAATATCATTTCGGTGGAACGCTCTATTATTTTCAATACCTTGACGTTTCCGAAATTCCGTATTTGGGGGCTTAATTTCAGCCTTCCGTAAATTAATTCGGACAGTTTCAAAATCATCCAATTTATTAGTCAAATCATCTATATTTGTAATTTTGGGTAATTCATCACAAAAGTGCTCTTTCATTTCTAGGGACAATTTTCTCCTGATTTGATCAATAATTAAAATATTTTTTAATTGTTCGTACGTTGATATCTGCAGACCAGATAACCAATTATCCAAGAAATTTGAGAGTTCAAAAGATAAATCTTTCCACGAAGCCGAATTTTGCTTTCTATGTAAGAAGAATTTTTGCCGGAATTGCTCCGGTGTAAGTTTAAAGCGTCTTAAAAGTATTTTTTTTACATAGTCGTAGTCACTGGACTGTTCCTCACTTTCGCGATTTATTAAACTTACTATCTCGAGCGGTAATAATGCGAGAAGATAGGTTACCCATTCATCTTTTTCTATCTCTAATCCCCTGGCGTTCGAAAAGGGTTAAGTATATACTGATTTCCTCATCATTGTTGTATCTATTTAACAATTTTAAAACATCGGAACCCTTTCCAACGACTGTAGGTGCAGAGTTATGTAATTGGGCTTTTTGTGTATTTTCCAATTGTAATCGTTTTAATTCGAACTCGCGATTCTCAGCTTATTTTTGCTGTAATAAACGTTCAGCTTCTTCGCGTTCGCTTACTACTCCCGCTAGCAAATTTTTCACTAAATCTTCATCATACACTTCGTATTTTACAATTAAGTCAGTTAACTGAGTTTTATTGGCCCCTTCTGGTGGATTTAAACCTAATTCGATTGCCACAGTAGCCAGGTCGATCTTTTTCGACCTTATTAAATGTTCCATGTTTATCTCAAACTAATTTACACATAAAAATAAAATATTTCAATAAATAAATCAATAATATACGTATATTCACCCGATGAATCAAATATAACGCATATAATAATATGCAACAATTATATAAATACACTTACTTCCATCTAAATATTCTAAATTGAATATATATTTCTTTCTTTTCACATAAAAAATAACAACAAAAAAATATATATATCGTTATACCAATATAATATACCACTTCACTCCATTCTAGAAAAAAGAAACATTCAATTTTATGAGGAAGCAATAAAAATAACACCTTCCTCTATTTATAAGTATACGAAACGCAGAAAAAGAGAAAAGAAAAAAGAAAACATGAAGCACTTCACTCTTTTCTCCTTTTTCAATCTGCAAAATAAATATACACAGCAGACGTTCTTTATTTTATGGGTGCACCCTGACTTGCCTATTTGCTGACAAACAACACACAAAAAAAATTTCACCAGGAAAGAAAAAAAAATCACTTTTCCCACCGCGAAGGTCACAACACAAATCTTGCACACACGCAGATCTGAATGGGTCAGTGGGTCATTCTTTCTCCACCGAAACTCGATATATTTCACTCTCTCCTTACTGAAAGAATTTTATCAATTCATCACTGATTCATCACAGCACACGATCACAGCAGACCATCACCCAAATACACTTCAATGTGTAATATGCAGATGAGGAGAAAAAAAAATTCGAAGCACAAAAACGATGCACAAATCTTTTCCCTCTTTATCAGACTTTCATGTAGATCCGGTACGCACAGAAACTTGTATCACGCACAAATCTTTTTCCACTTCATTCGCACAAATCATTTTTCTTCTTTATTAGAAATTCACGTACATCCCGGCCGAGCCCCATTTGTAGATTATATTATATGCTGGTGTCTAGATGGGTATAAATAGGTCCAGGCAGATTTTTGGTGAAATCTTGCACAGTTTAATTTTCTTGAATATAAATGTCAAAATATACAACTATTTACAAGTTTAATAATAATTTTAACAACATGACAGATCTGTAGTTCGTAAAGGACGTTTTCTGATAAAACATTGGTCAGCTCAGCTCGTCCGCTGGCAGAAAAGATTTCAGAGCATTCTCCGAGAGTACGTCTGACTCCGTCTCTCGACTCCTTCTGTCTCGTTCTCACGCAGTAAAAATTACTGAACTCATCAAAACCTATTGTTCGGCAGTTGAGGTTTTCATCAAGAGCCTCATTAAGGAATCTTCTAGGATTTGCGGTACAGATTCCGTTTCCAGTCACCATGTATATATATATATATATATATATATAAGGAGGTGAAAATGAAAAAAATGAAAGGCGATTTTTGGAGGAAAGAAATCTGTCAGAACAACTCTCTTTGGTAATTTATGCGCAATCTGATAACTGTCACCTGGATTTGATAATTGGCTTAAACTGAAGATGACACTGGAAATATATCTTCTATATCAATGGACATCAAAATAAAAGCAAAGATTTCTTGAAGCTAGAAAAGCAAAACATTATAATTTTATGAGGTGTTTATAACACAGGGAATACTGACAGTGTGAATAGTTAAAACTCTTGTTCCAACTTGAATATTAAACAGTAGTGTTACAATACCATTTGCTGTAACGTTACAGTCCTCACGTCCGGAAGCGTTGGTAAAGAAAATATCTGTGTGGGAAACCAAGATATGGGACTAGGCGTCCGGCGACCCTACGGGTGTTCGGTTTCCGAAGCTCCTGGTGGACTAGGATGCATCCCCAAGTGCCATGCAGCATTTTCTTTAAGTGCATGGCTTTACGTAGTCTATGTTTTCTTGGGTGCAAGGGGAGTGATGCACAGGTGGCGGTGCCCCCCTTGTCATATAGCCTGTGTCATGGCAAGTCACTCAGGCTTATGCCAATCCGGTCCTCAGAACCTGTACAGGTCGCCTACCGCACGGCCTGACAGGTTTTATGTTACAGTCTGTTTGATATGCAATGTACATTGATTTGAATTTTAATCTGTCCAGTTATTCGAATTGTTACTTTGTTAAATGGACCCGGATTTGGCGGTCTACTTGACCTCTAATCTTCGCACTACTATATTTATTACTCTTGTTATTAAAATAATTCGTTTATATTTCTTAAAATAAAGGACACAAATATATAAAAATATTACCTTAAATTTGTAGAATAGTTTGTTTTCTACTTCCCTGATTAATTGTATTCAGATTTTGTGTTTTCGAAAAATTGTTTTCAATATTTCTACGGAATGTTCGTGGAAAATAATCAATAATTTAAGTTATTGTTGGTTTCAATAACAACAACCTTTTGCCGCGATTGCAATATATTAAGTTATAATAAGGTTTAACCCAATCAAATGACTGTTATATAATTCATATGAGAAGTAATTTTCCCATCTGAGCAATGTCGTGACAATTTAAGCCAAAGGTTCTGGGTTCGAGTCCCAGCCTGGACACATTTTCGCACAGATGTGAAAATTACTACTCGTATGAATTATTTACCAGTCATTTTATTGTTTTAAAAATAATTATAGTGTAATTACTCATCCACAACTTATTGGAGTTTCTTTACTTGCATTTTATGTCCATTACGAGAGGGACCTGTGACTACCTTTGTAGGTTTCTACATACCTCGAGTTATGGTAAAGCAAGTAAACCCGACTTAATGTCTAGGGCCTGGCTCCCTTCTGGGTGTCCAGCCCCAAAGCTGTTGGGGGACGCCGGCCCGTCCCCTCTTCTGGTTCTTTGTCTTTTCGTGGTTCTCACTGATAATGGGTTCCACCGCGTATCGCAGTGACCTACGTCGTCGACATAGTCATCGTCGGGCACTATGTCGTCCACGGGTGGGAGGGTCCGCAGCTGGCTGTCCTTCGGCCGACCGAAACGTGTACGGAGAGACAAATCCGGTCGTGTGCGCTAAAAGTCCCTCAGGACTTGGTTTCGGTGGCAGTAGAAGAGCCGGGCGCAGCCTAGTTTTCTCTGATGTTTATCCTGTTCTGCTGTTTCAAATAACATTCCAGATGTCATGGCCAAATGGTTGTTTTGAGCGAATATTGTGTTGGCTAGGATGTCATCGATACAGCTCAATTCGAATAGGTGGCTTTTCAAGCCAAATGTTCTGGGTTCGAGTCCCAACCTGGACAGATTTACACTCAAATCAGTAATCTTACATTAAGTTATGTTTGGAGAGTATTTTGTAAATTTTTCATTAAACAAATTCATAGTTAATAAATTAACAGTTATGTAAACAAGGTATGCAAACGAGGGGGAAAATGCAGTGTCGCTTGTTCCGAGCATTTCTGAAACATAAAATAAAATATTAATGCAATTAATATTTAGCATATTGGCTATGGCTTAGCTTGGGACTTTTTCAAAATATTCATATGTGTAAACATGAGATAATTAAAAAAATAACCTTTTTTCGGTAAACAAGGTTTTTTAATATAGGTTCTGTAACATATGAAAGAATGAAAATGTCTAACAAAACTGGCTTTCTTTTAATAGAGAACTTTTAATAGAGAGCAACTTTTACAATAAATCAAATTAAAAAAATTATAAGTTTTGTTAGCTAGTGCATATTAACATTTTAACTATTAAGCATTATTGTGCTAAATTATTGATAATATTAAATACTACATGTCAGACAAACAGTAACAAACTTAGCTAAAATAATATATCATATTTTTTTTTACCTTTATAAGAAAATCGTATTTTAAATTATACTTAATCTTTAAAAGTGTGTATCTTAATTTGCTTAAATATGTAACATTTTGATACTTTTTATCAGGTTGCTATTTTTTGGCTTTTTCTTTTCGTTACACCATTTTATAAATCGTTTAATATAGTCTTCTCACATTCCCTCAGGCACGCTGAAGAATTTTATTAAAAAACAGTTGATGACTCAAGGAAACGGAAAACTTGGAAAGAACGAAAAAAGAACGGAAAACTACATTTGTAAATTAAATTTCTCTGAAACCTTTTGCTTGTTAAAATGTTTTTGGCAATTTATAATATGTCTGCTGTAGAAGATTTCATAATGCTTGGCAAAATGACATATTAAACATTATATATATATATATATATATCTTTTCAATATAAAATAAAAGGTGTAATTATATTTATTATTTGGTAGATATATATATTTTTTATATAATATAGATTTAAATCTATTTTTAATTTCACTGAAAATGGAACTAAAGAGATTTAAAAGCTACATTTTACATGTCCCCTTTTTAAATTTTCATATATTTTTAAGAATATAGATTTCTATTGATGTGATTTTTTTTTTAATTCAAGAAACATTTGTCATGTACATGTCAAATGTTTATCAATATTGTACATGTTCATTACATATATATGTTCATTACAAAATTACATAATAAAGCTCTTTAATGAGAAGGTATTTAATAAATCTAAAACCATATTTGAAATAAAATTTGTAAATGGATGGAGAGAAACAAAATTCATATAAAAGTTACATAATAAATTTGACTTTATAATTATATGTTTTCTTCCGTTCTAAATTTTCCCTCTTAATTTATCCTGAATAGTTAACTAGTTTGTTAATAAAAGAATTTTTTCATTCACGCTTCAAGGTTTTAATTAAAATATGCGAGCATACATCTTCAATGTACGTTTTACGATATTGTTTATGTCCTCTATTTTAATTTATTTTGGACTAACGTTAATTGAATTTAATTTTTTACTAAGGAATAGCTTCTTTAAGAAATACAACTCAACCAAATATAAAAATTTGCAAGGACATATAAATTAAATTATTTTATATTATTAAAACATAGATTAATATTAAGATAATCTAGCATGATAATGAAACATTAATATATTTTAATAAATTTGTTTACAGAAAATATTTTCTACCTTTAAATAAAATTAAATCCTTTAAGTTAACAACAGATGTTCGCAAAATTGAGAATATGCTTTACTGATATATATATATATATATATAAATTCTAATGCGAAAGAAAATTCAATTTACAACTGTTTAATAAACTTCTTTTGTATTTTCTCTTTATTTGTGAAGTTTTCCTTTCATAATATTCTGATTTGTAAACAAGTTAATTAACAAATAAGTTTTCTGTTTCATGGTTTAAGTTCTTTAATTAAATTATGCGATTATGATACACATATGATTTACGCGATTTTTAATATTCATATCGTTATTTTATTTAACGTTAACTAATCTAAACCTATTGCTAATAAATATTGTCCAAACAATTATTTAAGGAATAAAATTTTATTAAATATTAAAATTTGAGAGAATTTCTAAAATAAAATCCTAATTTCTATCTATATGTAGTATAATCTATTTCACTGGTCATCATTTCAGAGCTGATCACTATTGTAGAATACTGGAATGCTCTTTACGTAAAAATTGAAGCTATATCTAGTTACAACACATGTGAATGTTGATATCTCAAATAAATAAATCTCCGATATGATCTACTCTAAGCAATATCATTTTATTTTAATGGAAGAGTTAAAGGGAAGTTTTAAATGGAAAGAGTTAAAAGAAAGAGTTAAATGTAAGAGTTATATGCAAAATCAACTTAGTAGAGAACTATATGTAGCTTTAAAATAACACAACAGTCGTGACGTTATAACATAACTCATCATCGTCGAAATACTCTTTACTAAATCAACATTTTATGTAGGATTCGCTTACACGAAAAACATTCACAATTTTTACCTTTAAGGTAAAAATTGTGAATGTTTAATGGGCAAAATTTCAATTTATCAGATAGAAAAAAGTATTATTTCTTAAAATTATTGATCTTAAAATATTAAATCGTACGAACTAACAATAATACCGTTTCACGTCTAAGGTTCTGCAAGTTTAGAAATTGAAATCAAAGCTTCGGTGAAGGTTTAGAATTATATCAAAAAATAATAATAGAAACGATCTAAATACATTCAGTGATAAATATTAATGGTGCAATGCCAAAAGTGAAAATGAAAGAAACGCGTAGAAAATCAATTATATTTTATAAAAGTAAAAATAATAATAATAATAGCATAGAAGGCTAAATGTTGTAAAATTAAATGGGTGTAAGATAGGTTGAAATTTTTAAAATATGTTATACATTTAGTTTTAGTGATAATATTTCAAAAACGAAATTTAAATACAATATAACGTAATAAATTTCTCTGTTTCATGAAAAAATTTCAATCCGTAAAAAAGTTAACCGGGCATGTCTCATTAAATATTAATAATAATGAAATAAAGATAAAATATTAAATATATTCAGATACTATATTTACTAGAATAAAAAAAATGACAATATTCATGCTTTCATAGATTCTTTTCACCGTGTGTAATACATAATTCTGTTTCTGAGAAATGTGTTTTTAATTAAATTAATTAATTTATTATTAATCACTTTTAACATTCGGTGGAAATTGGTTCAGTGGAACATTCGGTGGAACTATTGTTAATATTTTATTAAGTTTTACTTAAAAAAGAAAAATGCTAAATTTTTCTAATCAACTAAAAATATATGAGTAAAATCAAGTTTTAATTTACACTTTTTAAATTTTAAAACTGATTGTAGTATTTGAAATATATTACGTTCTAACGTGGATTTGAGTTCGTTGAAGGAAAAGCATTATGCCCACAAACAGAAGGTTTGAAGATAATATGATGATAACACTTTCGAGTTATTTAGAAACTAATAAACACAACAACGAACAGAAAATATTACTTAATATCTATATTAAAGCAAATAAACTTTGCTCCCAATAACAAATTCGAAGCTACATGAAAATAACATTTTTTCATTTAGAAAGTAGCGTTTTATAAATGACATTTCTCTGACATAAAATAAGATGCAAAAAAAAAAAAAAAAAAAAAAAGATTCAGCATTTAATATTGCCAAATTCTTTTTTATCTGTTTCCGAGCGTCCTGTAATAATAACAAAAATCCTATTAAATACAAAGGAAGTAATATTTACTCACTTATCTAGTGTGTGCTAATAATACCGGTGATTATTATTTTCTTTTTTCAGTGAATACATTTCTCAAGATAAAGAAAAACACTAGGCATTTTTTTTTATTTATGAAGACTTGAAGACAGACTTCGAATGAGAGGAAGAGAGAGAAATAAAAGTGTGATATATTAGTAATACCAAAGCGTTTATTTTTTTCTACCGAAGAAATGACTATATAAAAAAGATTAGCGAAATAAAAAGGTAAAGTACTGATAGTTATTAAATATATTAATAGACACTGGTAATAAATAATAAGTTTTAAATATATGTTGATCTTAATATTTTTAGGTTTATTTTAAATTCTGTATAAAACACTAGAAAAGAGAAATAATCTCGAATGTAAAAAATACCTATGTATTTTTTTATAGAATTTGCCGTAACATGTAGCATAAAAAGTTCTAGCATTTAAACATCCACAAATATTCTTTAACCAGCCGTCTATGGCGACAAGTTTGGTCTCCTTTAAATGCATGATGTATCCCTAAAATTCATTGCAATATTTTATTTTTATTCATAATCTTATTTATTTACTTAATCCTTCGCCAAGTCGGAAGATTGCGACAAATAAATTTAGAACTCTTTGCGATCATGACAGCATTTCGTATATTTTCTGTTGTTGTGTATTTCCTCTTTCTTGACTAAAACTGTTTAATGCTCTTAAGCATCAATTGCAATACTTTCGCTAATACTGAGATTTTAAAATCTATTAACAAATCTTCCGTAAATCGGTCCACTGCCAATTAGCGTATTTTGGCTAATACGATTTGATGCAATGAAGTGTATTGTGTGAAAATCCTTTAATGATATCCGCATTTACAGTACAATTAGGTTTTTGCGAATATCTTTTTTGTTGTTGGCTTAGCTGCAGAATCGAATAGTTAAGATTTGAAAATATATCATTATTTGCATATAATCGTCGTTGACAATGTGTCATAAACGGCCTGCATACCAATTGACATACACTGGTGTGCCAAAATTAAGGACGGAGGGTTTTTCGAATGTAACGTCGCGCAGATTTCCACATCGACCAAAATCATACCATAAGATCTTCAAGATGTGAAAATATGGGACAAGTGATAAAAACCATCTAAACAAAGAATCAAAAGGATATGAAAGCATTTTATTGAAAATGTCACTTGGAGCACAAATGCAGAGAAGACAGAAACATTCATCTTACAAGCACCTGGCAGGACAAATTCAGTCTCTAATAGGGGATATGGTCACCCCTGACTGTGATGCAGGATTTGCAACGTCTGTTCATGCTGAGAACAAGGTTGTCTTGTAGCTCTTTTGAGGAATAGAGTCCTATTCCTCTTATAACGCCAATTTCAGCTCCGGAATCGTTGCTGCCGCTTGATCACGTGATGCCTAGAGTCTCTCGAGAAGGTCCCACACGTTTTCTATGGAATTAAGGTCCGGAGACTTTGCAGGCCAATCCATGCGTTGAATATCTTCACTCTCCAGGAGCTCTTCGACAGCCGTTGTACGATGAGGGGGAGCATATTCGTCCATGAAGAAGAAGCTGGACCCACAGCACCTCTAAAAAGACGCACGGTAGACAAGAGAATATCGGCGTAGTAGCGGACACCAGAGACTGAACCTCCTTAGAAGACGTGGAGGTCTGTACGACTACCAAGCATGATACCACCCCAAACATGAACTCCAGCACGTCCAAAACGGTCCCCTTTCGATGATGTCGGAGGGGTGATTACGTGTACCATGCTCTTTCCAGATGTGTAAACGTCCAGAATCGCTCGTCATACTAAATTGGCTCTCATCCGTAAAGAGTACTCGACCCCACTCCTGTTGTGTCCAATTCTTATGGTACTGACACCACAGAAACCTGCGTCTCTGATGAGCAGGCGTTACTGGTACACACCGTACTAGTCGGCGCACATACAGGCCACCTTTGTGCAGCCTCCTAGCCAGGATAAAACGTGATATCCGACGGTCAGTAGTCTCCTCCATCTGCCTTGCAATTTCTCCAGTTGTCTAACGCTTGTTTCTTTTCACCTGTAGGACAATATAACGGTCCTCCACTGTTGTTGTTGCACGTGGGCGACCACTGCTGAAGGCTCAAACAGCTGTTCCCTTCGTTTGAAATGCACTCCAGACTCATAAAACGATGCTACGAGCGATACCGGAATCTTGTGCAACACTTGTCACACCTCGACCTTCTTCCAACTTCCCAATGATTCGACCTCGTGTAAAGTCTTCCGGATGACATTATCTGGATTGGCTCTTAGCCATATCATACAATAATAGCAAGAAAAAACATCGCTGAAATCAGTTTACACAGTGCAATATATTTCACCAAATTTCTTGTCACCGCCTCTGTGCTTTTATCCATTTGTCACCTCCTCCTTTTACGCCATATGCCATATCGGGTCATGTCCTGCTGCATTTGTTTCAGGTCTATCCCCTGATTGGTCTTTCATTTAGTTCTGTTGCTTTTTTTGGCTTTTACGCAAATTTATCAGCTCCGTCCTTAATTTTTGCACACCAGTGTATTTTAGCGAGTACGGTTTGGTGAAACACAATTTGTTTTGGAAGTCACTTATGATAGTCTCATTCCCTTTAAAACATATTTTCTGTCAGTATTGCCCACTTTTATTCCTTGATGAGCAATCTGATTAAAATTCAGCAAATCTCTTCTAGTTCCCGATCTCTGTCCAGTTTTGCTTCGCCTTTCTCTCCTTTCTCGATACAGTTCAGGAGTTTTCATAACTGTGTATCGCACTGACTTTTGCATTTATGTTTCATGACGACTCTACTTTTAAGATCTGTGATCAGACAGGTAAATACATACAGCAATAAAACTGTTAAGCAACGTAGAAGTCTTAACTAAAAGCCGTTAATCTGATGTTATGTGTTTAATAAATGTATACTAAATTATTGTTTTGTATTATTTTAGTTTGCTTCTGTATTATTAGCTATTTTAGTACTTTTATGTAGGTTTGGCTCAATAGCATTTTTTCTCCTTGCCGGTAGCAGTTTTTATTTCTCGAGTGTGGAAATTAGAAACAATGCTTGATATTGAAATGAAATGTCTTGGTTTAGAGTATTATTTCTTCTTATTATTATTATTATTTACTTATTTATTTATTTATTTATTTTTGGTATTTTAAATGCATGTATTTTGAATACAGTTTTTTATTTTAAATGGAATGAGTGAAATATTCATATTTTATATAAAATGAATGAAATAAGAATAATGGCAGTGTTAACAATATTTGGCGGTTTATCACCTGCATCCAGCCAAAATAACTGTACCACCATTTTTAATGATGTTATGTATTTAATACATGTAAATTTAATTACTCTTTTGAATCCGATTAGTCATTGCCAATGATAAATATTATTGCCGATTAATAGTCATTTTCAGTAATTTATCTTTCAAGCACGGATAATACATAAGTACCAAACTAACTGATGATTTGTTTTGGAATTTTATTCATTAAATATTATTTTATCAGTTGGTTTTGTTTATTTTTAACTTCTTCAATAAATATCGTGAAGGACGTAAAGATTGAATTCCAAATTCGTTTATATTTAAAAAAGCATTCTCAATGTGATTGACTGATTTTATGTGTTTGTCTCACAAGCTGGTGAAATTTTTAAATTTAAATTTGTACTTTAATATAATATGTTTTTCGTTTCCTAATGTTACGTTAATTCCTAATATTCCTAATTTCAGTTATAATAACTGATACAATTACTGCAGTTATACAATATTTTATGTTCTGTCATATACAAGTTAAAAAACAAATATAAAAAAATGAACAAATTTCAAAGTTTTATTAATGTTAAAAATTACAATGATCCCATTTTAAAATAAAATTTCTTAGTCATTTATGCATTTATTTTCCCAAACTGTTTTTTTCTAAAATGTGTAGGCCATTTTTTCCATACGAATGCATATTTGTCCTAATTTGTACAATTACATTATCATAAGCATCTTATACTAGCAAACCCTGCGGCTTTGCTCGCATAATTGTTGAAATATACCAAGTGGTATTCGTGGGTCTATTTTTGTTAGAGAAAATTATATTGCTACGGATAATTCTAAAATTGCTAATTAAGCTACTTTTTGAGTAAACTGCATTCTTATACTGCATTAGGCGAACACCAGACTTAAATAAATGAGAGGAGCTAAAATTAATTAAAATAAACGGTAGTTTAGAATGTATTTTGAAGGTTTTCCGCTCGTTTAATTTCTTATATGAAATTTAGAATTTTTTAGAAACTGTACTAAGCTAGTTGTTTTAAAAGTCAGCAAAATGCCAAATTCCAATCGTTTAGTTAAGGAAATTTCTGTAATAACTATATCACAGAAATCGCAATTTTAGAACTTTTTTGTTCCTGCACACATTAAAATTTCTACATTTTTAAAAACAGTTCTGTGGATGAATTTATCTCTCTAACGTAACAGCCATGTAAAATTTCAAGTTTTTGTTCCTAACAATTTCAAGTAAATTATAGTTTAGAAGGTTTTTAGAACATTTCTCGCTTATTTTTCGCTCTTAAATTTAGAATTGTTTTAGAAACCGTTCATAGCGAGGGTTGAAATCTTAAAAATAGCCACCATGGCAAATTTCAAGTTTCCGGACCAGCAGCATCACTAAATTTACAATTTTAGAATGAATTTTGTTTCTGCACATTTTTTATCTTTGAATTTTGTAAAAACTGAACTGTTCAAGCATTTACGTCTAAAAAATAACCGACAAGCCAAATTTTAAGTTTTTATATTTTGAAAAACTATAATTTAGAAAGATTTCCGATTATTTTATACCTTTAAATTTCGAATTTTTAATAAACTGTTTATACTGAGCGTCTGCCTCTTAAAATTTACCACTATACAAAATTTTAAGTTTCTAACTCGAATAAATCGAATTAAATAATATTTTAGAACTTTTTTCGCGTATGTCACCCTTGTAAATTTCGATTTTTTTAGAAACCGTTAGCGAGCATTTGCATTTTAAAAGTAACCATCATGCCAAATAACAAGCTCCTGTACTAACTGTACCACATAAGTCTTAATTTTAGAATTTCTTTTGCTCCAGCACCCTTTTAAAATTTCTCATTTTTAGAAACTGTTCTGGGCGAGCATTTACGTCTCTAGAGTAAAAGCCATACCAAATTTCAAATTTGTCCCCTTAATAGTTCCAAATAAATCGTAATTTAGAAAGTTTTTAGAATGCTTTTCGCGCTTTCACACTTTTGAATTTCAATATTTTAAAAACTGTTCTGTGTGACCATTTTTGTCTTAAGCAACAGCCATGTCAAATTTCAAGTTCCTGTTCCTAGCAATTCTAATAAAATCGTAATTTAGAACATTTTAAAAATGCTTTTCGCTCATTTCAACCTTTTAAATTTCGAATTTCTTTACAAACCATTGTTAGCGAGCATTTGTAACTTAAAATTAATCGCCATGCCAAATTTCAAGTTTCTAGTTCTTTCAGTATCATAAAAATTGTAATTTAGAACGTTTTTTTCTCTTTCACCTTTTTAAATTTTGATTTTTAAAAAAAAGTTGCATCTGCGTCATAAAACGTAGCAGCCATGTTAAGTTTAAAGTTTCTGTCCTTAACTATTCAGTAAAAATCGTAATTTAGAACGTTTTCAGAAGACGTTTCTCTCCCATCACCCTTTTAAATTTCGCATTTTTTAGAAACTGTTCTTAGAGAGTAGTTACATCTTATAAATAACTATCTTGCCAAATTTCAAGTTTCTAACTCCTTCCGTATCACAAAAATCGTAATTTTAGAACGTTTTTTACTCCTGCAACTCTCCTCGGGTTTTGACACTGACATCAAATATAGCCTTTGTTAGAGCTGGGATTGACACCATCAATTCTCCACCATCACGTTTGAAGTCGGTTCGGTAGTTCCAGAGCTCCCATAGAAAATGTAATTTAGAATGTTTTAAAATGCTTTTCACTCGTTTCACTATTTTAAATTTTGATTTTTAGCTCAGAGGCTATCAAAGCCTGAGAGCTAATGTGCCCGCCGTTCTGTATGTATGTACGTATGTACGTATGTACGTAACGCGATAACTCTTGATAGAAATAACCGTTTTGCTTCAAACATTGTTTGTAGGTTCAATGTGATAAGGCGCTTCCCTGATTAGTTTTTGGGGTTCATTGGTTATGTATAAAAGGGAGGAACATGGGGCTAACCCCCCTTAATTTAGATAAATGGGTTTTTCCTGCAGAATTATCCCATTTTCTTCAAATTTTGCATATAGGTTCATTTCGATAATGCACTTCTGTGAACAGTTTTGGGGGTTCATTGGTTAAGTATAAAGGGGAAAGGGGGGATAATCCCCCCCCTTAATTTAGATAATTGAGTTCTTCATGCAGAATTATCCCATTTTCTTCAAATTTTGTATATAGGTTCATTTTGATAATGCGCTTCTGTGAATAGTTTTGGGGGTTCATTGGTTAAGTATAAAGGGGGAAAGAGGGGGGGATAATCCCCCCTTAATTTAGATAAATGGGTTTTGTCATGCAGAATTATCTGATTTTCTTCGCAGAATTATCCGATTTTCTTCAAATTTTGCATTTATATTCATTGTAATAAGAGGCTTTTCCGATTAGTTTAAGGGGTTTATTAGTTAACTATGAGGGGGGTAACGGGGGGATGACCCCCCTTAATATATTGTCGATTTGTTTATTCTTTGAGGGGCTTATTTCAATTTTTTTGAAATAAGAGTATAATATACAATGAGTGTGAATAGCCTGTGAGCTCAATGCCCTCAGTTTAACTGGGCAGTTTTCTTTTTATTTTTAGAAACCGTTCTTAGAGAGCATTTACACCTTATAATTAAATACCTTGCAAATTTCAAATTTCTAGTCCCTTCAATATCACAAATATTGAATTTTAGAACTTTTTTGCTCCTGTCACTATTATCGTCGGGTTTTGACACCGGCATCAAATATAGCCTGTGTTAGAGCTGGGATTGACACCATCAATTTGCCGCCATCACTTTTGAAATCGGTTCGGTAGGTCCAGAGATTAGCCCCTACATACAAACAAACAAACAATCAAAACCAAACAAACGTTACTTCTTTATAATATTAGTATAGATTATCAATTAAACAAATTTAATTAAACTCTTTGTCTATGATCTGACATTGAAAAAACATTAATATCGCATTTTTACTATTTAAGTTTTTATGAATAAATGCATATCTAAAACCCCATGTACCTAATAATTTTAAGAAATATCTAAGATTTGTCTTACTTATTTTCAAGCATTATTTTTTTTTGTCCTAGTAACAATATGAAAACAACAGTATAAATAATAGCAAAGATGGCAAAGAGAAAAAAAATTAACCACTCCTCATAATCTAGAATTCAGTAATGACTTTTGTAGACTATGACTTATTTCGACGATGATTTATTTCCATTAAAAAATTACATAAGCCATTTTGTTCTAAATAACTTAGATTTTAGTTCCAGTATTGCGTTTTATTGTGTATGGAAGATGAATAATTTCTGCGTAAAATACAAGGTATTCTTTTAAAGTATAATTTTACTATACAGATTTTTTTTTTATTATTGCTGCAGTTTGTTGTTGTTGTACATAGTGTTGTACGTTTCTTATTGTTGTAGAATAGTACTCTGACTATGTGACTATTTCAGAATAATTAATTTTATACTTTCCTTCAATAATTTAATTTGTAGGATATATTTGAATCAGGTTAGATCATCTAAATATTCGTTAGGTGCATTTTCCTATATAAATAAAAAAGTGATTTATGAGAGTCTTACTCAATTATTTTGTATGCATTGCATTTTATAATGTCTTGAGGAAAAGGGAATGAGAATTACAAGAGCAGATATATTTAAATTTTAGAAACCGAATGACAAATGCATATATTCATATTTTAATAAACGGGAGAGAAATATTATCTGAAATGGAGGAATATTTTGGACTTATACAAAAAAAAGGAATATTACGCCTGAAGCTAAAATACAAATCATTGAAAATGTTTCATTGGAAATTTAATAACTGATGTAGAATCTTATACATAACATGATGTTATAAATTGTAACATTATAAATTCATAAATTTAATGGAACAGAATACTATTTGCATATTTCTGAGATTCGCATCCCTAATATGTCATCCGTAGGGTAGACTAGAATACAGTGCATTTGAGAAATGATTCATGCTTGTTTTTAAATCGCTAGATGTTAATCTGTTCACTGAGGGATTTCTGTTACAGATTTAAAATATTCAGTTTAATTATAGGGGAGAGTAGAGCAAAACTTGGTTCCCTGTTTTCTCGCTGTAACGTGTTGACCTGTGAACAGCATCCGTTTTAACTACATCCCTTATGCTGCCCTAGCAGTGTACAATTGGCTTTTGAAGTGAGGTAATCTATGTGTCCATGCAATGCTATTGGAAAGAAATTTACCTCAAAATTTTTAATTTTTTGACGTCTTTTCTGCTTTTTAAATACGTAGCCTGACGGATCGATTTAGTAAATAGACCACTGTTTTCTATAGATTTCACATGATATTATGATGCCAAGTGGAAGTGTATACATCACGCTATCCAGGAGGACGATCATGTTGATTTTTGGTCGCCTGTTGGAGCAAAATCCATGGTTTTGCATTGAATTTTGCAATTATGTTCTTTCACTCAATAGTTGGTGAAAAATAGACACAATGTTTAGTCTGCAAAAGGCGGGAATGCAGCTGATACGAGAAGTAAAATCTGAGAAAGCCATTACATAGCAATATTAAAAATTGCTTGAATACCTGAAAAAATGTTATTAAAAAAGTCAATCATAAGCAATGCCCCAAACTCAATTTAAAAAGAAAATAATTTTAAATGAAAGTACAACTTTCTTAAATATCACTAAATAATTGTTAGGCTATTCCAAATCTATTTATATAAAAGAATAGTTCACATTTTCGACACCAGGGCACAGGTGACGCTGCAGGATTGATTTTGGCAGTAAAAATAATGCATCTTTATATATTATCTTTATACATATATGTAATGTCTGGATAAAATCTTAAAAAAAGAAATGTTTTACTTGATTAAATAACATTTAAAGGACATTTTAATACAGGAATATTTACTTAGATGTTACATATATATTTTATAACTATTGAAAATTTTTCTTTTGAAAACAATGTTTTTTTTTATGCCTGTTTTACTGAAAAAAATCAGCCTCCAGTACCCCTGTGGCTGAAAATGTGAACTGTTTTGTATAACTAGATTCCTCATGGTGTAAATAGCATGAATACGAAATTGTGCTGCGTTTGTCCCAGTACATTCCTTATCATTGATCTCTAAACAATTAAACTTTCATTACGAACACGTAGTATATAAACAAAGTTTAATCTTTCAAAATTTGAACACAAAAATGTTGAAAATATAATTTACTAATTCACTTGAAATTTGGCGCTGATGATTTCACCTGGAGGATAATCTTTTTTCTTAATTTGTTGCTGTTTGTACCAAAAAACATTGAGAAGCATGGGACCTTTCCAACAAATAAAAACTACAAAATATAGTCACATTACAGATATAAATATTATATCTGTATAAAAAATTATATATATATATAATTAGATTACATCAGACTGTATATATTAAAAAAAATATGGCAAGAATTCTTTTTGAAACCAAAAATGGAGGCCCTTTCGTAAACCTCAAAGTTCCATTTTTTACTTAGCTCAGAACAAATCGTAAACAATCAAACATACAAAATCTTTCGTCTGTGTTAAATTGTATAATTTAGGAGTAGTACATTAATAAATTAGGAATAAATAACTGAACATTTTTTAGTCTATTGGGAAAGAATATGCAGAAATTGCCCATGGCACGAAGTGATTCCTATAAGTACTTATTTTCCCTGCTATAAGGTACACCACTGAAACAGTGTCTAACTGTGTATCATTACAGTTATATTTATTCCATAACGAATAGTGCGAAAGTAATATAGAAATCCATAACCCATTAATTATCCCACAATTTCATATTAATTTATGTGTTTGAGAGATGGGCGCTTACCTTCCAGAGTCTATTCGAGCATTTTTAGACGCAATTTCAGACATCAAAGCAATCTTTTCTTCGAACATCTGGCCTCTAATTACAATACTGTTAAATATGAAATTTTTGAACATTTTGTCATTTTGAGTCAATTATAACTGCTTTCTTTTCAAATTATTTTATTTCTTTAGAGGTTCTTTGACAGTTGGTCGTCTGAAACACAATGTTTTTCAAATTAAACGTGGTTCATTTTAATTGTAAAAAAAATGGCGTTCATAAAGAGGGATTAATCCCGTTTATTTACTTTTTCTGTTTCTTGCCTTACCAGTGGTAAGTGTTAATTTTCACTATTTTGAAAAAAAAAATTCTTTAAAAATTCCTTTAAAATTAAAAATAAATTACATACTAAATATTTTTGAAAAGAGTTAGTTTTGCAAATAAACAACTTTCAATTAATATAATATGTAATAACTTTGATTCGGTAGAGTGCGCAGCCCGAAAGATTCGGCCTGTATTACACACATATGTATACAAGATGACCACAATTAAAGTATAGATGCTTACAGCTCAATTATGAGTAAGTGCAACGCTATTTCATAAAAACAATTGATAGGCTATTCCAAATCTATTTATATAAAAGAATAGTTCACATTTTCGGCACCAGGGACAAAGGTGTCACTGCAAGATGGATTTTGGCAGTAAACATAATGCATCTTTATATATTATCTTTATATATATATGTAATGTCTGGATAAAATCTTTAAAAAGAACTGTTTTACTTGATTAAATAGCATTTAAATGACATTTTAATACTGGAATATTTACTTAGAAGTTACATATATATTTTTTAACTATTAAAAATTTTTCTTTTGGAAACAATGTTACTTTTTATGCCTGTTTTACTGAAAAAAATCAGCCTTCAGTAACACTGTGGCTGAAAATGTGAACTGTTTTGTATAACTCTACTTCTCATTCATGAATAGCATGAATACGGAATTGTGATGCGTTTGTCCCAGTACATTCCTTATCATTGATCTCTAAACAATTAAACTTTCATTACGAACACGAAGTATATATTAATTCATTATTAAGACTGTTTTTACATCTTTTCTACACTTTTATAAAGATGACAAACATATAAATTGTTTCTACAGCTCTAAAATTTCATTTTTTAATTACTTTTCCTTAAAACATAAAATATGCATGGAAAACATTTCAGCATAACTTCTGAAATATGAAATAGAAGAATGTGTAATATGAAAGTATAATGCTAATTATTAGCTATCCATATTGAAATTTTCTAGATTATGGGTACTAAAACTACATTTCACTGTTTTTGCAAGAAATAAAAGGAGAAAAATTACCATATATATCACAGTAAAAATTTCCCTTTCTTCTTCAAATAAGCCCTAAAAAAATATATATTACCATATTCAGTTTTGAGAATTAAACAAAAAGTAATTAAAGTTTGTCCAAAAAGTACGGATATTAAAGTAAAAAAAAATCAAGAATAATATTTTCATCTAGAAAACCCTAGAGTTCGATCTTTATTATTTTATTCAGAGTGTAGTATATGAAATAAACTTAAACATACATAAACGCGTGCACACATGTTTAAATATCTCACATTTATCTTCTCTAGCTATAGATAAATATTAATGGATAGAGAAAAAATGTTATAGATAGATGGAGGGATAGAATTACTTAACATTACTTTAAGGGACGGCACATGACACTATAAATATCTATTTTTTTTCATAGAAAATCAATGTTCCCAATCAGTTTATTCAATTACTAGCAAGACCCGCGGCTTTGCTCACGTAATTGTTGGAATATGCCAAGTGGTATTCGTGAGCCTACTCTTAATAGAGAAAATTATACTGCTATGAATAATTCTAAAGTTAGTAATTAAGTCACATTTTGAGTAAACTTCATTCTTATACTGCTATAGGCGAACATGAGACATAAATGAATGAGAAGAGCTAAAATTAATTCCAAATAAATGATTAATCAGAATGTATTTTGAAGGATTTCCGCTCATTTCTTTTTTCATTTGAACGTTCGAAATTTTTAGAAAAATGTTCTAAACGAATATTTACATCTTAAAAGTAAGCACCATGCCAAATTCCAAGATTCTGGTTAACTTGGTTCCCTGTTTTCTCGCTGACACGTGTTGACCTGTGAACAGCATCCGTTTTAACTACATCCCTTATGCTGCCCTAGCAGTGTACAATTGGCTTTTGAAGTGAGGTAATCTATGTGTCCATGCAATGCTATTGGAAAGAAATTTACCTCAAAATCTTTAATTTTTTGACGTCTTTTCTGCTCTTTAAATACGTAGCCTGACGGATCGATTTAGTAAATAGACCACTGTTTTCTATAGATTTCACATGATATTATGATGCCAAGTGGAAGTGTATACATCACGCTATCCAGGAGGACGATCATGTTGATTTTTGGTCGCCTGTCGGAGCAAAATCCATGGTTTTGCATTGAATTTTGCAATTATGTTCTTTCACTCAATAGTTGGTGAAAAATGGACACAATGTTCAGTCTGCAAAAGGCGGGAATGCAGCTGATACGAGAAGTAAAATCTAAGAAAGCCATTACATAGCAATATTAAAAATTGCTTGAATACCTGAAAATATGTTATTAAAAAAGTCAATCATAAGCAATGCACCAAACTCAATTTAAAAAGAAAATAATTTTAAATGAAAGTACAACTTTCTTAAATATCACTAAATAATTGTTAGGCTATTCCAAATCTATTTATATAAAAGAATAGTTCACATTTTCGGAACCAGGGACAAAGGTGACGCTGCAGGATGGATTTTCGCAGTAAACATAATGCATCTTTATATATTATCTTTATATATATATATAATGTCTGTATAAAATCTTTAAAAAGAACTGTTTTACTTGATTAAATATCATTTATAGGACATTTTAATACTGGAATATTTACTTAGAAGTTACATATATATTTTTTAACTATTGAAAATTTTTCTTTTGAAAACAATGTTACTTTTTATGCCTGTTTTACTGAAAAAAATCAGCCTCCTGTAATCCTGTTGTGACGAAGAATGTTGGTTGAAGTAATTTCACGTCGGTTGAGCTGCAAAAAAGTAATTTGTTAATATCCAGGGAAACAGGTCACACAGAATGAATGGATGCGAACTCAGGAGTTTCTTGATAAACAAATCATTTTTTATTATAAATTGCAGTTGACCATGGGTTGGTTACATACAGGTACAAGCATCAATAAGCATGAAAAATGCCCGAGAGCGCTGGAGAAGAGGCACGAAGAATTACATATCTAATCACAGACCAACAGCGAGAGAGAGTGAGCTGTTACATAATTTCTTTACGTGGTTACAGAACAGTCTTGGCGATAATTACATACGCCAATCAGCCAGATAACATGCTGTATTGGCGAGGACAATGTGAAAAGAAACAGATGGTAACAGTCCGTTAATGGTAATCCTATGGGGAACAGATGAATGTAAAATATGAATTTTAAGCGCCAGAATGGAGATATGGAATTTTGATAAACCAGACAAAACCGCATGGAGTTCTTTCTCATGGGGTTAGCTTAAAGAATTAAGAACTGGGGTTAAAAATAGAATTGGTACCTTACAGATATTATATATTAAAGGCAGCTGGACAATTGGGAAAATAATGAAATACGTTAAAAGGAATGAAACCTTGACAAGCAAAAGTGTAGGCATAAAAATGTAAGTGAAGTTTGGAGGCCGTTAGAAAAGAGCAGATTGTAACAGGAATAACTTCTTTTTTTTTTTTTTTTTGTAACGACATGATTTATGCGGTGAGGAAAGAGATCCGAATGAATTAAAGAACGCTTAATAAAAGAGAAATACAGGGATTAGCTAGATTTTATAACACGAAAAAAAGATAATTTTAAAGAAGGAAAATTTAGAAAAAGGAAGGGGATGGGGGAATTAATTTTTAAGAAAGTGGAATATGTGAAGTTAAATCCACTTCACACCTGTGGCTGAAAATGTGAACTGTTTTGTATAACTCTATTTCTCATTCTGTAAATAGCATGAATACGGAATTGTGCTGCGTTTGTCCCAGTACATTCCTTATCATTGATCTCTAAACAATTAAACTTTCATTACGAACACGAAGTACGTATTCATTCATTATTAAGACTGTTTTTACATCATTTCTACACTTTTATAAAGATGACAAACATATAAATTGTTTCTAAAGCTCTAAAATTTCATTCTTTAATTACTTTTCCTTAAAACATAAAATATGCATGGAAAACATTTCGGCATAACTTCTGAAATATGAAATAGAAGAATGTGTAATATGAAAGTATAATGCTAATTATTAGCTATCCATATTGAAATTTTCTAGATTATGGGTACTAAAACTACATTTCACTGTTTTTGCAAGAAATAAAAGGAGAAAAATTACCATATATATCACAGTAAAAATTTCCTTTTCTTCTTCAAATAAGCCCTAGAAAAAAAATATATATTACCATATTCAGTTTTGAGAATTAAACAAAAAGTAATTAAAGTTTGTTCAAAAAGTACGGATATTAAAGTAAAAAAAAATCAAGAATAATATTTTCATCTAGAAAACCCTAGAGTTCGATCTTTATTATTTTATTCAGAGTGTAGTATATGAAATAAACTTAAACATACATAAACGCGTGCACACATGTTTAAATATCTCGCATTTATCTACTCTAGCTATATATAAATATTAATGGATAGAGAAAAAAGGTTATAGATAGACGGGGGGATAGAATTACTTAACATTACTTTAACGGATGGCACATGACACTATAAATATCGATTTTGTTTCATAGAAAATCAATGTTCCCAATCAGTTTATGCAATTACTAGCAAGACCCGCGGCTTTGCTCACGTAATTGTTGGAATATGCCAAGTGGTATTCGTGAGCCTACTCTTAATAGAGAAAATTATACTGCTATGGATAATTCTAAAGTTAGTAATTAAGTCACATTTTGAGTAAACTTCATTCTTATACTGCTATAGGCGAACATGAGACATAAATGAATGAGAAGAGCTAAAATTAATTCCAAATAAATGATTATTCAGAATGTATTTTGAAGGATTTCCGCTCATTTCTTTTTTCATTTGAATGTTCGAAATTTTTAGAAAAATGTTCTAAACGAATATTTACATCTTAACAGTAAGCACCATGCCAAATTCCAAGATTCTGGTTAAGCAAATTTCTATAACAAACATATCATAGAAACCGCAATTTTAGAACTTTTTTGTTCCTGCACACATTAAAATTTGTAAATTTTTAAAAACTGTTCTGTGAGTGAATTTTTGTCTCTAACGTACCAGCCATGTAAAATTTCAAGTTTCTATCCCTAACAATTTTAGAAAAATCATAGTTTAGAATTTTAGAACATTTCCCGTTCATTTTACACTTTGAAAATTCGAATTTTTTAGAAACCGTTCTTAGCGAGCACTGAAATATTAAAAATAGCCAACATGCCAAATTTCAAGTTTCTATACCAGCAGAATCACTAAAATCGTAATTTTGGAAAGTTTTTTGTTTCAGCACCTTTTTAAATTTCAGCATTTTGTAAAAACTGTTCTGTGCAAGCATTTATGTCGAAAAAATAACAAGCATGTTCTAATTTTAAGTTTATATCCTTAACAATTCTGAATAAACCATAATTTAGAACGATTTTAGTTTATGTTACACATTTAAATTTCGATAATTACATAAATTAGAACGTTCACCGTTCATGTCACCCTTTTAAACTTCGATCTTTTTAGAAATTGTTTTTAACGAGTATTTTCATTTCAAAAGTAACCACCATGCAAATACCAAGCTTCTATTTTACATTAATGAAGCAAACTGGTGGTCATTGTTGAGATAGAATTGAAAAACATTTCATGCTTGAAAATTATTTTAAAAGTCGTTAAATTAAGCGACAGTTTTCAAATATATTTCAATCGAAAGCTAATTTTTTTCTAATTGATGATGTAAGAATTAAAATTGTAAAATGTAGTAAAATGTGGCAAAAAATAGAAATTTCTAGTATTTAGAAGTGATGTAAGCGCGGTAGCTAAAGCGATAGCAATGTTTGTTGTCACAACCGTTATACATTTCTAAAAATTGCCACTGTGTTTTGGCTGGCGTCTAAAAGTAGACTATCATTTTTTGACATCGAAAGAGAAATTCACAGTGAAAGAAATAGGACTTTGCCGCTAATAAGGAACTGTTAAATGAACTTATAATAAACCTTCCAAAATAATTCCTATAAAATATTATAATTCCTATAAAATATTAGTCTTACACAGTTTATTCTAGATAAAAATATAATCATTATTAATTTTTCTACTATAACATTATTTTTAATAATTTTAATTTTCCTGAAATCCTTTACTTTTGTGATTTTTTTTTTTTAAATGAAATCTCCTAACCTATAATTAAAAAAAAGTAATTGGTAACATGTAATCAAGGTATGCAATCAAGATGAAGCAATCAATAAAGCTTCCAATTCTAATCTTTATAATTAAGAATGGAAAAATCAGTAATTACGTCATGTTGACACAATCATATAAATTATTCTCTTTAGTTTTATCATTGTTAAATGCATTTCAAGCTAAACATAACGTCATTTTAACCGGCGCACATACGGGTATTTGCGTTATCTACGCGGCCAAAATTATTTTATGTTATATATCTAATCTAAAGGATACCAATTGAAAGAAAAAATACATTTATTAAATTTATAAAGACGATTTATTAAAATAAAGCACAAACTTTATTTTTAAAAACCCTGTTTCATCTTCGTCACTCTCTGAAGAATCATCACGAACATTGGTAAAATGAGAGCAAATGTTTCTGGCAAAAAGGAGTTCATCCTTCTTACTTTTACTTTTCTCATGCTACTTATCTGATGTTAATAGTAGCCGATTAAAAATATATTTGTTGCAATTTTCCCTCGAGATTTTTCGCGCGAAGTCTTGGTGGTATAGCCTAAAATGCTTATTACGCGCTTCTGCGGTCTCTTCTGTCAGCTGCCCAATGGGCATTAATGCTTGTTTAATGATAACAGCACCATTAATTAATATTTTGTGCATTGTTGGAGTCATTGGATGCGACTGGTACAAATCTACATATAAACGAGCAGTATCTAATGCATATTTCTCGTATTTTTCCAGATCAATTATATGTCCATTTAAAATTGTCTCCAGTATGACTTTTAAGCGGTATATTAGGTCATAACTAATACCTGTTCTGTCAAAAGCCAATTTGGGGTCTTCAAAAAACCTCCTACTTGCATTACCGTCATTGGTATTGCCAAAATTTGCATTTAGTATGTCTACCAGTAAACCAGTTTCTTCGCAAAATCTTTCCTGGATTTCGAGTTTTATTCCAGTTCAATTTTTTCTCTGCTTCAGTCTTCCGCTCTCTATATTTCTTTACTGGCAACATATAAGCCAAATCTAGAATGCTTTCAAAAATTTTAATTCTAGCGTGTAAAATTGAAATGCCAAACATGACAGCTTCAGAATTAATTTCATTTTGAATATCAATTTTGTTGAAGTCCTTAGAAGTTGCACCACATATGTAGCATCGACTTGTGGATTTTAACCACCTATGCTTAATTTGCGATGTTAAGTGTACGAAATTGCGTTTTTAGCTCTCAATTTGGTCTTCTGTGTAACCTCCACCCAATATTAGTTGATCTTTTAAGAAAATTAATTTATCTTCTAAATTGGACAAATAAAAGCTCTGCATCCGATCAAATAAATATGTACGGGTCACAATCCTTACTCCCGAGGCACCTTGTGAACCTACAATAAAAATATTTTCTTTTGGAATGCTATTTACGATAGTCAATTTTTTTTTATATTTGGTAAAAAATAGTTCAAAGCGCCTACACATACACATCCGCGCTTTTCCGCGGCAGATTCTTTGATTTTTTACAACTCAAGGCTTCAAACTTTCGATTCAGTTAGAAATTATAACAGGATGTGACTGGATAGTACAACAAACACTCGATTAAGTAAAATAGTTCAGAAATAATCTTACTCTAATATGAGGGTACCTTCAAAGTACAACAACTAAATTTCAGAATGATAAAAAATAAAAAATATATGTTAAAGTTTTGCATTATTACCTGTTGTATTAGGATCCATCACAAACACTTTCAAAATAAACGTAAAATAATAAATATTTCACTGCAAAGTTAATGTTTTTACACGAATGCCGAGAACAGACACACACAACAAGTTGAACGGTCGAATTTCGACTAAAGTTGAACGAGTCGCGTGCACGGGGTAAAGGTGGAAAGGGTTGGGTATTGTTCTCGAAACTGTCCCCTAACTCAGGTTGTCGTTCTTTTTCACGCCCTTAGTACTTTAATAATTTGACTTTTGGCCGCGTAGAACGTTCAAATACCCGTATGTGCGGCGCAAACTTTTCACACGTACTTTATATACGTTACTTTTATGCTTAAATACCATGTATACAGATAAAAATATATTTTGTATTTAATTGTAATGAAAAAACGACATTAACCAAGTTATAATGCATAATGATAAAATAAACCCAATGGACAATATTCCGCGACATCACAATAAATAAGAATTTTTATTCGCTTATAAAATTAAAGTGCACGCGATAATTTTTTTACCGAAATTTAACTTGTAAATTAAAAATTTCTTCCAAAAAGCTACGTGCCTTTAATATTTATTATTTCTCTTTTATCCTCGCCACCACAGAATTTCTTGTTACTCTGTGAATCGTAACAGTGGAAGTTATCTGATTGCCGACATTATGACGTCATACGCAGAAGTAAAAGATTAATTTAAAATTACGGCTAATTAATTAAATTTTTGAACAAGCGAATGTTCGATAACAAATCTGTGCCCAAATATATTTCATTTAAAAAAGAATGATGCAATTTGATGCTGTAGTTTGTTCTCACGGACTGTCGAAAGAAAACACTTAGCGTTTTAAATATATAGATATTTCACAAAAATATGCATTACTATTTCGGATTGAACCTACATTATATTTTGTAAAAAATACATTTTACATTTGTCAAAGTTCTTATCAATAGATTAAAATGGATTAGTACTAGGCTACACAAATCTGGTCTTCTATACTCTTAAAAATTTACAGAAAACCGGTCAGTCATTCGAACATTTTCATCTAAAGGGGTTAAATAATTGCAATTTATATCTATTCTGACCAATGAGAATGCTACAAAGTATGGTTAAATCATCTTTATTCATAAAAACTGCCGAATTACTTGACCGTTTGCAGCAGAATTATAACAGTATAGTAAAATCATCTAGAATATATATATATATATATATTAAATATGTCATTTCTGATATCATGATTAAATAATCTATGTAAAAGTAGGGTAGAAATTTTCATATGAAATTGTTTACTAACATAGGAATTTTAAAACCAAGCTGTTTCACTTATGAAATTGTTAACGAAGCAGCTTCGTTTAACTGTTTTGATAAACCTTGATAAAATGCATAATATAATTTATATTATATCTGAAAAAGGGAGATTTTTCTTTTAGTAGAATATAAGAAAATTGGCTAATGAATTAAAGTCATGTTGTTATTAAATACTATTTCTTGATACTTATCCTCTTAATGCGTTTAAATTAAATTTTCTAATATTTCTTTCTTGCTTTATAAAATACATTAGATACTATTCGAATACATACTCATCCTGAATGAGTTTGCGAATATATTTGTAAAAGCGAATGAAATGGGACCTGTCAGCTCTGACAATTAACAAATGCGCATTTGGATGGGAGTACTTGTAATAAGAAATGAGGACAATATAAATCGGTTAACGTACAACTATTATAATTTTTCTATAAGTTAATTACGCTGTCTAAATGATTTGGATTTAATTTTGCTTTACAATTAACATTCGATTTTTATGTGGATATCGGCTAATGTTTAAAAGTAAATGGTGGAGTTATGAGCTTTATTTTTATTTCGCATGTATAGAGAGGTCTCGAAACTTTTCATCTGCGGAATGACGAAGTAAAATATATTAGTTTTTCAGGCGAGATATTATAAAAGAATATGTAAGGCTAATAATACAATTTTTTTAAATTACTATAATTAAACAATTAAAGAATTTGTATTTCATTTATAAAAACTTGTTGAAGCATAACAAAACTCTCACATCGAATGTTGTAATTTTATAAAATGATGTAATAGCAACACAAATAATCTTTAGTGCAGCATTTGTCTAACTTTCTACTTTGGATTAAAAATAAGTAAAGAGACATTTAAGCAAATGATTTTTTAAAATAAATTTAACGTTTTACGTAGTCCGTTAGTGTAGAAAAGCTCCAAGTTTATTAAATAAATGAACTTTAAAAATATTCAAAATGGCATAAAATCTTATTTATTGTTATAAAATAAGAATGAATGCACTTATCTTTATTTTATAAAAAGAGGAAGTTATCTCTTAAAGAACTACGGAAAATATACTACTTAATCAAATCAATTGATAACGTAAATATTATTTACTAATTCTTTTCTAGGCATTTATGAATATAACATAATGCATTCCTCCTTTTATAGTTTCTCTGTAATAAATTATTCACATTAAAAAAAAAACATGCCTAATATGAATTATGTTATGCATCTCCAAGTTTCTTTCATCACATTATGCTTTAACAATTATTCCTCGTCAGTTTTTGGAAGGTGTTCAGAAAACAATTATTTTATTTATTTATTTATTTATTTATTGTTATTAATGGTTTTCTTAAAAGCTAGTTAAATGATATACTTGTTTTCCTTCATTCCAAAGCTATATTTGTATAAACTTTGGGAAAAAATTAAAAGTGCATAATAAATATTTAAAAGTACATTTTAAAACAAATGACCAAATAAAATAGAAAAGCCTTGCTTCGTGTTTAATAAATACTCGTTGTACCCGTCGAAATTCGATGGTAGATAATATATTAAATAAGTATGTTACAATTTAAACTTACGAGTCAAAGAAAAATGCACTTGAAGAAAATATATATTTTTTTCAATTTTATATAATAAGTATGAAATCACATTTCATGCTGGTTCAATGGTAAGTTATAAGAAGGTTTGTATAAAATAAAATTTTGTGTTTGAAAATACACATTTAAAAAATGACGTCATTTTCAGAAGCAGAAGATTTAGCTTTTAGATTCAACGTTGGTAGAATCACGAAAATAAATCCGAAAATATTATCGTAACATTCATTTAACCAATTATTTTAAAATTCCCAAGTTTCATTAAATACTTATTATAATTAAATGGAAATGATGCAATTTTCAGAAATATTTTATTTTATGCAGTTCAAGGATCTTTAAATAAATAGTAGAAGTTCAATCTATTCAGACGCAAAAATAATGGTCAGAGAATATAACATCAAACGGACACAGAGTTTGTAAAATATTTTATATTCATAGAGAAAAATTCTATTTTTGTTTTCCAAATGAACTCATTTTCATCATCGGGAATATTTACTTATTTTGATAGATTATTTACTGTTATTTTATTTACACAGATTCCTTTCCATTATTTCTTAACGAGCAGGGGAGACCGAGCTACGCTCGGTCAAAATTAAATTTGAGTTTAAATATCACGACCCATGACCAAAATGACCCACTAATTGAATTTTCTCGAACATGTGACTTAGCCCAACAGTCTTCTCGTGCCGAAAACAATAGGATGCAAAATTTAGTGTAAATAGTCTGAGCCATTTTTAAGATAAAATAGCTTGACCCATAATGACCCATGACCAAAATGACCCACTAATCGAAATTTCTGGAACATGTGACCTAGCCTAATAGTCTTCTTGTTCCTTAAACCTGTAGGGTGCTAAATTTACTTCAAATCCTCTGAACAGTTTTTAAGATAAAATAGCTTGACCCATAATGACCCATGACCAAAATCACCCACTAATTGAATTTCTCGAACATGTGACCTAGCCCAACAGTCTTCTCGTGCTCGAAAACCATTGGATGCAAAATGTAGTGTAAATTGAGCCGCTTTTTAAATCTTGACCCACAGTGACCCAGAAATGACCCACTAATCGAATTTTCTCGAACATGTGACATAGCCCAATGATTTTCGCGTGCCCGAAACTCGTAGGATACAAAATTTAATCAAAATCGTTAGAGCCGTTTTTAGATAAAATTAATTTGACCCGCTTTGACCCAAAAATGACCCACTAATCGAAAGTTCTCGAACATGTGACCCAGCCCAATAGTCTTCTCGTGCCCGAAAATAGTCGGATACAAAATTTCGTCAAAATTGTTTGAACCGTTTTTTAGATACAATTAGCTTGACCATGACCCAAAATGACCCAGTAATTGAATTTCTCGAACATGTGACCTAGCCCAACAGTCTTCTCGTGCCCGAAAACCAGTGGATGCAAAATTTAGTGTAAATTGAGCCGCTTTTTAGATCTTGACTTACAATGATCCAGAAATGACCCACTAATCGAATTTTCTCGGACATGTGACCTAGCCCAATGATTTTATCGTGCTCGAAACTCGTAGGACACAAAATTTAATCAAAATCGTTAGAGCCTTTTTTTAGATAAAATTAATTTGACCCGCGTTGACCCAAAAATGACCCACTAATCGAAAGTTCTCGAACATGTGACCCAGCCCAATAGTCTTCTCGTGCCCGAAAATGGTCGGATACAAAATTTCGTCAAAATCATTTGAACCGTTTTTTAGATAGAATTAGCTTGACCCTGACCCAAAATGACCCAGTAATCGAATTTCCTCGAACATGTGACCTACCCCAATGATTTTCTGGTGCCCCAAAACGGTAGGATACAAAATTTCGTCAAAATCGTTAGAGCCGTTTTTAAGATAAATTTTGCATATATATATAAATATATATATATAACCACACACAATATTTTTCTCGTATTAGAATATATGATAAATAATCTGTGTTCTGCTCTTCCGTGATTACTGCATAATTAAATGTAACGATTTTAATATGTTTAAATTTGAGATTATTTTGTTATATACTATGGGCTCTGCCCCCTACGAGCTACGCTCGACAATCCCTATTCTGACACCTCAAACTTTAAAATCATCTGATTTGATCACCTCTAAAACGATTACGGAAGATTGAATTATAATTAAACGACCAGTGGTGATCTGCTGTAATCATTTTTCTTTGACTGAGGGATTTTAAGGCCGAATCGACTTCTGTCAAAACAGCTAACGACTGTTTTCGTGATTGATTAGATAAGATCAATTAAACATTTGAAAAAAAAATTGTGTAGAAGAGTTAAGTAAACAATGTCGCTGAATCGGGGAATTTCATAACGATTCTATAGAAAATTGGGTCTTCTCCATTATCCCGTCAACTACTTTCTATAAAAGAAAATAATAATATAGAATTTAACGACAAACGTACATGACCATGGCGTCGCATTCAATTGATATCAGATGCGTTACACGTGTTATGTCATCGAGTGATTTTTAATTCAAAGTTTATCTGTATTTTTAATGATATTTTAACAATTTATTAGTTATTTCGTTAATATAAACGTAATTATTAAACGTAAAAATTCAGTTTTTAATTGAAGGGGAATATTATTTTTTACACTGGTTTAAAATTTGCAATAATAAATAAAATACTTTTTCGAAATAAATTAATCTGTCGTGTAAGTATATTTTTAAATTTAATCTGTTTCGAAATATTGTTATTTGATCATTTTAAATATGATGTAAATTTCCCCATTTAATGCTTTGAATGCATAATAGTTTAAGTATTTCTCTTTTTCATATTCACTCGCATGTTTATTTTTTATTACGTAATTTTCTACATTTACTGCTTTTAACACGTGATCGTTTAATTATTATTTTAAAGTTTTATTTTCTGATTTTAATAGTGTAAATACATTTTTAATTGAAAAGGAATATCATTAGGCATGCTATTTTACAAATTGGCAACAAGTCAAATAATGGACTTTTTGAAATACGAATTAAATCTCCATTAAAATAATGAAAATGTTTATAAAAAATTGAAATAAATCCTGAAAAAATTAGTCAAATAAAATAATTGCACTCTGCACACCACAAGCTTGTCAACTATATCCTTTTAAATTATATTTAAATTCTTATGCATAGTTTTCGTTGTTATAAAACTTTTTTAAGTGAACCATTTTGACCGACCTTAATATTAAATATCTCTTAAAATATTTCTTCAACTTAAAAACTGTCTACTTCAGCGTGTTTATCGAATATTTCTTTATACAACTGCCAATTTTCATATTTTTGTGTGCAATAGTGTTCTGAATATTAGACAAAAGACCTCATGGCACAAAAAAATTTTTTGATAGTGGCTGTAATTGCTGCGGCACTTTTTTTTAAGTATAGAGATATAGAGATTAAGATATTTCCGCTGATAGGATCAGGCTTCTGATTAGTGTAATGTGATAAGGCAAATTGATTTTATGTGATAGAGATAAAATCTTAACCTGATTACTGCCAATTAAAAAAAAAAATCATAATTTTTTTTACATCAAAATTAAAATATAAAAGGAGGAATATTTAAAAAAAAAAGCTAGTGCGGGCACATATACCAATAAACAGTTTCCATTAAAAAAAAAAAAAAAAAATCAAAATTGGTTCAGTAGAAAGCTCAGGGCACATGTCTGCAAAAACAATCTTATGTTTTAAATATATAGATGTTCTGTAAGGATACTATCTAAGATCGGTTATACTATTTAATGTTTCTCAAAATAGAAACATTATATCCAATATTTACACTGCAAATGCAAACATCTAGAGACCGACATAAAAGTGTTAAATTGGATGGCTCAATTTTCAGATGCAAGAAAAATCCTATTTATTTCAGTAAATTTTTGTGTTAAAATCTCACATTATTTCAAAATCTTGACACACCTGCTATTTTGACCTCTTATTTTTAAACAAAAAGTAGACAATATTAAATTTTAAAGTACTAAATGCAACCATGTTTGGATAAACTTACTCCTTTTTGATGAATAAATAAATAATTGACTATAAACAATCCAAAAAGTAATTTTCTATGAAAAAAATAGCACTGTAATTATAAACATAAACAGTATTTTTTTTTCTCATTCGCTGAACAGATAGTCGCTCACTGAAATAAAACGGATCCCTTTGTTACGTATATTTTACTTTTGATTTACCAGAAACCCAAACCGGAACACAAGTACTAAGCATTCAAAACATTCGGCACACACACTCTGCGCTCAAAGTAACTGCTTTTACTTACTAATCATACGTAGTACAGGGTAAAACTTGTAATAGTTTTAAAAAAATGACGGATTTACACGTTTCAGACACTGGAGATTCCGAAAAACATATTTTTAGAAAAAAAAATGGCGTCCGTCTGTCTGTCTGTGTGTCTGTAAACGCTCTATCTCCGAACAAATTGAGATAGAGACTTGAAATTTTGTGTGTACTTAGTACGTAATAATGAGAAGAAGCTTATTGAATTTTAGTAACCTCAATTATCCGGAAAAATTTGATATAGACTCTCGAAATATTCGTGCTGATAAATGGTGTATAAAACTTTTCAAAATTGTTTATTTTAAGGAGTGAATATAATAGACAATAAAATAACATAAATTTTCTATAAAGAATGAAGTCGATCGGATAATTAGTTGCCGAGATATTTGTAATCATATTTTCAACACTCTTCGATTTTCCATAACCCTGTATTTCATCGAAATTTCAATTAAAAGATAGATTTTAATTAGTAAAGATACACTTAATCCTTTGCAGTAAACTGTTAGTTAATAGGAATATTATTTTTAGAGTTATAAGGATGTTTCTCTTACGAAATTCAGTAATAGAGCATTTAAAGTTTATGACGTCATCAAGCCAGGATTTAATCGATTTGCAATGGATTTTATTAACAGTTTACAGGTGTTTTATTTTCATATTTTATATTATGCATATCCATGATGGGTAAGTATTATAGTGGCCCCCAACGACTAGTTTACAAAACTGCCAGTTGCCGGTATCCATCGTTTAATGGACTATTTCCGACTAAGAGGGCCTCATTATGATCAAAGAACTTCTGGCACCAAAATAACAGTTGAAGAGTTGAAGCATTTCATGAGCTTCTTGGGCGAAGCGAACTTTATGACATGTCTAGGAGAAGCTGCATTTCTAAAACATAAGAACACATAACAAAAAACAAGTCTAACTGTTGTATAGTGTTCTTAAGAGTGGGCTTAAATATAAATATAAGTAAATATAGAACGTGTTTTAGGATAGGATTAAAGATGGGAAATACAATTTAAAGAAACTGGAAGAGTAATTAGAGAAAAAAAAATGTTAAAAAATTCAGTTATTCATAACTGCAGGATTACGAGGAAAAACCGAAGCATACAACACATTTTTCAGTGACAGCCATTTTGTGTGTGTGTGTGTGTGAAAAGTATAAGTACATTAAAGTAAATATAAATTACAATTATGTATTTTTTTATTTTATATAAAATAATATAATGTTATTTTTCCACATGAGAAATTTACCATTTTTCAAGCAACTAAAATAAAAGATTCAGTAATATGTTGCTACTGTTTAACTTTCTGAGACTTTCAGAAATAAAATCATGTCAGGCAGAACACATTTATAAGATAATACTCAAAAAAGGTGTTGGCAAATTATAAAATATTCTATTACCATAAAAAGTCATCAGAAATACATTTACCTTTTTAAAATATGGTAAAAGTTTTGCAAACTATATCACAGGTGGTAATTTACATCGCCTAATACATTATTATTTTTATAGAAAACCGATGTCTTGGAGCAATGTAGGCGCATTTAATTTTTTTTCATCAAATATCTCGAAAGAAAACTTTTATTAAATTCATTTTATAATATTAAAGTAAAATAATAATTAAAATTCACGAAAATATAGTTCTTAGTATTTAACATGTAAACATAGCAAATCATATCAATGAAACGTGGCAAAGATTTTCATGAGCTTTGAATTTGCTTTGAATTTGCTATAACTTCATCTCTTGTTGACTTTCGAGCATCAATCAAAGCTGCGATTAGAACTAGTTATTTATCCAGGCGACTTTGCATCGCTATCTAAATAGAACATAACCTTCAAATTTCTATCGATAAATTATCAAATAACAGTTTAGATGTAGATTTAAAAACAATTAGTTTCATTACATAACACAAAATATACTTTCCTACTAATTGTTTTTAAATAAAAAATAAATAAATTTCAGAAAATTATCGAGCTTCACAGATATATATAGCAAACCATAGCCAAAAGGAAGGATGAATCAAGTAGATGAAATACATCATAAAACACATAATCAGATACATTAAGTAGGTAAGTTGGCCATAAATGAGTAATAGATTTTAAGGTCATTATGTTGAAGCATATATATAGGCCAAAATATATACAAGAGTTTACCAACCGTGCAGCATAAATACTGATAGGAAATATCTATTAGGAATTCCGTTAAACAAAGTTGAATCTCTCTATATACATGTTTTTCTTACCCAAAAACTATATTTCGCCAGCTCTTTATTATGTACGTTTATGTAATATCAGTCTTTTTTTGTCTATTTCTGCTTGTATTGTAATATAATACACAATTATAATAACATTATTATTTCGTGTGATCAGTATAAGGGATATCTTTAGTTCCTTTGCTATGAGCTTTGGTATATTAATGTTTAAACACAACATAGTTAAATTTCCATCATTTGCGAAAAACGATTTATCTAAAAGATCTCCGTATCTATGAATTTTCTAAATATTTAATATTCGTTGTTTTTTTATGTACATTTTTGTTTCAGTTCATTTTTCATTGTGTAGTAAGTATAAGAAAATATTAAGAAAAATAAGTAAACCACTTTAAATTTTAGAAACTTTAAAACGACTATTGTAGAATATGCACAATGATTTATTTCCATAATAAATCTAACATAAACTTTTATGTGCAAGGTGATTTAAAATTCAGTTCTGGTATTGAATTACATTATGTTATGAAAATAAATATTTATGTTTTTAAGTGCAAGGTAATCCTCGAAACTATCATTTTGCTATGTAATATTTATCTATTTTCCCTTTATCGCTGTAGATTTCTATTGCTATTCATTATTTTTAAATTTTACTAACATACTTGCGAGACTATTTCTGAAAGATAATTTTTATTTATATTTTCTTACAAGAAATTTTTTGTACGATATGTTTAAACCATGTGAATCATTTAAATATTTGAAAGCGCATTCTTTTACATAAAACAAATATTTTTATGATAGACAGAAATATTTCTATATATGTTTTACTTTATAATATATATTTTAATAATTTACAACCTATATTATATATTTAAAATTGACTACTGTTTAAAAATTAAATAATTTTATAAATTAAATTAACGTTTTAAACAACTTTATCCTATACATTATAATTTTTCAAATTAGAAATAATACAAAAAACGAAAACACAATTCAAACTGTTTCCTTTAAGTAATTATAATTTATTTGTGTTGAATTGTTTAATAAGATGATATATTTTATATAAAATGGAACCCCAAATGTAAAAACACCCGAATTCTAATCGCGAGCGTGGTAAAAAAAAAAAAAAAAAAAAAAAATACAAATATTTCGTAATTTAGCTCTTAATTGTATTAAGGTATTACGAAAATTTATTATCAAATAAATTCATTGAATAACTATTTTGGATATATCCCTTTTCGTCCACTACGAGAGGGGACTGTGACTACCTTTGTAGGTTTTCACATTCCTCCAGTTTTGGTAAAACAAGTACGGGTCGGAAAAACCCGACTTAAGGCCTTGGGTATGGATCCCTTCTGGGGTGTCCAGCTCCGAAGCTGTTGAGGGACGCCGGCCCGTCCCCAAGTGTCTCGTGGTAACTCCCGTACTGGGTTTCACCGTGTATAGCAACGACTTACGTCGTCGACATGTGAGTTTAAGGTTGGAGGGTCCTCTGGTCGGCCGAAGCTCCGAGGGAGGCAGATCCTACAGGCGGGATAAAAGTCCCTCAGGACATGGATTCGGTGGTCGCCTACGCGCCGGATGCCAATCTGGCGCCTGGCGGCGCAGCTTTCTTTTGCCATTTTTAGGGTTTCGTTCATCTTACAAAACCCTCTTACTCCCGCTTCGTTGTCTGTCCGTCACAGAGCCGGTTCTCAGAAACTATTTAACTTACAGGCATGAAAATTTGTGTACCTGCGTAAATTTGTGTATCTGAATACCTGCTATGAAGCTCAAACTTATAAAATTTGGTAAAATCGTATTATTTTAATACATAGAGATAAAAAAACAAAAATCTAACAGCCTTTTCCTATTAAATTTAAACATTTTTCGTTATAGCAGTTGTCAACAATTAAAAATCCCCAACAAAATTATTTCTACAATAATTAATTTTCTATTGAAAGATTTCCACGTGAAGAATGAAAATGAAATAAAAAGTTTCACCAACTGAAAAAAAAAAAGATTAATATGACGTCATATTGTTAATAAAACGGAATTTTTCCAACATTTCTCAATAATACAAGGAGTATGAGTATGTGTAAATACAGAAAGCAACTTAATATGACGTCATTAGAGAATTAAAAAGAAAATTAATCTGACATAATAACGGATTTTTCAAATGTTTGAAAATAATACAAAGAGAGTATCAATATGTGAAATACAGAATAGTAAATATATAAGTTTGAGGAACGTATTGAATCATGATGAAAACCCGATTATGGAATTATTGGCATATTTTAACATGTTTAATTTTGAAATTGATTTTTTTAATATTGCATTTAGCATATTATTGCATGACATATATTATTACAACAGAGTATAATAGCGGGCCGGTTTAGATATTCGAAAAAACGAGTAAAACTGACCGGTAAATTTTTACTTTATAAAAAACACTTTTTTTTTTTGAAAAAGAAATTTATTTGGATTTATTAAAGAAAGGATAAAGTGTTTTGAAAGGAATATTAAACGAAACCCTTTGTGCGATCTTCGATCACACTTACCCACTTGTTCAGCATTCTTCCTTATGCTTTTTTCTATTATTCGTTTTGAAACATAATTATATTTATTAAGGGGAAGCCTTTAATATATATATATTTATTAAGGGGGGAACCTCCAAAATGTCAAAAGTTTTTATAAATAGATAAATGCAGAGTATGTACATAAAGTTATATTAAATTCTTCTGAAAATTCTGGCTTCAAGAAAACTAATAATAATGTATGTGGTTTTACCTACTTTCCATTATTTATTTATTTATAGAAGTATGTTTCAAAAGAGTAGCGTTCAAATATTCCTACAGTATTTTGTACACATGAGACAAATAATGTTACAAATAAAAAAAAATTTAACTTTTATAGTTAAAAATTTTGTTTAATGTGAACTAATGTTTAATGTGAACGAATCAAACAGGTTTCGATTCTTTGCTCGATTTAGAAGTGTACTGTCTCTTTAAAGTAATTTAAAAATTTTAATGATGATAAACTGCATGCTAATAACATGTTTGTGTGGTACCTATAACACATTTACTAAATATTACTTATTAATCCAGATATATTGAAAATGGGAGACTTGATAGCTCATTTTCGTCGCATTTCATAACATATATTTTTTTATTAAATTACACAATAGTACTTTATATTTTGCAGCATTGTAGCCTTTCTAATATTAAAGGAAGTCTACATTTATGGCATATTTTGCAAATTTCGGGACGGTGTTTTACATGTATCATGTAAGGAATACATTAATGTTACATTCATGATTTATCAAAACTTTTTTAACTCTTGTTTTTCTTATATATATATATTTCAATTTTTCTTATTTAATCTTTTACTTTTTATAGCTGCCTAAAACTAAACATTAATCAGTTTGTTAGAAGAAAAAGGACACAGAAAATTAAAGCTGCCTCCACCCGCCCCCCACTCCCTATTGAAGGCCCGAGGAAAAAAATAATTAGCAATAATCAGAATGAAAATTACGCGAGAAAAATTTAATTTTATGTAAGAAATAACAAGATTAACATAAACAAAAATCTAGAATAACGTTTTTTTTTTCTTATTGCGTATACGATTTTACATTAGTGTTTACAAATTTGTTAATCATAGCACTTATTCAATATGTAATAAATATTTATATATTTATTTATTTATAAGAATGCTGACAAAATAACCTTTTTTCAGATTTAAGACCTGTAGTTCCTTTTTAAATATTATTTACAAGCATATCATTAGCATAAATATGAGAAAATAAATAGGCATTTCTCAGTTTTTTCATTTTTCACGTAGATAGGAATTTTATCGAAATATGTTTAAAGGCAAAATAAGTTTTTGTATTTAATATTCATCAAAGTATTTATTCAGAATATAAATATGTTCTTCAGGGGAGAAATTACCTAAAAATGTCCATAAGTTAGTGAAGGAAATCTGCATAAAAATTTAATGAAAATTACCTTAACAACACAAAATTCATGTTCCAGAATGACCTTCTTTCAGAAAAGAATATGGCCATTAATGACCGGCAACTTTCAATTTTAGACATTTTGTCGAATATTTAAAAATATACTTGTCAGATTTTTCTGAAATTTTAGGATTAAAAAGAATAGGTTTGACTTCATATATATCAATGTCGATTTGATAAGGAAGATAATTAGGGGGCTAAAAAAATATTAAAGAAAAAAAAGAATACTTTGGTTCACACTGTAAAATAAAACGCACGAAATGATCTATCGCTACAGAATATACATAGGCAGACATTGTACAATATGTGTATTCATTTGTGTAAGAATAGCATGTATATTAATAGAGATATAGCAATTTTATTACAAATTAAAAAAAATTCTTGCATTTTTTTTGCTTATAACATACAGGGTTTTTAACCAAATTTAACGCCAGTTTCAGAAAAAATTGACAAAATGTAGTAGAAATAATATAGTGCAATTGGAATATAAATATATTAAATATTTAAGGAAACATGGGCAGTTGTATAAAATATTTTTTTTCTGCGCATGCGCGAACGATAACAAGGATTTTTTTTGCATAATTTAATAGTCAACTCTATCGAGCAACTTATTAAAAAAACCAGTCAAATATCGTAAAAATTTAGAGAGATATCGGTGTTAGAGTGAGCTGTTTTTTAGCTTCTCACTAAAACTTGTTGAATGATAAGGGATTGTTCACAAATTGTCATGTTTAATTTTTATACTATATTTAATTTTTTATTGATACTTTAGTTTGCATTGAAAAACATCATTTCACCAGGCTATAATAGTTTTGGAACGGATCCATTGATTTTGATTATTCTTTTTTAGTTCGAATAAGCTCGTTAGGATAGTTTTGCAAAGATAACTAAAGTATCATTAAAAATTAGAAAATAGTATGGAAATAAAAAATGACAATTTGTTGAAAATCCCTTATCATTCAGCGAGTTTTAGTCAGAAGCTAAAAAACAGCTCACTCTAACGCCGATATCTGTCTAAATTTTTACGATATTTGACTGATTTTTTTTAATAAGTTGCTCGATAGAGTTGACTATTAAATTATGCAAAAAAAATCCTTGTTATCATTCGCGCATGTGCAGATAAAAATTATTTTATACAACTGCCCATATTTCCTTAAATATTTAATATATTTATATTCCAATTGCAATATATTGTTTGTACTACATGTTGTCAATTTTTCTGAAATTGGCGTTAAATTTGGTTAAAAACCATGTATGTTATAAGCAAAAAACATGCAAGATTTTTGTTAAATTTGTAAAAAAATCGCTATAACTCTATTAATATACATGCTATTCTTACACAAATGAATACACATATTGTACAATGTCTACCTATGTATAATCTGTAGCGATAGATCATTTCGTGCATTTTATTTTACAGAGTGAACCAAAGTATTCTTTTTTTTTCTTTAATATTTTTTTAGCCCCCTAATTGTCCTCCTTATCAAATCGACGTTGATAAATATGAAGATGAACCTGTTATTTTCAATCCTAAAATTCCAGAAGAATCTGACATGTATATTTTTAAATATTCGACAAAATGTCCAAAATTGAAAGTTGCCGGTCATTAATGGCCATATAGTGTATATATATCGTTTGAAGTATTTTATACCACATATCAACATATAAATAACAGCTTAAGATGATATTTCATATGTGCTAAAGTACAAAGAAAAAATAACATGTAACTTCAACTCTTGCACAAAACACATTTCTTATAAACGTACTCATATCTCTTCAAGGTATTTACTCCCTAGATAAAAAAAAAATAACAAAGGAAATATTAATTTTATTGCATTTTTTTCTTAATGTTTACGAAAAATTCATTTATTGTAGAGAATTATAACTTCCCTTGTAACAGACATGTCACTGGTATTCATGATGATCAAACTGAACCAAACAGAGCACAAATTTAAGTAAACTCAAGCAATCTTTATTTAATAACTTTAAAGGGAAGAAATTTGAAAAAAGCGCTGCTTTAATGTGCCTTATGCCGAAAGAAAGTCAATCTTCAAAATACTTTTCACTCAGAAAATAAAACTTAAATTAGCAAAACCAATAATTAGATAACTTGAATATGTGACTTACGACTTGCAGAACGTCAAAATGTCCGTTGAGATGCTTTCAGAAAGATTTAACTTCCAATGTGCAAGTCTAGTTATTGTAAGTCCAATTCCAACGTCTAAAATGTTCGCCTAAGGGCAGCTCTGAGATCGGCACTACGTAAGCGCCAAACGCTTTTTATTCAATTAGAATAAAAATGAGATAAAATTTTCTCTTACCAAATGACGGCACATTTTCTCTATTTCAGAATAGTTGAGTCAACTCAATAAAACTGGTGGAGAAAAACTCGATTCAAAAATTTCACTTCCCCAGCGCGTGCCAGTGCTTAAATACTGCTATATCGATTGACCAGATGCAGAAATTTGCAAAAATATCGAAACGAATAGAAAATTCACAGGCCGACGGGTGTGATTGGTTTTAACCTCAGAATCACCTGTCTACCAGCTTTTTTCAATATATATATATATATATATATATATATATATATGGATATATATGTTGCTTTTTTGTGAACACTAATTTACCATCAAAAATCCTTCTTTTCATATACTATTGCATTCATTCGAAGTTTGCTTCTTCCTTTGTATGATATTTCTGCATGATTACTTTATATCTGGATACTTATTTACATATATTTTTATGCTTTAAATTCCTAGTATTTACTCATGAAAATGTTCAAATTATTTTAGTAAACGTTTCTAACAAATTTCTGTACAAAAATAAAATGAAATGTTCAAACATAAAATTATACATGCCATCAAATCTGTAAAGGTACTTTAATAAAATTTACCAGCTATTTTTTTTTTTTTTTAAATATGACATTTACTTTAAGATATTTTGGTTATAATTTATTATTATTGCATTCGTTCAAATTAAGATAATAAATCAATTTTTGTATGATTCAACACTGGCGTTTTATAGAATTATAAACTATTCAAAAATAAATAATAAAAATTTCTTTTCTGAGTTGTAAGAATCAATATAAATATTGAATGGTTCGTAAATTTTTATATGATTACAAAATAATGTATCCATAAATAAATAGTTATCATTATAAATTAATATCATTTTCCATTTTAATTATGAAGAGTTAAATTGTATGTATTATAGGGCAAAGTAAACGAAGTACACGTAACTTTTTTCTTGGAATTACAATTTTACCTTACAACATAAATAATTCATAAAAATCATTTCACCTTAATTGCTAAAATATGAAATAGCATGATATAAAAAGCAAATAAAAGTATAACTTTAATTAGGAAACATTCTTAATTGCTTTTTTATTGTCTCAAACTGCATTTTAATAAGATTATATACAGACAGTGCATAACATAAGGCACAGAGATGTTTATATGCTAGTTTTTTTCCTTACATAATGAGTCTGAAAAATTTTTTTAAATTAAAATTACATGAGAAGTAGTTAAGTAAAGTATACACATATTACGATGCAAAAATATTGAAATAACTTATCTTTTCAAAACTAAGAGGATGCTGCAAGTTTTATAAATGAAAGGGAAAAAATATATTTATCAATTTAACGTATGCATACATATGTACAAGCATATATACTGACTGTCCAGAAAAGAAGTTTACACGGTTTATTCCTGTAAGTATAAGAGATAGATAAATAATGTGAATTAGAAAAATGTTCATAGGACGGTAGACTCCAAAGCTTATACTCTTAAACTTTTTGTTTACTTTCCTGCAAAATCATTATTATTATTATTATTTTACACAACCCCCTATGTAAAAATATATTCAATTGTAAAAATTATCTGCGTTGCATCCTTATTCCTATCCAAAAAGTTTGGTTTGAATATGTACAAAAGTCATGGAGTTATAGAAAGTTAAAAATCGGGATTTAGCTCGCTTTGCCACATAACTAAAACGGCAAAAATTTGGCAAAATTAGGAACCGTCCAGAAATCTATGATTGTAATTTGTAGGTCAAGCATGTTTATTTTTCTGCTGATATTTTTAAAGTGCAAATGAAATATTTTTTTCTTACTTTAATACAGTTTTGAACCATTAATGCACACATTTAAAAAGAACTTGTAAATATTAAAATGTAGAAAAATTATAATAAAGATTGAAAGAAGCATATTTCGATTTAAAATAGAATAATCTATTGAATAGGCTTTGAGAGTTGAGTACAGAATTGGTTCAGTAAATATTTACTACTGTAGAACTGTAGAAGCCCGATGTAACGCAGTTGTACAGGTACATAGAATTATAAAACATGTTGCAAGAATTTAACATGAGAACACTGATAAAACTTGAAAAACATTATGTGAAGAATTATCCTAAGTTATTCACAATAAAACTATTTATTGAGCAGAAATACTAATTATATTCGGGTAAGAAGTCAGTTTACACATTTGGTTTTGGGAAACAAAAATATGCAAGTGTTTTTAAACCACAGTTTTAAAATATCTCCCGTCAGCACTAATAAAAAACTGTGATTTTCGGAAAATATTGCGTTAAAGTGTTTCTAATCCATGGAGTGTAATGCTTTAGAACGCATCAGTTAATCTGGCACACAAATCATGTATATTTATTGAACGTTAAACATACACCAATACACGAATTCACCCCTACAATTAAAAATCTAGTGTGGATAGATCCGGTGACCGATGTGGCCATTCTGTAGATCCGTGTCGGCCACTTCAGCGATTTCTGAAGTCTGTATTAAGGAAATTACTCGCTACTTTGCTACTTAAAGGTTATGTGGTGAAGCTTCATCATGTGTATTTCTGTCATGTCGAAGTTATTTTGGAATCGGTTTCATTACAAATTCATTTCGTATACCGTCCCATAAAACGACATTTATTTTTTAAACATCATTGATATGTTTGCAAATATTAAAAATAACCTTTTCTTTTCTGTTTTATAAGTTAGGTCAAGGAATGTATTTTTAGTTGGGTATTCTTTTATATAGGGGGCGTATAATATATAAATTTTTAATTTCCCCCTGGAGATAAAAATATTCTCTTCGGATTCTCTACAGTCCTATGAAGAATTTTCTAAATAAGATTATTTATCTATCTCTTATTGAATAAAGAAATAAACCGTGTAACCACCTTATTTGGACACCCTGTATAGAGTAACATACAGGAAATTTAACCATAGGGGAAGTTTGAACCACTGCCTATAATTGATTTGAAATATCTCTTTTGTTGATAAGCACCTTATTATGAGCCTTTTCTACTTGTAATGTTGTATTTCAGCTATTTGTGGTGATAATAGAACAATAAAGTAAAATTTTGCTAAGTAAATAAAGTAAAATTTAAGCTTCTAAACTTGTTGTAAATTAAATTTAAAACGATAATTTTGCTTTATAGAGTACTTTATTTAATTATCTAAAAATAATACAATTAATTACAGCTTGCTATAGCTATTATCAAGTGTTTTTATAGTATTGCAAAATTTTTGTGAAAAACGAATCACTGTATTACTGCATGATGAAAAAACATTTATGCATAATTAAAATTTATCCAGACATTAAAACCCGATCAAAAATCTAAAAATCGACTTTTTGGTCGATATCTATGGCCATCATCAAGATTACGATGTTACACTACATTAAAGTATAAAAGAATCCATCATCTGGAAATGAATTGTTTGCAAGTCCCGCGAGTATCCTTGGCTTAAAAAACCGATCAAACGTCAGAGCTTGCTGTGGCGGCATCTACCAGATATAGGTGCCACCACTGCATGTCATTATACATCATACACAGTGATTTGTTTTTTAAAAAGCAATTGCAATAACATTTTGATAGTGTGGTAGTCTAGATTATTTATTGTTTTTAAACTTTTCTTTAAATGGCAGTTGCGGGATGTTTGACACGCCGCATTTGAGAATGTTAGTGCCTAGTAAAATCTCCCATTTTCATTTAGTTTAATTGAATCAGTTTAATGTTTGGTTTTTAACTTTTTGAAAAATAATAATACTGTATATTCTAACGCATGACGCTCGCCTTTGCAAGTTTATGTCAGCTCGTTAAGTAGGGAGAGCGCGTTAGAACGCATTGCTTTTACGACTTGCGACCTCGAGTAACATTTTCCTGGTACTACAGAAATATCAAATTGGCTTTTTTTTTTTTTTTTTTTTTTTTTAGGATGATTCAGCAACACAAGACTGATTGTTGGAAGTTGAGCCAATCACATCCTAAGACGATGAAACAGAGAGCTGTCAAGGATCTTATTTTGAGATGATGTCGGAGATGGTTGTGATTACGAAGATGATGTATTGCATGTTTTTGCAGCGTCAATTTCAGCGTCTATGCAATCTGCTTCGCAGAAAATGTTTTTGTTGAATGGTTTGAAACTTACGAACATTTCAAGCCGTTTACCTGTTGCAGACATACACGGATTTTCTCGCCAAAATAGGCAGTCAATGGACTCGACAATGTCGAATCCAGCGGTTTAACTTTGTATGTGGAATGCGGATGCATATTCGCGTGATTGCTCCTCTTTTCATTAGGCACATGAGAATAGTGGGCGTCAAAAATGAGTAGCACCGGGGACACGTCACTTGGTGTCACTTCTTGAATGAAATCCGCAAACCATTCAGTAAAGTGGTCACCTTCAAACCTCAGAGAATCTATGCTATACACAATCCTAAAACTTTTGTCGAAAAATATTTTTTAAATGCATTTTTTAGCTCACAGGCTATCAAAGCTTGAGAGCTAATGTTCCCGCAGGATCTGTATGTACGTTTGCTGAATGCACGTATTTATGTACGCAATGCGATAACTCTTTATTTAAATATTCGATTTGCTTCACAACTTGTATATAGGTTCATTGTGATAAGGCGCTCTCCTTATTAGTTTGGGGGGCTCATTGGTTAAGTATAAATGGGAACGGGGGACTAATCTCCCCCTTAATTTAGATAAATGGGTTTTTCATGCAGAATTATCCGATTTGCTTTCAATTTGGTATACCGGTTTATTCTGATAAGGCACTTCCCTGATTAGATTTAGAGGTTCATTGGTTAAGTATAAAGGGGGGAAAGGGGAGCTAATACACCCTTAATTCAGCTAAATGGATTTTTTCATTGAAATAAGAGTATAATATACAATTAGTGCGAATAGCCTGTGAGCTTAATGTAATCAGTTTAACTGGGCGCTTTTCTTTTTATTTTAATATTGCGTAAAATATATCACAATTCATTTTAATGTAAGTGTGATGTGGTTTTAAATATTTCAACTTCTCTGCCACATATGAGGGTTTAATGTTCTCATGTAAATTCCTGTTTTACATAGATTATATCATGATCAAAAGATCCACATTTTCTATGTTTATATGAAATATATTTTTGGCATTGTGTCCATTATATAAACTAATGTGGAAGTCAAATTTTATGAATTTCACGGAATCCAAAATTTTTCACAAAAGACTAATTGCAATACAATTTAAAATTATTTATGAAATTGCTTCAAATATAATTATTGTTTAAAAGCCTGTAAACTAAAATAAATAGTTATTTCCAAAAACCATCTTATTGCACTCTCTAATCGTGTAAATTTCGAAAAATGTTTTATTTTTATCTATTGAATAATTTATTTTTATATTGAATACATAAATATAGTACAATGCTAAATAAATTATCTGTATTAATTTAAATGTCACATCATAGTGTTTCTGATAAGCAACGATTTCATGCTTATTATGCACTAAAACGAAAAAACATATGAAGCATTGTATGAATTTTGTATCAGACAGAAAGCGTTATTCTACTAATCCCACTTTTGGAAAAGGATATATTATGAAAGAAAAATTCAACTATTTGACAAATGATGATAAATACATGCCTTGTATTCTGGAATATATGAAAAAGATAATTAATTTTGTAAAACTGAATAATTTTTTTAAGTTATAGAAATAAATTATAAGATGCATATTAGTATATTGAATTTATAATACAGAAAACTAAATGAATTTATTTTAAATTTTTAAATATTTTATGTATACTTTTGGAAATGTATATTCATCATTAGTATATATGCAATAACGACATGCTTTTTTAGTTACAATGCATTAATTTTTTTATTGCAATATTTTAATTTTAATATTATTGCGCAATTTAGAAGGCGTTAACTTCATATATACTTTTTTTTTATAAATTATAAAATAAAGTATTCAAAGTGTTCCTCTGATACTATAAATCTTCAATACGTTCTTAAAACAAAAATTGTTGCGATTAAGTTCCAAAGATGGGAATTTTATTTTAACTTAACAATAATATTCAAAAACAATGCAGTGTTTCAACAACAGCAACAAAATCCCCAATTTTCGTTCAATTAGTAATTATTTACAAAGTAGAAAAAAACATTTTAGTTGGATAAAATCACCATGGCATAAATAAATTAAAGATAGAAACTAAATTTAATTAATACTTAGTAAAAAAATTGACAGATAAACATATTGTCTCCACTTCGTATAAACTGTTTCTATTATAGGCCTTCGGAAGATTTTTTAATAAGCTACCATGATTAAAAATGTTTATTATTATTATTATTATTATTAAAGTATGCGAGTCTATAATTTTAAATACTTTTTTACAACTAATATGAATATTAGGTTTGTCTTATTTGTAAAAGATAAGTGCACGAAATTTTTTTTTAAGAAAGTAGCTTTCGGAATTTTTTATCATGCTTATTTTACTGAAACGATAAATAATCTAAAGTATTTTCCGACATTTTGTATGCAGAACAAACGTTTATTCTCTTTATTCTAATCTAGGAATATGTTATATCATGAAAGGGAAATGCAAATGCATGAAAAGCAATAAGAATTATTATGTCCCCTTTCTAAAATTAAAATAACATACAATATATATATATATATATATATATATCGTGTGTGTATAAAATTGAATAATTTTTCAGTAATAACAATAAACTGAAAACAATGCATATTACTTATGTGTTTGTATATATACAGGGTCATTCATAATTCCCTCCGGGGTTTCGAAACGTTATAGTAAAAAAACGAAGACGAATATGAAAAAAAGAAACATATGAAATTATTCCGAAACTATTCAAGTTTTACTTACATACATTACAGGTGTTCTATGTGTGAACCCTTGGTCACACGGCATACATCCATGCGATAGTCCAGTTCCTGCCATACTCCGTTTCTTTAAATTTCCGGTACCACACATGAATTGTTTTGTCAGTTGGTCCCTGTTTTCGATATTTATTACGAAAGGCCCGTTGAACTGACACCACTGATTCAGACTTAAAGAAACGGAGTATGGCAGGAACTGGACTATCGCATGGATGTATGCCGTATGACCAAGGGTTCACACATAGAACACCTGTAATGTATGTAAGTAAAACTTGAATAGTTTCAGAATAATTTCATATGTTTCTTTTTTTCATATTCGTCTTCGTTTTTTTACTTTAACGTTTCGAAACCCCGGAGGGAATTATGAATGACCCTGTATATGTGTGTGTAAATATACAGTGCATATCTATATTATAAAAAACAAACATGTCCATGAGTAACGCTGACGTCATTTTGCGAATGGAAACACTTGAAGATGAAATTTTCGTTTTGCGATTTTTGCTACTGCAATTTTCGAATTTCTAAACATTGTATATTTTTAATTTTTTCACCCTTATATAGAAAAGAAATCTACTTTCAAATGCAGTTTGTTTGAAAACTGTATCGCAATTTACTCATTTATTATAGCATTTAAATTAAATTTCAAGCATATTTTTTTTTTATCATATCTCTATCGCTTGCAGACGATTACAAAATATTAATCCGTTTGCACTTTAAACAATATAAAAAGTTCAACATTTGTTTCCAGCTAATATTCAATAACGCAATTAAAACTTAATTCAGCAATCAATAAAATAGCATAAATAAAACGCAAATTTAACAGCATGTGATCGAAATAAGCACTTAAAACCACTGAAATTATCAGAATTAAAAAAAAAAACTGCTGTAGATAACGAAATTTTTAACGATTTCTCCGGCTAATAAATTCTGGCACAAGGCCAATACAAAATTACCGCTTTTAATAAATTTCAAAAGTTTATTTGAATATACAGGGTGTTTTTTTTTAAACTGACACTATTCAGAGCCGTCTGTAGCTCGTTCTAATAACTGGATTGACACAAAATTGTGTGAATGGACTAAGAAAACCATGGGAAAAAAGATTCCAACAACAAAAAAAAAAAAATTAGTTCCAATCGCCACCGATAGGGGGAAATGTGGCGCTGTGGTAATTTATGCAACTGGGAATTAGCATAAAATACGGGCAAAAAATGAAAATGCAAATTTTTACTTACTCAAGCGACAGTAGCGCCAATAGTTTAAATTATAAATGCATGCGAAAAACACCGAGAAGCAATTTCAGCTCAGGTTGAAAATGAATCTCACGTTACCGCAGCGCGCGTTACTTGTGAAGTTATTATATTGTAACCAGTACAATGCATCAGCCGCTCTTCGTTTACTTAGAACACGCCATAAACTGCGCAAAGGACCTTTATCCGTTAATGTATTGAAAGCAATGATTCTGAAATTCAAAGAAACAGGCTCGCTAGCAGTCCAGGTCAGGCAGAGGACGTAAACCGGTGGCAGAAAAAGTGATAATGGATGTTTCAACTGAAATCAACGAAAGGGAAAGTGTAAATGATGAATAAAACGTGGCATTTTATCCAAATTATTAATTTTGTCTGTTTCTGATGGGTTTTTTTTCAATGTACAGCGCCACATTTCCCCCTATCGGCGGTGATTGGAACTAATTTTTTTTGTTGGAATCTTTTTTCCCATGGTTTTCTTAGTCCATTCACAAAATTTTGTGTCAATCCAGTAATTAGAACGAGCTACAGACGGCTCTGAATAGTGTCAGTTTAAAAAAAAAACACCCTGTATAATTGACATATTTCATGTAAAAATGCTCTTTGGTGTTTTTAGGACGAAATCTAAAAAAAAAAAAAAAAAGTAATCTGTTAGAGTTTTCAATATAAATAGAGTAAAAAATATAAAGGGTTTTCACACATATTCTCTTACTCCGGGAAGCCCAGGTTGCATGCCCTTGTGTATTTAAAGTTTGGGAAATTAAATATTTTTTTTCTAATTTTTAAACACGTTTGCTCATTTTTTGAAGTATATATTATATTATATTCAAACAGCTTACACTTTTGTATTTATAATTTCGTGTGTTTTAACTGTAACATTTTAAATTAAATTTATCGCTAAATGTGGAAACTGTAAATTTGCTAAAGGTTTTCTAAAATTAATAAGAAAACAATATTTTCTTACAAACATTTACTTTTTCTATACATAAAATTTGATCATATTATCAAATCTAAAGTTTAAGGATCAAGATGCAAAGATAGAAATTTCTATTTACCAGAAGAACGTTATTAAAAAAAATTGTGTTAATGTAATAAAAAGTGTTAGAAGCACATTCAGTACCATTCAATTAGAAAATTTTCACAAAATAGAAAATGCATTTCAGTTGCATTAAAAAATCCTTGACATGATGAAAGGAAGCGAGGAAGAAAATTTAATTAAGACTTACTTAAAAATTGACACGATAAACATATTTTTTTTCAATTTTGTATTTTTTTTCCTTTTCCGAGTCTTATGTATTTTTAACAAGCTAGTTCATAAACACACATTTTTTTCTTTTTACTCTTTGCCTTTTTTAATTAAAATATGTGAGTCGATGTTTTTAAAATACTTTATTCGCCACTAGTATGAATATTAGATTTAGCTTCTTTGGTAGAATATCACAACAGTTTCAATAAATAAAATACCGTTAAGATTTTTCTTTCAAGAGTGTATTTCTAAAAGAAATTAAATTTTAATTAAAAATGATGGTTGTTTAATATTTTATACTGCTCATGCTATACAACAAACCATCGTCAAAACTAAATTTGAATGAATAAAATTTATATAGCTGCACAGAAAATCAGCACGAGCGTGTGTAAAATATGTAACGCGTATAAGATAGCATTAAATTTGTGCTCATAGTACATTTCAAAGCGTAAGAAGCTGTTAATCTCTGATATTCAGCTAAATATCATTTACCATATGAATTATTTATTATAATTCCCTAGCATAATTACTTACATATTAAAATGAATGACGAGCTGAAAAAAGTAAGTAAAAAATAATATTTTTCATGAAATAAAACATAACAAATAGAATATTTACTGTTCATAAATGTTTGTCTTTCTACAAGTAGTTCGATTAACACCTTTTTCAGAAAAAAATAAGTGAATCTAGTAATTATTTGGCTGGGTTGAAAGACAAATACAAATGAGTACTGTAGAAAAAGACAAATGTTTCTTCTGCTGTTCAAAAATTTAGGGGCAGTGACCGGACGATTTCGATTTTTACATGGTTTGTCGATTATCCACTGAAACTCTTCACGAATTGTTCTTACACTTCGAGTATGTAAAGCACATGTGTGACTTGAAGAACAGTAGAAACAGTATATGTAATTAAAAAATTAATATAATGAATATTTGATGAGCTATGGACATTTGTATGAATTAATTTTTAACTGCGCATGCGTGAAGTATACGAAAGATTTTACTTCATGAATTGGTAGATAATTCTATATAGCCACTCATATAAAAAGACTAGTCAAATATCTGGAAAACGCAGAAAGATATCGGCTATACAGTGAGCTAATTATCAAATTGGAGAGAAAATCCAAATGGATGATAAGGGATTCCGAAAACCATACTTTATCTTTTAAAACATCAAAAACCATATATTTTCAAGAGTTAAAGAAGCATTTATAAAAGACATCGTTTTTTTTCTGTCACTGATTTTCGGAAACGTTTCCGAATACTTTTTATAACGTAATCAGTTTTCTGATACCGGAATATAGATTTTTAGAAAGCTATCAATTCTTATTTACACATTTTCAGATGCGTAATAGAATTTATACAAGAAAGGATAACAAAACCATATTAATTTTAATGTTAATTTTAATGCTGTTAGTTCATCATGTTTGTCTTTAAAACATATGTTTGTTGAATACTTTTCGGAATAATGGGTATCTCGGGGGGAGGGGATTTCTCCATATTTTCATTTGTGGTTACGCTACATTTTCCTAGATTAATATATATTTGTCTATTTTTACAGTGTTTTATTTTTATTTATTTATTAATTTTTTTAACTAATTAATTGTTTATTTTTTAATATAGAAAATTGCGTCTTTTCGTAATTAAAAATATGCAAACATAGATGTTTTTATATGCTTGTAGAAATCTGATACGGCACTAAAAAATATTGAAACAAACATATATCTGTGCTTTTGCAGCAAAGTTTACAGAATTTTGGTGATTTGGATTTTAAAACAATGTTGTTCAAATGTTCCTGTTTTCTCAAAGAACGATGTCATAAATAACATTAGTGATGTAATTTTTGAAGAAGATAATTGCATAACAGTAGATGAACAGGAAGGAAAGTTACATATTTCTCAATTTAGCGCATTCTCAATTCTATACGACTAAACTTTGGTTTAGAAACACGTTTTCCATAAGGTGAGGATAGGTTTTGTCAAGGGTACTGAAAACTACTTTAAAAAATTGTATTTAATTCTATTTCATAAATTCGTACTCCTGTCAAGGTGAATTACTGGAGATAATCTAATAAAAAACTGAAAATATAAAAGTCGAAATTTATTAGTTAACAATCAATTCAATAAATACAATTAAATGTTTTATTCAGCCTGAATAATTTTAATTTTTCCTTTTAAAAATTATGTGAAGATTCACAGTGGTCATATGATGGATTCGTAGTAATTTAGATTTAGTGAAAGCAGTTTAAATAATTATATTCTTTAGTTTCTTCACGCAATTGAATTTAACATACGATGACCCTAAAAGACTTTCGAATTACCTACGTAACGCAGATATTTGTAATAATCAACAAAGTTAATTTATATAAATATGTGCCATACACAATTTCTTTTAATCTGTTGAAAGTTTGTTTCAGATTTCTTCTTTATATTTCTTTTATTTGAATAAGAAAAAAGAGATAATCCAAACCAATGATAAATAATATTCATTCTGATTTTAAAGCGAAATCTATTACAATCAATTACAATAAAAAGGTTTTGCAAACAAAATAACATATTATAGTAATAAAAATTTAAATATTCTGAAATAACGGCTATTGTTTTACACATATTATGCATATTATATAAGGCGTTGAGGACCAGAAAGAACCAGCTTCACCAACTGTGATTTCGAGAAAAATGCTTTCTAAAATATGTACAAATTTTGTCAAACTACGTATTTTAGGACACTTCTGCCAGTGCCAGTGGAGACCACACAGCTTCAGTAAACATACAGTTATTAAGTTAGCAGTGTCAGAGGGAACCAAGCCACTTGTATCAGTTTTCCACTGGCAATTTGATATCCAAGCTACGTTGGATCATCTGTTAAATATCTGAGTGTCTGATGGCTTTCCAGCATTTTCATAAAAAAGTTCGTAAAACTAATATTAATTAAAATTTTCTTTCCTTGTTTGTTTCTAAAATACATTTCCTATGCATGTATTTTACATTTAGCTTAAAATACAATTATGTAAAAAATATTTTTACCTACACTTAATATTTAAGTTGTTCTTGGGTAACGGGAAAATAGGGGCAATCATTTGGAGAGTTAAACTGGCTTCATCACTTCAATACTCCCAAAACTAATAAAATTTATTATACAACCAATAGATGGCATACATACAGTGTTTTGACGCTTCAAATTAATTTTTCACAAAAATGCTGGACAGTCAACCCTGGTTTTCAACGCCTCATATGTACTTATTACATTAATAAAAAGTCAGAAGATAAATACGAATCTAAATAGCTAGAATGTCTTTTCGCGATGAGTATACTGAAATAAAAATTATTATCTTGCTAATTAAATCAATAATAATCTAACCATCAAAATGTGACACATGATCCTGTAAAAAATGCCCGGTTTTTAATTAAATTTTAGAAAGAGAAAGGGAGTGCTATTTTTAAATGAAAAAATATATTACTTTTTATTTAAAAAAAAATCATTTTCGTTTTTTAAATTATATTGGCATGTTCTCAGGTTTAAATTAAAAAAATGAATATTGCCTTAATCGTTTTTTAAAATTAGGAGTTTGTGTTTTTTATAATGTATAAAACTAAACGACAAATAATATATCAAGCTAAATACATATATATCCTCCTATTTCTTGAATATATGAAAACCCCAGTCAATTTAAAAATTTCAATGCCTTTGCAAAATCTACTTTAAAATTTCGTAAACAGTTAAATATAGTTACATCAAAAAGTTAAATATAGCAAAATATACATTTCATTAAATATATAGTAAAAGTCCTTTTCCTTTACTAAATATTAAATGATTATCAAGAATATATGTATTTGTACAGATTTAGATGATTTGTATTAGCAATGAATTCACATTTAACGTCAATACTATTTTTTTTTTCATATAGATCTTATACTCAACAAAATAACCCTAATATGAAGCAAGTTAGTTTTAAACGAAACATATTATCTACTGAATGTAGGTAAAGTCTACTTAAATTATTATTTGAAACAATAGTGTATGGAATCATACACTTGTTATTTTACTAAAACATAATATGAATTTATTTTCTACTACATAGAATTTATAAGACGAAATAAAGGACAAATTATGTATTATATTCTTAATTTATCTTATTCACTTGCGATGGAGAAAAATTTCTTTGTATACTCAAAGCGAGAGAATATTATGTTCACTGAGCATTACAATTTCTTTATTCTGGGCATTACCATGACTAATTATCGTCTTTTCTCCCGTAAATAATGCCTTTCTGTCTATCAAATCAAAATTATTTTTGCAGCTCTCAGTGGTTAAATAGTGTGATATATAAGTTATATCACGTATATCTTCTTATGAAATTTTTGCCATTGTAAAAAAATCTAGCATTATGTATATATTTTTATGTTATTGATATTTAATAATCTTCTCGCCTCATAATGCTTATATATGTAAAAAAATTCAATTATTTTAAAAATATTTTAAAATGTAAAGTAAATTACGAAAATAGCAGGATCATCATTAAACAGTGATTCCCTTTGTTATATTTCATCTATATAAAGTGGGAATTAGTCTGTATATTTTTTGTCTGTGTAAATAAATATTCGAGATATGGAAAGGAGTAATATTTTTCGTCAACTTATATTAAAATCTTTTATGAACAGAAAGTTATAACTTCAAAAGCAGATCGATCAGTCCTAGAAAACAAACTTAAAAAAGGCAACCCATTAAAACTAAGAAATTTTAACATTATAACATTAATTGTGGCAAAATAAGAAAGCGACAATCATACGAATATTGAAATAAATATGTCGGAAGAACGTTTATTCTTAAAATCTAAAAATATCAATGTATTTATTAAAATATTTGTTCTCTATTGTTTGCTATATGAAAATCTTGCGCTGTCGCAAATGTCAAAAATTCAACTGTCACACGAAAACAAATTGTAACTCAGCTCCTACATTCTTAAATAAATGTGCAGATTATCACTAAACAAATATATGCACAAATGTTGAATAAAGTTCATGATGGCAAATTGCCAACATATTACAGGGTTTGTAAGGCGTCCTGGAATTTTCAAGAAAATTACCAGTATTTTCTTATAGAAAAACTCGTCTTATGTAATTGCTCGATTATATAAGGCGAGTTTTTTTATAAGAAAATACTGGTAATTTCCCTGAAATTTTCAGGACTCCGTACAAAACCTGTATTAATAACCAAGCAACATCATATTATGCCCAATCTACACAAATGTAATATATGAAAAACTCAAATCTTGTCATGGATTTTCTCGATCTAATCCAAGAAATGTATATCGAACAACTTCTCAAGATTTAAAAAACTTCCAGGATGTCAACAATCATGATTCTCAAAGTGCACCAAATAAAGCTTTCCTATCTTGTGATTATACCGAAAGAAACAATTAATATTTCAACAACCAATCAGAATCAAATGTAAGAATGAAGAAGCGTGTTGGCAATACAATTTATAGAAATAGTTACATATTGGCAATTTTTATATCCTCGATATATAGAGACAAGGTTGTGTTATGCAATACATCTTATATATCAAATATCGAATTAGTTCCTGATGACAATAATAGAAAATCACAAACAAAACTAGATACAATAAAAATTTAAATTGTAGTGCGAAATTCACCTTGAATAAATAATTAAAAATTCTTAAACTGAGGTACAAGTAAAAAATGTACTCATTTGCTAACATGTGCTAAAAGTACATTAAAAGTTGTCCAGATTTTGCAATCCGGTATGAGAGTTTGTGGTTTTAAAGCTTTTAAGATCTGGACAGCTTTGAATGCATTTTTAGCACCTGTAAGCAAATAAGTACATTTTTGATTTGTAATTATTTTTGAAAAAATAGATACATTAACGGATTGGGTTGGGTTGGGTTGATTATTGACGGCCAATTATCTACACTTGGGATATAGGCCCGGGGGGAGTGCCCTTCGTGGGGGTCTTTCTAAGGGAACCTAATCCGTATTTACGCATGGATAAATCCACGGCTCGAAGAAAACCACGAAAACTCCGAGCGATTAGGCCGACGGGCGCGATTGGGATCGAACCCAGTACCTCCCGTCTACCAGCTTCGTGAGCACAACCTCTCAGCCACTGGTGGGGCAGATACATTAACGGAAAGCATGGCAAAAAATCATCCAGTTCAGGCACAAACAATTAATAAGCCTCTAAATATTCCAGAAATCATCAACATTAAAATATTTATTAAACAGCAAAATACAGACTTTATGTTATTTCATGAACTGAAAATAAAAACAGAACAGTATAGAGCAAACCTATATCACTGTCCGTCTGTTTATTACTAATAAAAATCTGCGTAATAGTGCTTAAATAAAGAATAAAATGTTGTTTGTTTACTAATAGGGGAAAACTGTGTAATCATAAATACTCCAACTTGTGGTCATACAATAAAGATAGGAACTCAGTATAGATCACTATCTCTCTTTTCAAATATAGAGGATAACTTTAACTCATTGATTAATACGATAGGACAGACATATAATATTCTAATCGGGTGTGATTTTAACGGCAAATTTTAAGATCCCAATTATAACTGCACATAATCTATAGAATCATTTATATTAGACTTTATGTTCAAATGTATTCTGTACAAATACTCGAAAATATCTACACCCTAAATAGATCCTCTATCCCTAATCTGACCCTTTTTTGAATAAATCTTATAGACAAGTTAGTGTCATGGTATGTGAATGAATTATATCTTTCTTGTAATGATCATTATCACTTAAAATATGTATTTGACTTTAATATTCAATAGAAACCACACCAGTGATTTAAGAACAAATGCACAAAATAAAAGAAATTCTACTACTTATTGAGTAAATCAATAGAAGAATTAATAACCGATCTTTTGAATGTTAATTCCCACATAGTATTAGATGAATTGTTAGGCACTTTTACTGAATTCTGGATACTGGGAAAAAAGGTGCTGGTTTCTGATCCCGACAAAAGAACAAATGTTTGTAGTGGGTCTGATTCCACTTTAAACGAGGGTCTAAGTCTCTTTAGTCCTCGTGTGGAAAAAATAAGCATAGCGCCCGCAACTACCAATCGAACAGATTCAGCTACACTCCTTTGTGTTCGTCGGGATTCCAGTCTTTCGAAAGTTCTCCAAACCTTCAATAAAATTACATTGTTACGAGATTTTTCATCGATCTATTCTCGAAAAAAATCTTTGAACAGTTCCTTTTTACGAGCGAGACAGTGGAAAAAAAGTAGCTTCTGTGAAATCGAGGTTTCAGCACTTGTATCATTTTTCTGGTATTTGTCGTCAAGAGCGTGAACTTACATATGAGCTTTCTTCGTCTGCTTTCTGCTTCATTTCAAAGTATGTCTGTTTCTTATTTCGCTAGTTTTCACTAGTCTTTTCGTATATTTTCTTTACTGCTATGTGACACTTCAATTTTGTTGACTGGTGTAGTCTGTATAACGCAATTAAAAAATAAGAATGATATTCTCATTAAATTAATTTTTGTTTTAAAAGCAATATGTCCTATAAAACTATCGAAATCCATTTTTATTTTAAACGCAATATATCCTAAAATACTATGGAAATTATATTTGCTTATATCATTACTACATTTTATTTTATCTGTCTTTTTCTTTCTAGCAGCAAAAAAATAAGGAGTGAAAAGAAATCTGGCATTTAATCACTTGTCTGAATTGAGCGATTTACTGGGAATTATTATTCTATCTTTACAGAATGAATGAAATATACTAACGTCTCCTTAATATGAAAGTACTAAACAACAAAATTGTTTATAGTAAAGTCAAGAATAAGTACGCATATTATAAGAGTGTATTCAACACAATGATTATTATTTATTTTCCAGAGATAATGCAGAGATACAAATAACAGAAATGAAACTCTAAGTCATCTTAGTAATGAAATATATTAGTAGGAAAAGAAAACAATTCATATAAACATAGTATGAAGAGTAAATTCTTAAGGGTTCAGGTAACTTTTGAACTCACAAAATACTTGAATGAATTACCTCTATAAAAATTACAGTAACTCTGTAATTTATTGACTTTGAATTATAAAATTTAAAATACATATTAATAAAGGTTTATTTTATAAATTAAAATTCTCCAAAAATGAATACACTCATATAAAGCTTTTAAATTAATTTTAAAATATAATATTTTTTTTTACTAAATGATTATTCTTGCATGTATTGCGCGCATGATTTTTCATATTTGAATTGATAAAACCAGCCAAAATTATTTTAATGAGTGCATATATAATGTGTTCTCAAAATGACCTACGATGAAGAAAATAAAATGAATAGATCCTCAGAAAAAAATATTTTTTTTAGAGAAATTCGAAATATTGAGTTTTTTTAATGCAAAAGTAGTCTTGAATTCTAAACTTGTTACTTGAGAAACATAATAGTAGGTCATTTTGTGCATCTGTATGGTTAAGACATTCAGTCAAAATTTCATGAAATTCGCATAGATTTATAAAGAATATAAGTACAAAGTCGCCTCCAATTCACACTTTCTTTTTGGTTACTGACTGAGTACATACATATATGAGTTTTGATATTTCTGAGACCCCTGAATTCTCATTTAGACTTTTTTGTGATTTTTATGCTACTAACATAATATTTCGGTCTTTTATTTTAAAACCCACAATTCCATTTAACTTATCGCTAATAAAACTTTTCAGTTATTGAATGTTTTATATTAAGGGGTCAGGTAACCTTTAAAGTGTCAGAAATTCAAAATTATTTTATTAGTTTATAATTAAAGAAGATTCTTTAGGAACATTTTAAAATAAACCCCATGCAAAAATTCACTCTAGAAGAGGAGTTATGTCTAAAACAGTCTGAGCTTTTTTTATATGATCAAGGGGTAGTTTGATCTTTGAAGTCAATTTTCTCAAAACGGCGATTTTGGTCATTCCGCGCACGATTTAAGAAAAATGGTTGGTTAGAATTTCATGAAATTTTGACTGAATGTCTTAACCATACAGATGCACAAAATGACCTACTATTATGTTTCTCAAGTAACAAGTTTAGAATTCAAGACTACTTTTGCATTAAAAAAACTCAATATTTCGAATTTCTCTAAAAAAAATATTTTTTTCTCAGGATCGACTCATTTTCTTCATTGTAGGTCATTTTGAGAACACATTATATATGCACTCATTAAAAAAATATTTGGCTGGTTTTAGCAATTCAAATATGAAAAATCATGCGCGCTCAATACATGCAAGAAATATCATTTAGTAAAAAAAAAATATTATATTTTAAAATTAATTTAAAATCTTTATATGAGTGTATTCATTTTTGGAGAATTTTAATTTATAAAATAAACATTTATTAATATGTATTTTAAATTTTATAATTCAAAGTCAATTAATTACAGAGTTACTGTAATTCTTATAGAGGTAATTCTTTCAAGTATTTTGTGAGTTCAAAAGTTACCTGACCCCTTAAGAATTTACTCTTCAAAATAATTATAATGCTTAATTTATACGCAATAAATATGTAATATTTTTTTTGTATTTAACTTTTATAGGCAGATTTGGGAAAAATGAAAAAGATGGAAATAAATACCTTTAACATTTTTGAAAAATGCATAGAAAATCAACAGAATAGATTATTATTTAAGTTTTGTTAATTATGACATTGAGTTTTTTCTTAAAAACCATTACACGTATTATAAGTGTTACAAAGCTTCTCAATATTGTGCTATAAAGTGTAAAACACAAGAGCTTACAGGATACATTTCTAAATTGTTAGTTATAAAATTATTAATATTTTATTTGATACTACTATATCATAAGATAAGAAAAACGATAAATTCATAATTTCGTTTTATGGGTAAATGCAAGAGCTTTCCTTTAAAACTTTTATATTATATTAAGTAATTAATCTGCTGTGGGACAATCCGAAATTATTTTTTAAACTTCAGTAAAAAAATAATAACAAATCCAAATAAATGGCAATTGAAACTGATAAAATGATATAGGATCACAGTTACATAGGATCTTTTGAAGCATCCTAATTTAAAAGATATCACATGAGGAGCCTTTATATAATATATACTGAATAAAATTAGAAAAAAAAATTACAACTTGCTATATTTTTATATATTTTCAATTAAAAATAAATTACACAAGATTAAAAGGCGAAAAGGCATGATAAAAAAAAAAACTTTATAAATGATGTTTAATTTTTTACTGTGGAGATGGTTCTACGGTTTATTTAATTTAATAAAAATTAAGGTTGCATTATTTCCAGCAAAATATATTCTACCGAAAAGTTGTATGCGATATAAATAAGTTTAAAAAATTGTTTAAAATATGAAACTTCTGCCAAGTATTGACAGATTTCTAGGAATATTTGTGCTACACCTTTAACACCTGTATTGAAGAAATATATTGAAATCAAAATTAATCTACTGCTATTTCTAAAATATATATATGTTCCTGCTATTTTCAACGATTCCATAAGTTAAATTGGTTATAATATTTACATTTATCTGTGTTTAAATAGGACTATTAAATAAATATTATAAAATCTATCATGTGAAATTAGTGAAAAGGAACACATAATTATGAAACAAAAAATCATATTCAATATTGATTGTAATGGTAAAAAATAAAATTTAATGAAGCATGTTTTTTTCACTTGTAAAAAATGAAATGTCAATGATATCTCTTTGTTAAAGAATAATATAATCTACAAAAACAACTTTTCAAAAGTAGAAAAAGCCAAGCGTAAAAAAAAAAAAAAAAAAAAAAAAAAAAAAAAAAAAAAGAGTTGGGGCTAAAAAATGGTGTGATATCAAATTTCCAAGCTATTATATGACTTATTTAACTTTTTTCCATTAAATAAGTTATCATATATATAAGTCGAGTGCCTACGTATATGTTAATAGAAATCGTTTTCTCCTGTACTAAATACATCCTAACGAGTTTCTGAAAATGCAATTTTTTTCAAATTATGCATGATGGGCTTGGCGGCCATCTTTGCATATTATTCACAAAATTCTAAACACTCAAATCCGTAGTCAAAATCCGAAGTTCAAAATTGTTATTTAAGCAAATGTTTTAAGCGTTTCATTTATAGACTTGTATGCTCTAAAAATTGTGTCTTAAGATAATGATGACTTATCTTAAAGATTCATCTTATGATTTATTTTTTAGAGTAATTAATAATTTCAAACTAGTAAAAACCAATTTCTCAAAATATCAGTTTTATCTAATTTATCTATCCGTAGTTAAAATCTGAAGTTCGAAATTGTTATAAACATATTACAGTGCAAACATATTACGCTTTTACTTTAGAAATTTGGATGCTTAGAAATATGCAAAGATGGCCGCCAAGCCCATCATGCATAATTTGAAAAAAATTGCATTTTCAGAAACTCGTTAGGATGTATTTAGTACAGGAGAAAACGATTTCTATTAACATATACGTAGGCACTCGACTTATATATATGATAACTTATTTAATGGAAAAAAGTTAAATAAGTCATATAATAGCTTGGAAATTTGATATCACACCATTTTTTAGCCCCAACTCTTTTTTTTTTTTTTTTTTTTTTTTTTTTTACGCTTGGCTTTTTCTACTTTTGAAAAGTTGTTTTTGTAGATATCATTTCTTTTTTTTATAATAGATTAAACATAATTTAAATAATCTAAACATGAGAAATAATTTAAAATTACATTTTACTTTCAGTCATTGTTTAAAGGGTTAAATAGAAATACCAGTAGATTTTTCAATTAAACTAAATACACTCTTAAAAACAACATACTAAATGTGGCTTGTTATAATACTTGTTATCTTCCGTTAAAAAATATCACTGACTTATCCCTGAAATGAATAAAAATGGAATACGTACATAGCGTGTCAGTGCTGCATTTGATATAAAACGTGATATTACGCTCTTTTATTATTAGCACTAGCGGGCCCTTAATTTACATCGGGGACTCGAATCTTGTAAAACCTCGAACCGAACGAACATCCGACCAGGTTACCGGCTGCCTTCGGCACCGGATAATCCCTTAATTTGCACATCGAATAGTATAAACCTCTAACCAAACGAACCTCCGACACGGGTCCCCACTGCCTTCGGCACCGTATAGCAGTCGTGCTGCGCATGCTCAAGTTACATCTTCCACCACCAGGTAGCGCAATCTCTTCTATATGAACCTCGGGCAGTGAAATCGTTAAGGCTATAGATGTCGAGTCGAATGAGCTATACCCCGTCGTGCTCCAGCCCATAGAACCAGAGATAGGACAGTGCCCCTGGTGGTGAAAAAACGAACTAAAATCAGAAAGCTCTATCGATGTCGAGTCGAATGAGCCATACCCCGTCGTGATCCGACCCATAGAAACAGAGATAGCAAAGCGCCCCCTGATGGTGAAAGCTAATCACGTTTAGGGGCAAAGTGGGGGGATGAACACCGGAGATGCATAATAGGATTAAGCGGTCACAGACCTTTCCAACGATGTATCACATGAGGGGTATGTGCAAAATTTAGAAGCTCCCCCCTCCCTGCATGATTAAGCGTTCAGAGACCTTTCCAACGATATATCACATGAGTAGTGTCGGGGGGGGGGCGCAAAATGTGGGGGTGACACCTGTGATGCATAACAGGAATAAGTGGTCACAGCCCTTTGTAACGATATGTGACATGACGGATATCGTTAAAATTTAGAAAAGTGCCCCCCCCCTCTTGTGTAGGCAAAACACGCTCCGCCCCTCCCTATAATTTTTGACGCGGCTTTATTTTTAAAATTTATGTTATGTGTTATAAAATATCGTAAAGTTTCAAACAGATAGCCTTATTATACTTCCTAATTTTGTTCACGCCCCTACCCATCTCCTCCCCGAAATGTGACGCGCCACTCTTTTTTATAATTTTTTTATCATGTCTTATAAACATATCATAACTTTATATCATATCTTAAAGTTTAAATCAGATCGCATTGGAATTTAATATATTTGCCGAAATTACTATTGTATATAGAATAATATAGAAATAAACCCTCCTTTAGCTTGTAATTAAGATATACGAACAATGTTTAGAATTTCTGAAAGCTGATTTTTATTTATTTATTTATCTGTTTATTTATTTATTGTTTATTTATTTATTTATTTATTTATTTATTTTTGCGTTGCCCTGTGCATGTTTGGAATTTCTTAGCAATTTCTTAGATTTACATTATTTTATTCAATTAAACATTGTACTGTTACAATAAATGTAAATGGAAACTTCAGTTCTAAAACAAAAATAATTTAACAACTGGATTTCATTAATTTATAGGAAAATGACGTCAAAGGATCTCAGCCTGCGAACGAAATGCTTGTCCTTTACCGTGGTTTTATAGAAATAAATTAATCGGTAAAGGACAGGCATTTTGTTCGCAGGAATACTTTATTCCTGCAAACAAAATGCCTGTCCTTTACCTTTTTTTTTTTTTTTTTTTTTTTTTTTAAGAAATAAATGAATCTCATTTAATTCATTTCCAAAATTTTGTTTACGTTTGGAAAGAAATTTTAAATGCCGATAAGTCTTAATGTATACATTTTAGAAGGTACATCTTCCCTCAAACACTAATTTATTCTTAAAGATCTTTCTAAAAACGCAAATTATACATTTAAATTATTTTTTAAAGCATAAACACTACGTCTGATTACTTTATTTTACAATATTATAAGAACACGCATTTTATCAGACAATTAAATATACTAAACAAACATGAGTGAAAAGTTGACCTGGGGCAGGACTCGAACCTGGGACCTTGTGCATGCCGTGCTGACGCGCTGCGACTGAACCACCCAGACCGATATCCGTGAACGGCAATTTCTCATACTTATTCATGTTGGAAACAGTCTGGCACAGTTTGCAGTCATATTTAATTGTATGATAAAATATGTGTTCTTATAATTATGAAGTTTTATTTTTAAAAAAAATATCTTCAGAAGAAAATGGCTGACTTTCAGATGAAATTTGATGTGGTTATATTATAACCTGTAACTGATTTGTGCTATTTTAATACAGATGGTACATGGTCGTTGGCGGGTTTTATCTCTGTTTTGGCATAATTTTTTAATCGCCAAGTTAATTAACAGTTTTTTGCTAATTAAGAATAGAAAATAATTCTTTTTTACACTGAATTTTATAAAAGCACATAGATTACGTAATTACTTGTCCAAAAATGTAATCCTTTTTTTATTCTGCTCAATATTAAGGCCTGTAGCTTATTTGAAAAAAAAAAAGTTTGACGAAGAAAAAAGTGATCATTTTAAGTAACTCAACGTTTTTAAGAAAAAGCTATATCTCTGTTTATAAGTCACTTATGAAGATGAGTTTGGTCTTAAATTGAAGAAATTCTTCCTTAGATTCTTCTAGTTTTCGTTTTTTTTTCTACGGCGCTTGGTTTGTTTGATATCTGATATTTTAATCTGGCATGTTTTGTCGATTTAACATTGCGCAGTTGCTTTCTGTATATAAGCATTAGCGGTCTTTATTCCAGTTCTTGGCGTTGTTTGTGTGGCGTTTTTTTTAAGATTGGCTTGGCAGAGCGACCGCCCTGCTTGATTAAGCGTTCACAGACTTTTCCAAAGATATATCACATGAGAGGTGTCGGCAAAATTTAGAAAAGTGCCCCCTTTGGGTGGGAGGGCTGAAAGTGGGATGATGGACCCCAAAGATACATAATATGAATAGCGGAACAATTTTTAGAGTTTCTGAAAGCTGATTTTTATTCATTTATTTATTTATTTATCTATTTTTTATTTTTTGTTTATTATTATTTTATTTTTTTTTGCGTTGCCCTGTGCATGTTTGGAATTTCTTAGCAATTTCTTAGATTTACCTTATTTTATTCAATTAAACATTGTACTGTTACAATAAATTTAAATGGAAACTTCACTTCTAAAACAAAAATAATTTAACATCTGGATTTCATTAATTTATAGGAAAATGACGTGAAAGGTATTCCTGCGAACGAAATGCCTGTCCTTTACCGTGTTTTTTTATTTTTAGAAATAAATGTATCACATTTAATTCATTTCAAAATTTTTGTTTACGTTTGGAAAGAAATTTTAAATGACGATAACTCTTAATGTATACATTTTAGAAGGTACATCTTCCCTCAAAAACTAATTTATTTTTAAAGATCTTTCTAAAAACGTAAATTATATATTTAAAATATTTTTTAACGCATAAACACTACGTCGGATTACTTTATTTTACAATATTTATAAGAACACGCATTTTATCAGACAATTAAATACACTAAATAAACATGAGTGAAAAATGACCTGGGCCTGGACTCGAACCTGGGACCTTATGCCTACCACGCCGACGCTCTGCGACTGAGCTACCCAGATCCATATCCATAACCGGCAATTTCTCATACTTATTCATGTTAGAAACAATCATCTGCCACAGTTTGCAGTCATATTTAATTATTTGATAAAATATGTGTTCTTATAATTGTGAAGTTTTATTTAAAAAAAAATATATCTTCAGAAGAAAATGGCTGACTTTCAGATGAAATTTGATGTGGTTATATTATAACCTGTAACTGATTTGTGCTATTTTAATACAGATGGTACATGGACGTTGGCGGGTTTTATCTCTGTGTTGGCATAATTTTTTAATCGCCAAGTTAATTAACAGTTTTTTGCTAATTAAGGATAGAAAATAATTTTTTTGTACACTGAATTTTATAAAAGCACATACATTACGTAATTACTTGTCCAAAAATGCAATCCTTTTTTCATTCTGCCCAATATTAAGGCCTGTAGCTTGTTTGAAAAAAAAAAGTTTGACGAAGAAAATAGTGATCATTTTAAGTAACTCGACGTTTTTTAAAAAAAGTTATATCTCTGTTTATAAATCACTTATGCAGATGAGTTTGGTCTTAAATTGAAGAAATTCTTCCTTAGATTCTTCTAGTTTTCGTTTTTTTTTTCTACGACGCTTGGTTTGTTTGATATCTGATATTTTTAATCTGGCATGTTTTGTCGATTTAACATTGCGAAGTTGCTTTCTGTATATAAGCATTAGCGGTCTTTATTCCAGCTCTTGGCGTTGTTTGTGTGGCGTTTTTTTTTTTTTTTTAAGCTTGGCTTGGCAGAGCGACCGCCCTGCTTGATCACAGACTATCATTGTTTCTTCTAATAAAACCGCCCCACCAGTGGCTGAGAGGTTGTGCTCTCGAAGCTGGTAGACGGGAGGTGCTGGGTTCGATCCCAATCGCGCCCGTCGGCCTAACCGTTCGGAGTTTTCGTGGTTTTCTTCGAGCCGTGAATTCATCCATGCGTAAATACGGGTTAGGTTCCCTTAGAAAGACCCCCACGAAGGGCACTCCCCCCGGGCCTATATCCCAAGTGTAGATAATTGGCCGTCAATAATCAACCCAACCCAACCCTTCTAATAAAACCAAGAAATTCAGTTCAGACTTCCCGGGTTACGAAACATACTGATCGGTGCACAGAATATAGGTAAAAATCATTTTTAATTGAAAACTCTAAAATATATTTTTTATTTAATATATTCCACTAGATTGCCCATCAAATGAAACATGGATGCTTGGATGGAAAACTTATGGATTTTTTTTTTCCAACGAAGTAAATAAATTACTGGCAAAAAGAATGTTTCAATAAAAACTCCTTGAACATCCAGGATATATTAAGCAATTATAACATTTAAATTAAATAGAATTAGGTATTCGTACTAATTTCCAAGCATATATATTATTTCATATCTCAATTCGACAGGTGAGGCAGAATTTTAAGATATAGGAAGTAACACAATTCAAAATAACTTGATATTTATCAAAAATGTAGACGTTATTTAAATTACATCTGAACAAAACAATGCAAAACATTGAAAGTCAAAACTGCACAAATGCTCATAGGGAATTCAAGAAGTGTGCATGATTGTAATTACAAATCGGAAATTTTATACAGAACATAATACAAAAATTTCAAAGAAAAAAATCCCATTTTACAACAAACAATCATTTTAATATAATGCTTTCTAGCTTGGTTACAAAATTTTAGTGCCATAAAGAAAATTTATAAAATGTTATTTTATATTCGAAAGCTGTCTAAACGTCTGAGGTATTTTTGCTTAGTTTTTAAAGAACAGAAAATATTATTATATATGTTATTATACGGTATATTATGTATATACCTTATAATGTATATTTAGTTTGTATAATATATAATGTATGTATCTTATGCATGTTATTACATATATACAATATGTATTGTATGTTATTTTCTGAATAAGGAAGCATTTTTATATTTTGAAAAATTAAATTTGTACACATATAAATTACAAAACATATAATTATTAAATTTTATTTCAAATTTTCAATAATATTAAATAAACTTTAGTATATTCAGAATAGGAAAAGGAGCTGCATTTATGTATATAATCCCTACAATCATTGGCGTTCGTATATAATCCCTACAATCATGGCACTACAAGCCTGCATTATTGAAATCTAGTGTAACCTAGTAGTGCAAATGTATCTAAAAATCATTCTATAATTGGATATACTATTTTTAAAAACTAGCAAAACCCGCAGTTTCGCTCACGAAATTGTTGATGTCAAGTGGTATTCGTGTGCCTATTTTTAATACACTTCTACGAATAGGTTCATAAATTACTAATTAAGCCACATTTTCGGGCAAAATTATTCTTACACTGCATTAGACAAACATGGGACTTAAGTTAATCAGAACTAAAATTAAATCGGATAATTTGTAATTTAGAAATTGTTTTGAAGGTTTTCCGCTCAATTAATTTTTTATTTGACATTTCGAACCATTTAGAAACCATCAGCCATGTCAATGTTTAAGTTTCTATACTTAACAATTCCATAGAAATCATACTTTAGAATGTTTTTAGAATGCTTTTTGCGCATTAACCCTTTTAAACGCTATTTTTTTATGTTATGTCCGACCCTTTACGTCTTAAAAGTAGCAGCTATATCAAAATTCAAATTTCTATCCCCCAACAAATACATAGAAATCGAAATTTAGAACGCTTCTCGAATGATTTCCTCTCATTTCACTCTTTTAAATTTCGTTTTTTTTTTTTTTTTTTCCTCAGAATTTGCATCTTAAAAGTATCCGCCACGCCAAAATTCAAGTTTCTAGTTCATTTCAGTATCCCAAAAACAGCAGTTCAGAACATTTTTTCTTCCTGCACCCCTTTAAATTTCAAATTAAAGCAAATTGTTCGCTGCGTGCATTTGCGTTCTAAAAGTGTCAGCAATGTAAAACTTCACGTTTCTATCCTTTACAATTCCATAGAAATCGTAATTCAGCTCATTTTACACTTTTAAATTTCTATTTTTTTTAAGAAAATATTTTTAGCGAGGGTTTGTATAATAAGTAATTGCCATGCCAAATTTCAAGTTTCTTGTTCTTTCAGTATCACAAAAATTGTAATTTAAAAGCTTTGTTTTAACTTTTTTTGTTTTACCCTCATACATTTCGAATAAAAAAAAACTATTCGTCGTGCGCATTCGCATCTTACAAGTAACAGCCATTTCAAATTTCACGTTTCTATCTACAACAAATACATATAAATCGTAATGTAGAATGTTTTCAGAGTGCTCTCCGCTCATTTCACAAATCGTGTCTTATCGCAAAAGTAGCAGCTATATCAAAATTCAAATTTTTATCCCCAACAAATCCATAGAAATGGAAATTTAGAACGTTTATCGAATGCTTTCCTCTCATTTTGTATTTTTTATAAACAATTCTTACTGATCATTCCGCCTTAAAAGGAACCTCCATGCGAACATTCAAGTTTCTAGTCCTTTCAGTATCCCAAAAATTGTAATTTAGAACATATTTTGTTCCACACCCATTTAAATTCCAAATTTGTACTTTTAAAAAAAATGTTTCTTTGTGTGCATTTGTGTTATAAAAATAGCAGCATGTTAAATTTCACGTTTCTATCCTTAACAATTCCATAGAAATCGTAATTTAGAACGTTTTTAGAACGCTTTCCGCTCATTTTACCATTTCAAATTTCGAATTATTTTTTTAGAAACCATTTTTACCGTGCATTTGTATCTTAAAAACAACTGCAAAGCCAAATTTCAAGTTTCTAGTACTTTCAGTATCCCCAAAAGTGTAACTTAGAACGTTTGTTTCCCCTGCACATTTTAAAATTTCGAATTTAAAAAAAACCATTCGCTGTGTGCATTTGCATCTTAAAAATAACAGCCACTTCAAATTTCACGTTTCTATCTATAGAAATCGTATTGTGGAATGTTTTTAAAGCGGTTTCCGCTCATTTCACCCTTTTTTATTTCAAATTTTTAGAAACCATTCTTAGCAGGGGCCATCAATTTGCCACCGTTAATTTTGAAATAGGATCGGTAGTGCCAGAGATTACCCTCTACAAACAAAAATGCACCAAACAAACGTTATTGCTTTATAATATTAATACCGATAAGTAAAGTAAAATAAAGTAACAAGACCAACCAAATAAGAAATTTTCTAATCGAATTTTCCATTAACACCGGCTAAAGCAAAAGGAATCATAAGAGAAAAGCACATACTGTTAATTTATATATTTTTGAAAAGAAACTGACTTTATAATAAATCTGACTAAATAGTTCAGACGACACTGTGTTTTCTTATGGCTGCTGCTGTTTGACATTGACGTTTTCAGTTGAAAATATATACATAGGCGCATACACATGCAGCGTTTCCAGTAAACGTTTCATCACTTTAACTTTTGCACGTCCACAACTAGTATATTCATAAAGAATGATGGTTAGGTATGATGGGATTACCGTATTCTAAGACACAACTTACAGCGCCACTAGCTGCATTGTCTGGAGTTAATGCACAAATTTCGAAAACTATGGGAGATGAAAAAAATAACCAATTACAACATAGTGGGGCAAAATAGCTTTAGTTTCCTCCATGAATTATAAAAGTAGAACTTCAAAATTTGCAAATACAGAAAATAGTGATACAGAATGAAAATAATTGTAGGTTTATCTAGGTGGGGAGACATGCCCCACCTAGCTAGATCCTCCCAGAAGACAATTGCAGTACGGAAACAGTTTTATCAACAGACCAACGTTTCTTTAAAAGCTAACTGCAGTTAGGGAAAATGTTTGCTGTCAAATACAATATGCCCATGTATAAAATTTAACAAAATCTCATAATAAACTTTAAAAGCTACTTTATATTTGAAAATGCTAAAACTAAATTCCATCTTGAATTATATTAAAGAAATTTCGGGTAACTTCTTCTTTTCTTAATTTGCTTTTATTTAAATTATGAAACATTTGAAAAATGATTAGATTTTAAATAATGTAAAAATTCAGATGTTTCATCATAAATCGTGTCACACGTCATTTTTGATCAGAACATTATTCTGAGGGTTAAGAGAGAATATTTTACATTTTATAAAAGCAAAACTTAACATTCACGAAATTTTGAATTTACATAAAAATGTTATAAGCCATTGAGGGATATTTATGTTTATTTCACATAAAATCAGATGAAAGGCAATTTAGAAAACGCTTATTATGGAATTAAATTGTGCTTCAAATGTGGAACTTTATGTCTCTAAATACAATTTAGTAGTGCTTGAAACCATCAATTTATGTGAAATTTTGTTACTCTCACTTTGTCTTCGTGGTTTGTTATTACAGATGATTATTTTCAATTAGTATTCTATTTATCTTGAGAGTATTATTCAATTTAAATTATCCTACACATACTTAAAACAATCTTGTCTTTTGGGATATGATGCCTCGTTTAAATAATTAAAACTATATTTCTCTTTACACAATAAAGAATTATTTAAGAGAATCGTTTAAAAAGTCTCCAAACTTATTCACAATACCTTTGCAAAGTTTAAAGAAAAATTAATTGAATAATAATATGATATTAATTACTTTAAATTTCTTAAATGATTAACAAAGAAGAATTTTTATTGCTTACATAAGCAGGATAAAATATTAAATTCAGAGTAGAATAAAATTTAGACATAACACAGATGAAAATAAGGATAAAGAAAATATGCAAGGAAATGAAAACGCTCTGAAGGAAACTTCCAAAGATTTTATTTATAGGCTTAAAGTTATGATATATATGATTATAAACATCTATTATTTGATAAGTTAAAGTAAAATTAAATTCAAATATTTATCTTTTTAAAAACGTCCATAGTAGACCGAAGAACGTCAGATATATGAAACATAGCAATATATATGGTTGTTACGAAACTTAAAGACTGATTTTTTGTACTTTAAAATTTCAAATATTATATTTTAGTATACATTTATTTGATGAGAACTTTAAAAACTATTATTTTACTAATAATACTGATTAAAAACCTCTATATCATCGGTATAAACTGATATGTACGATCTATCAAATTTATTTTATTCTCATGACTTAATGTGAAAACTTACCCTCACCTGAATGCAGTACTGTTGTATGTAACATTTACGATATTATTGTGTATAAGTTTGCAAGTACCTTTTATCACTGGTGGTCGGCCATGACGAAACCAAATATACTTGTCACTAAGAAATTCATTACAAAGTATCCTAAAAGATTGGTCACCAAAACTGAATCTACAAGCTAAACCAGCATAAGAGCAATACACGAAATATTGCGAAATATTCTGGAATTTTTTTTTATATTAAACCCAAGCGCAACACCTTATTCAGGTTGTAAATACAGTATAAAATACATTTTAAAAATTAAAAATTGTACAAAACAATACGATTTCGCATAACTTACTATAAACATCTTAAACAAATTAAAGTAAAAATTATAAAAAAATTCTAACATGAAATTCTTTTAAGTACTATCACATGCTAACGGAGCAATGATATTATAATACTTTGATAAATACATAAACAAAATATATTTTATACCACTTTTAAAAGGTGTAGGTTTGCTTAATCTTTTCATAAAATATCAGAACCTTAACACAAAATCCCAACTTTATTCCAAACATATATGCATTATTTATTAGCATTTATCCTTATATAGGATTTTATGGAAATTATTCACCTGATTAATGTCTTTCCCTTGCCTTTATAATATTACATATTATTCGGGTAAATGCTTCTGGAATCCTCCTATATCCTTTTGCGAATATATTGACAAAACCTTAAGAAATAGGATTCGCTTTCTCTGAAGATTAAACATCAAAATAACTATTTAGAAATGAGGACGACCTAATTCTTTTTCACTAAGTCATTCTTATATGAAATTCGCTCTTGTAGCAGTCAATCACAATGATCTAGTTTCATCAATTACTTTCAAAGAATATCAAAATATTTCGCCCAATGTAAAATTATATTTAGTAAATTATGGATTTAACCCATATTTTATCATCTTTCCTTTTTTCGTTGAAATTTATTTAATTTTCAAAAGTTATATACAATTTTTTTTTCTGCTCGTGTATTAAAGTAGATGTTTTGTTTAATACAGTGGAATCGCGATAATTCGACCTTTTGGTTTAGCCGGTTTATTATTAATGTTAAACTATTGCGTGAGTTCGAACTTATTTTTAATCACGTTATATTTAAAAAAAATTGAAATTTTTCGATATTGCTATAGAATTTTGTCGCCTTTTATTTCCTTTTAAAAAATATCCAATTATTAAGTACGAGTAAAAGAAAATACAGTAAATTTCTAAAAATATACGGTCATGAGAAAATAAGAACCCAAACAGAGTTTACTGAGACGAATACATAATTTTTCCATGTTCGTCTACTCTTTGTGAGAGAGTTTTTTATTTGCTGAATTTTCAGTAACCTTGCATTATGTATTGCAATACTACTGAGCAAGTGATAGAAAAGTTGCTGTTCATTATTATTTTATTCTGTCTTAATTCTTTCGTAAAAACAAAGAATTTGTTCCCAGTGACATACTAGTTCCAATGCAGAAAGTGTAATGTACTCTCACGATTAAAATAAAAGTAGATATTCGAAAAAGAGCATAAAACACCGAATCTAAAGCAAAGTTAGCTCATGCATATGAAATTAAAGAGAATACTTTGCCAACTTACCTAAAAAAACAGAAAGTCAATTTTGGAAGACTGCGAAAAATAAAAAATATAAAAGGGGGGAAAGCGTATGTGAGAATTGCATCATAAGAAAATTTAGAAAAGCTTTATTGTTAAGTTTGAAAGGTGTTCGATCCCGGGATTTTTCAAATAACGGACCTCTGATACAGATGAAAACCATTGCATTTGTAATTCGCATTAAGATTTTAAATCCAATGATAGATGGGTTGTTAGATTTAAATCAAGCAATAATACGTCTATCCAACTGTATGTGATCATATCTCTGATGTAAAAGGAAGACGTTTGTTCTACGGACATCAGAAATTTGCCGGAGCTTATTTTTTCTTATCTGCCAATATATATTTGAAATGTCACCAAAACGAAACCTTTTTTGTAAACTTTTCCATAAGAAGACATTTAATTTATTAGAAACTAGCAAGCTACGCCCGCTGCGCTGGTCAGTTTCTACAAATGAACCTTGAAGCAAACAAAATATATCGTTTAATTTGACCTTGTATTTGAAAGCAATCTGTATATTTACCTGGAATATCCTTCCACATTACTGAAAAATGACGTGATTGCGCTATTATATTTTCTAATGTGCAGTCAAAATTTTAGCTGTTAAGGACCAACTCTTTTATTTGGTCATTTACAGTTAAGGTTTGCTAAAGAATGATAAAACTATATGCAATATACTAAAACCATCACTAAAAATTATCGAACTAACAATGCAAACTAATTAACAAAATCCATTCAGTAGAAGTTTTTATAAAGGCTCATCTTTTATAATCGGGTTCATCTGATTATAGAACTTTTCCACGTAATTCTAAAACAGAACAATATAAAATATACTAAAACCATCCTTACAAATTATCTACTTAACAATGCAAGTCGCAAAAAATACGCCCAGTAAAAACTTTCAAAAAGGCTAATCTTTCGGAATCGGGTTCTCCTGACTGTATAACCTTCACACAACTGTTTGACTAAGCAGCGTAGAACAATATGTAGTACATTAAAACCATTCCTGAAATAGCATCTGACTAACAATACAATTCTCATCAAAATCCGTCCAGTAGAACTTTTTCAGAAGGCTAATCTTTCATAATCCGAATCATATACTGAAAAAGCTAATATTTGATAAAAAAAATATCACCTGATTTTCGAATTTCCCCCTATAATTCTAGAACTAAGCAACGTAGAATGATATGTTATATAATAAAACTTTCCCTAGAAAGTTATCTAACAGTGTAGATTTCATCGAAATCCATTCGGCAAAATCTTTTAAAAAGGCTAATATTTCACAAACGGATTGATCTGATTATAGAACTTTGCCATTAATATAGTTTGCATTTGAATTTAAAAAAAGGTACTTTTCGGTTAGCCGGGCGCCAGTGATCGTACACTTGAAAAAAAAAAAGCACCTTTTGGCTTAAAATCTCTCATCAAAACTGTTTTTCTTTTCTTTCTTTTTTTAAAATAAAATTAATAACAGTTTTTTCTTTTATTTTTCCAGCTGTATAGCCATTTCAATTCTTTCTGCATCAAAAAAAAAAAAAAAAAAAAAAAAAAGAAAGAAAAAAAGAAAAAAAGAAAAAAAAAGACACCTTTTGGCTTAAAATCAAATTGTTCAGGATCAAAAGTAAAATCAAAATCGCCAAAAAAAAAAGATAAATCGCGAAATATTGTTTCGATAGCAATCTTGCCCCTTGAATAATTTTTTAAGCATTGCGAACATTCCCAATCTTGTTTAAATTAAATATTTTCGTTTTATAATATTCTCTCATCAAAACTCTTTTTTTCTTTCTTTTTCTTTTTTTTTAAAATTAATTTAACACAGTTTTTCTTTTATTTTTGGAGATGTATAGCCTTTTCATTTCTTTCTGCAACAATAATGATCGCCAAAAAAATAGCAATGGTAACCTTTTCGGCCAAAATAACAAATGTAAAAAAGGAAATTATTTACGACATCACATTAAAAACCTCAAAAATAACAGTATTTCTCCACTGTTTAATGGATGTTATTATACATATAAACCTTCCTCTTGAATCACTCTATCTATTAAAAAAAACCGCATCAAAATCCGTTGCGTAGTTTTAAAGATTTAAGCGTACATAGGGATATAGGGACAGAAAAAGCGAATTTGTTTTATACTATGTTAAGATACTTCTATTGGAAGTAAAACCATCAATAGGCGTATTTTAGTATTTGTTGCCTCATATGTGGATAGCAGTGAACAATTTAAATTATTAGTTATCGAAAAGAATTAAAATCAGGACTGTTTTAATGGACAACAAACACTACCAGTTGATTATGAATAAAATGCTAATGATTGAATGACGCAATATATCTTCACTACCTGGTTGAAAGGACTTATTAAAATATGCTTCTAGCCAAAGTCGATCTTTTTTTTTAAAGTATCATATCATAATAGTATTCCTTAGTAGAATTATGTACGTATTGAATATCTACCTTCATATGCAATTGCAACACAAAGACAGATATATGAAAGAGTAATCAAAAATTTCAAATTTGTCGGAAAAGACTCGTAGAACAGACAATTTTTTGGATTGATTGACTGTGGGGAAAGTTTTGATATTACCCTGCTATCGGCCGTTAATGATCTTCAGGCTGCACTGCATCGAATACAAGATCGATACAGTAAAGAATTAAATAAGTGTTTCTGCCATGCCGAATTCATAAGCAAATGTGCAAGAAACGTATCAAGATTATGATAGCAGTAAGGTTCCCGAATTTCCCAATTTCACAGAAAAATTCAACTGCGAAAATGTAACGTTTTGAGAATATATAGCAGTAGATAATGATTTTATAATTATTAAATGAAGAATAAATTATTAAAGCATTTAGAAGCAAAGTGTCAGAAAACACAACGGATTCGGAAGATGACTTTGAGTAAGATGAAGAGACTTCTAACGTACAAATTAAACATAATAATGAAAAATCAGTAATGGAAGCAATTAATATTTTTAAAAATGTTATTCAATCGGAGCCTACAGAAGACAAAGAACGGAAATGTTTATTCGAAAAAAAAGGATAGCAATAGACCGTAAAAATAATAAATTACAAAAAAGCATTACTTTAACCAATATTTTCATTTCTGTTTTGTTTATTAATATTTAAATTTCTTCTGCTTTATATCGCTTATTATGCTCCTATATATGATAAATGTAAGATAGTGTTGTTTATACTTTCTTAATTCAATATTACCAGAAGCTATTGTAATTGAAATTATTTTCGACTTCGGGTTTTCGACGGATTTACAGGTCTTAAGCGTCATAGATCCCCAAAAATATTTTTTTCAAAATATCTGTTTGCCCGTGTGTGTGTCATAATTATACTTTAGAAATGTGTATGAAGTTATGCATAAAATTGAAGCAAATTTCATTTATATGTTTTTGACTATGGCCAGCAGCTCCCAATTGAATTTTGGGATATTCCGTCAGAAGGAAGTGCCATGAAAAAAAAATGTTCCTTTTTCTTTATTGTATTATCGAAGTGTATGAAGTTATGTATAAAATTGAAAAACAAAATATTTACATGTTTTTGTCTATGCCCAGCATGTCCCAGTAGAATTTGGGGATATGTTGCCGTAAGGGGGCGCTGTGATGGCGATTTTTGCTCTGTTTTTAATTATTGTATCATCGAAAAGTGTATGAAATTATACCTAGAATTGAATAAAATTTCATTTCTATGTTTTGGGTTAAAACACGATCATTTGAAGTTGCGTTTGTCATTTCTTTTTAAAAATGCTTATTAAACTCTTACGTGAACAAGAGAAATACACCCATCTTTCTTAGTCTTTACTGCTGAAAATTTCAAAAATACTTGCTATATATTCTTATGATAAATAGTTTGTGAGGAAGATTCATTATTCTCACTCCTATATCTACAGAAGTTTTCAGTGACATCAATATTTGCATCTCCTCCTTTCAACTTCAAAGGAAGAAATCTGATGAATATGCTCATGTACATTCCTGCATTAATCCAAGCATGTCACACTTGGGAATTGTTTGAAAGCCGCATATTTTGCATAATCGATCAGTTTATGTTGAAGATGTTATTGGCGTTGGGCCTGTTATTTATTGTCCCTGTGAAAGTGTAATTTAATGAAAGCTGCATGGATTTTGAATTATTGTATACAAGATAACAGTTTAAACAGAAGTTATAGATCTCTTCATACATGAATGGTATAAAATAATTCTTTGATTATTTAAGAAGGTTTTCATTTAAGAAGAATTCAATCCTGCAATTTCAATCATTATTTAAAAATAAGTATTGCTTTGTTAAAATATTTAACAGATATGTTTAAAAATTATTTTTTTTAATTCTGGAACGTTGAATATATTTTGTATATAGTTATATATTTTATATTTCAGTAAACAAATGATAACTCGATAAATCATTGGTTGTAAAAATAAACTAAGTAACATTGTCTTATATATGTTCACATCTATAGCTACATTTTGGTTTATTAAATTAAAAGCTCTATTTTTTATTGTAACATCTACAAAAATAAAGAAAAATTTTTATTTAGAAATACAAAATTACCGAAACGTTACGTTGAGAACTGTTGGCTCTCTTATGTTGGCTCACTGTGGAGAAACAAAAATATTTTGGTACATTTTTCTTCTACGATGACTGTCGCAAAAGTCATCTAGTTGTCTTGATATTTAGAACATATGTTGATGAGATACCAGGAAAGAGTTGTAACCTTTTTTTTGTTTTATTTGATTCATTTGTTCGAAAAATATAGGACATTTCCTGTTATGTTATAATGATTTTCTAATGGAATTCAGACGATTTAAAAAATGTATCATTCACTCAAAAGAAAATGTCACATTTAAATAAATGATGATATAAACGTTAAATAAGAAACAGTAAAATATAAATTGCAGAAATTATTGATTATAAAAAAATATGAAATATTTTATTAAAAGAATGGAAAATTAGTAAGACAAATAAAAATTATAAAGGTTTTAATTTCACACATATATAGATATGCATAGAAATTCATATTGAACTGAAAGACTGAAAGAAACACGAGGCTGTTGTCTCCTTAACTGAAAATTTTAGGGAATGTCAATGTTATTTTTATTAGACATTTTAAGTTGTGTTTAAAATTTTTTTAATGATTATTTTAAAGATGTTGTAAAAAGGAAAGAAATATAACTAAACATAATTAAACTTTTTACCTTGCATGTAAAATTATAATGGTAATATAAAACTTTTTTTTTAAATTTTATTTTATGTATTCGCAATCCTTTAAGAACTATAATATATACTTTTCTTATCAAGGACGACACCTTTTCCATATAGGTGTTTACAATTTTATAGTTTAAAAGAAGAAAGAAGAACCTTTGAACATAAGAAAAAAGTATTCATTGAAAAAAAAAAAAGCGGCTCCGTTTTAAGTAAGTCTCATTTTAACCATGTTTTTTTTTTTTTTACTTATTTGATTTTTCTTGCAGTTTTTAATAATTTGTTTGAAGAAGTTTTGAATTCGGGAAGGATTTCGAAAATTGAAAATATTTTCATAAAAAAACTGCAACCAAAATAAAAAAAATAGAAACGTACACTGTTAAATATCTACCTCAAAAATCCTATGCAAAATAATTCTAAAAATATTGTAATACATGCAGGAAATTGTAAAGAACCTTTCTATAAATTTAAGATTTAGTTTTAGAATGTCGTCGCGTAACTAGTATAGGCTTTTAATAATAATATGAATATGTAAAGTTAGTGTATCATACCACTGTGACTTTTAGAACGTGGATGTTACCGTTTAATAGTGTCATTTTATGATTTTAAACATATTTTATTGACTGAAAGGGTCCATTTTTTAATAGAAATTTTCTTTATATGATTTTATCTGAACTTGTAGTGGTAATATATATAATAATATTTTGTGTTAACATATTTAACTAAAAGCTTGCGCAATCAATGTAAAATGTCGCAAAGTGAAGGTGGTTTTAAAATAAAAAATACCGGCAGCAAGACTGACAACGGAAAGTGGTAAAGGATTAATAGCCATGAGTATTGCTGTGTAAGTATTCAATTTCTATCTGAAAAAAAAGCTTTAAAAATATATCAGCAGTAACGCTACTTACAAATAATTACAGAGTGTAAAGTAAAAAGAGCTGCGTTTTTGGAATTTTCGAAAACTTAGAATTTTTAACTATATTGAAAAAAAGTTTACAAAAATTCTAATATAGAAGATTTATTTTCAAAAATACATTTTAGCTTCGCAAATTTTCGAAAAATCACAAAACACGGAAACAAAAGTTATACTCTTTCTTTTGAATAAATTCTCATAAATGTTTTCACTCTCAGAAAATGTCCTCAAAAATGTACAAAATAAAGACAAAAAGTTGCGAGAACAATCTTGTGATTGAAAGACATTTTTCCATTATTTGAAGATATTCTCGTCCTTTGATTGGTTAATTTCAGAAAACTTTAAGCTTGGGTCCACGAATTTTTCGTGTTTTGAAGTAAGAAGATAAACATAAATATTCCATTTCTAATTCAAAAAGAGAAAAAAAAAAAGAAAAAAAAATGTTTTCGAAATACACCTGTGTTTTCCAGAAAACGTAAATTTTCAGTATTTTGGAGGGAAATGGACAAATCAAAGAATTCACTTTCGTTATATGCTAGAATTGAAAAATTATGTGCACGTGTGTGTTTCTGATGACAATACAACATGTAACATTTTAGAATTTAATTTTAAGTTAATAAATATATTTTAAGGAATTCTTTCGTTAGCTGGATGCAGATGATAAATCGCCGAATAATCTTTATGGTTACAACATTTTACGTGCAACAAAAACAATGGAATTATAATTAAGAGCGAAACCACTTTTGTGTAACCCTGTATATGAGTTGTCCAGTCATGTATATGATAGATAGAATTTATTCACGCCTTGAATCATGCTAAAAATTAGTTAAACTTAAAAACGCAAACCAAAGTTGAAAATTTACTTCCAGAAATTATCGTTCATAAACAGTACTGTAAATGAATTATTTTGTGTGTCCCAGCAAATGATTGATAAATGCTACGCCCTGTATATTCTACAGTATGAATGTTGTAATACAGGTCAGTAATGTATATAAATGTCAATATGTTTGAAAAAGTATAATCCCTTTAAAATACGCTGCAAATTATTTATCTCCATACAGCATTCACTTTGTGTGACCTTGTAAATGAATGATCTGAGCTTTGCACTGTATATTTTACAGAAAGTATGCTTTAAGGCATCGCATAAATGCACATAAATCTCATTAGGTTTGAAATATTCTAGCACTTTTAAAATATAACGATTTTTCTCCATAACGGTATTCTTTTGAATATCTCTGTAAACAAAATTATAAATGCACAATAATCATGGAATTCATTTCTTTGTTTTTAATAGGGAACATAGAAATTTCATTAACACATATCAATAACGTAGAAATCAAATTGTATTTACGTGAATTATAATGAGGGCAGACAGACAGACGAACCGACTACAAAAACACTTTTCATCTATGGGGGAAAAAAAATGAGAAACAATTTAATGTTGTCTTAAGTATTTTTCACATTAATAAATAATTGCAAGCCAAGAATTAGTGAGTAAAGTGTTCAAAATATATGTACATGTAGTATAGTACGTGGAATATATTATAATGTAATATCAAGCAATGGTTTAAAATAAAGTATCACAAATATATAAAATGAAAATAAGATTATTTTAATAAAAATTGGATGTAACTGTATTCACATGCGTATTTGTATGTGCATATGATTCATGTGCTCAATGTCAATAATTTGACTATAGGCTAATGTCTAAATAATTAAAGAAAAATCCAAATGATTTTTTTTTTCTGGAAAATTGAGGACAATTTCTCCAAAGAAGTTTATATGTTATTTATTATATCCAATATACATTAAACATACATATTTCACTTTCAATTATATAGCGAATGCAAATTATTCATATATAAAGCATAATAAATGCATCATATTGTTATCCAGGTTGAAAGCCAGGGTATCTTCTACCAGACTAGGCACAGCATTCCGAGTTTGTCATGTTTCTTATATTAAGCAGAGAAAGGAGCGGGAGCTTTTCATCTGCTTTTTTGTATGTGAAAGACAGCTTTATCGTACCGATTTCCCTTCCTGAATAGAATATAATACAAAAGAAAAATTTAACGGATGACAAAGGATAAGACAGATACGTCACATTTCTAAAAAATATATAAGTTCAATATTTTAGTAAAACTAATTTTTACTTAGAAATTGAGAGAAATAGTTTAGTAAAACATATTATTCTTTAGAACATAAGATAAATATTTCAGTGAAATGTATATATTTTTCTTATTACAAAAAGGGAATGATTATAAAAAGAAATTGACTTTTTTAACTTTTCGTGGATTTTTTTGCAAAGTTTGTAATACTAACTTTTATTTATTCAATTATTTGATTTTAAATATATTTTAGAAATTATGTTATTATTATTATTATTATTATTATTATTATTATTATTATTAATATTTAACTATTTAAACAATTACATTAACTTTGCTTATAAGAAATGTAACGTTGCCTTTTAAAATTTCCCAATATTTAAAAAAAAATTCGTATTTAAATAATTATAAATATTTTTAAAAATCTATTATTTATTTAACGTCTATTGCTCTATGTAAAAAGTTGGAGATTTAAAATTTAAAATATAGATACATATTAATTCATGTTTAACATACATAAATATAATGGAATTAAAAATAAATCATAAACGAAGATTTATAAAATTAAGAGTCCTTAAATTAAGAGACTTATATAGATAAAAATTTCCAGACTAATGTAGGTTCATCACTTCTTTATTAACCTAATAAACATAAGATTAAGAATTTTATAGATAATCTGTTTTGTGTATTCAATGTGTTATTTTCTACATAACCTTTCCAGACAGTAAACTGAATTTTTTAAGTATGATAAAATATTTCTAAACTGCGTAACGTAAACAATTGAAGTTAGACATTACAAATAACCTTATTTGAACAAATGTAAAGAATAACGGAGAAAAAAGGACTGTCTTGTTCCTTGAAAGAATACCTGCATGAGTGTCTTACAGTTTGTGTATCTTGTTAAATTAATATATTACATTGGTAATTTGTCATTCATTTTTTAATCTTCTTAAATATATTTTTTCTTCACTGACTATCAAACAATAAAACTTTGGCATAAATATATTTCCTCTGAAAATGCAGTTTTCAAAATTAATAAATACTCTCTGTCGTATCAATCACAAAAGATACTCTAGCTAAAATAAAAATTAAGGTGAAGTCATTTTTAAAGTATGGGATGATTTATTGAGCAAAATCTACGTACATTACATGCTCAAAACATTTTAATCTGAATTATCTTAAATGCAGATATTCAAAATACCATAATCTGTAGTAAAATATGTCATAAAACATAAAGCTTTTAGTTACTTGCTAAACATCATAACATTTCAAAACTTTTAAGCGTAAAATTATCCATTTACTATACTTATATTTGTGGGGGAGTTGCGGGGAAGCACACCTATAAAAATAATTTAGCCTAAAATATCGCCGCAGCTTAATGTAGTTGCGTGTAGAAGTTGTGTGAAAAATTTCCAGACTAATGTAGGTTCATCACTTCTTTATTAACCTAATAAACATAAGATTAAGAATTTTATAGAAACAAAATTATCGTGATTTTGCACAGATAAAGAAATACCTGAAACCATCATGTCTAGGTTGAATAGAGAGCTCTGTACTCTAAAATGAAAATCCCAGTTTAAATATAAGTTTATTAGACTGTTGCCATTCACGAAAGAATCTAATGAGTCCAGTCCTGTTGAGAGATCTTGCCTCTTATCAACCCGTCCTATTCTGTCATCAGGAAAATTCGCATCGAAAAGCATAACCATCGAAGTGGGGTGTCGAGATCGCGAAGGTCCATTTAGAGTGCTTTTATTTCTCAGTTCCAGTAGGTCTAGCTGATGAAAATTGTCCACAGCCGAGGCAGCTAGAGTAACTGCATAAATGGGTTTGCCACTGGAGTAGGTTAGACTCATAAGATTGTCCACAGCAGCAACAGCTAGAGTACCCTGCACGGATGAGTCGCCACATATTCTTTACATTTTACATTCAAACAAAACACTTTAAAATAATAATATAAAATGTCACAGTAATAGTTTGAATTTTAACTAGCATTCTAATTTGGGCTGACTTTATAATTAAACATTTCTATAAATTAAAATAAATCAGTTACCTTTTTTGGCTGATATACATTATATTATGTCCTATGCAGAAAAAATAGTAATCAGAACAAACAATAATTATGAAAGTGAATAGAGCTTAAAAGATATTGCAATGACATTTCACAGTACGAAGCAATTGAAATCTAAAATTAGAATGTCGAAATACCTTTATTTATCTTAGAAAGTTTTACAAAATAAAAATGTTGGCTAATAAAACATTTGAAAATATATTTATTCACAGAACTGAAATATAATAAAAAAATTAATGAGTTTTCTGAATATATAATGAATGTTTTGAAAGACACTAGTGTACGTGTCAACGAATGTGTAAGTACACAAACCCTGTTAGTGCGTGTGCTCGGACAATAACTATAATATGAATAACGATTGATAACAAAAAAAAAGTTCAAATCGGATTAGTTTTCTTAGCGAATGAAAAATTTTTGTAAAACAACAATTTGTTGGTTGTTATAATCATATACACTGTAAGCAAATTTAAGTCAAGTATTTGGTTAGTATGAATGTAACATGTGTATTCATTATGTAAAATAAATTCTTGATAAAATAAATTTTTTAGACTTAAATAATAGCGCCCATTTATTTCCCAGACAACGCAGGCTATCCAGCTTTTGTCATGTTTATTGAACTAAAAAGAATCAAAGGAGCTTTAGGGAGACACAAAAACGTATGTATGTATGTTTGTATGTCGTTGTATGTTACGTATGTATGTCGTTTTACATATATTTTTGGCGGACCCAATGTACACAATGTCAGTAATATCAGTAATGACTGATTGTTAAATATCTAGTTTGAAAAAAAAATTAAAGAAAGTTTTCAATAATGATTTGCGTGTATTCTCCTATGTAATACAATGTAAACAGGCATTTTGCTTTATAAATAGGTGCTTAATGTAAAATATTTATATATATTTCGTACTAAATGCATGGTGCAACGGGATATTGATATTCAGACAAAAATATCAGAGCATTTTCTCTCAAATATGATAGTGTACCCTGGTGTTTGTCATGTTTATTATACTAAAACAGCTCAGTGACTTCTTCTTTCCCTTTGAATGTAAAAAAGGCATTAGCCTGCAGATTTCACTTTATGAATAGGATATAGTATGGAAAGAAAATGAAATGCTTAGCACCCACGATAAGAAATACCCGTCTGATTTCCTGAAAATAAATAAGGTCAATATTAAAGCGAAACAGGTTTTTCTTTCAACAGTTATAAATATCCTTTAAATAAATGAACAACATTTTTGATTTTTAAAATGAGATTAGTGGAGTTAAAAGGCATAATGAATATGAAATGTAGCTTTAATATTTCAACTAAAATCGCTCATTCTATTCCAAATACTTATAACTTACATATACCTACATAAGTAAAGTACTTTTTTTGCTAATATACGTACTAATTTTTGATCTAAAAATAATAACTTAAAATTAAAAATATGATGTGAATGTAAACAAAAATATGTATGCAAAATGAAAAAGAAAACAATTTAGTTATTTATTGAATTTATTTCATATGAATATTGATAATAATATATAAATGGTGTGTGCCTAGAAGTAGAGTAAAAATGTATTAGAGGTACAAATTGTATAAATTATCAATTTGAGATAATGGATTTTTTAATTAAAGACGTTGTATTTTCTTCTAAAAAGTGAAATATGATTTAAAATTTTAATAGAAAATGCCAATGTTATTACAGCAGTAACGTAAGTATGTGTGCGAATACACATGCTCTATACACAAACTCTATTTGTGCTCAATAGCAATAACATGAACAATGACTGGTAGTTTAAAAAATAAATAAGTTTGAAAAAAAAAAGATTAATGAATATCTTTTCCGAAAACCTTTTTTTTCTGTTTTTCTTTCTATTTCAGGGAAAATAACATATATATTTCACGTTGATTAATGAGTACTAAATGCAAAATATTTATATATATTTCGAAATAATTGCGTGATAAAATAGGGTATCGGTATTCAGTCGGTATTCGCATTCAGTCTGAAATATCAGCCCAACTTATTCACAGCAGGCAGAGCATCAAATTTTTATCGTGTTTATTATAATAAAATGGTTCAATGAAAGAATAGGTGCATTTCTTCTGTCCTATTGTATACTGAAAGAGAAAGTTTTATCCTACTGATTTCACTTTCTAAATAGGATATATTAGAAATGAAAAATTCAATGCTTGACAAACGATAAGAAGAACACGCACATTAAATAAGATCAATATTGTTGTGAAACTGACTATTCTTTTAAAAGTAAGAGAAATAATTTCACTGAAATAAATGGAATTATATTTTAATAATGAATGTTTAAAAAAGCTAAAATAAAATAATGTGTATAAAGGTGAATTTCTTATAGCAAAAACAAATTTCTCTAACCTGCCAATGTTATGATGTGAGAAAAATATTCGTTTCGGCAAACTTATATAATTAAGACAGAAAATTATTGTTTTTGTTTCCATGAAATGCAGTAAAGAAAGATCATATATAATATAGTTCATTCTAATTGATAATTGGCAAATCCTTTAGAATCTATAAGCGGCATGAGACAAAATTATAAAAATCAGCAAACGATTTGAAAATTCATAAGAAAAGTTAGTTAAAAAGATTTTCTTTTTTTCAAAAATAGTGGTATGATTTGAACATCAAAATGGTCCTTGCTGTAATACAGGACCTATTAAATTTCTGATGTTAGGAGAAGCACAATGTTAGATTGGAAAGCCTCCTTCCATCCACAGAAAGTTTTCCAAGAGAAACCACCTATGCTACAAATGTTAATACCGGAAAGTGGTTCGCAAAATTAATATATCATGAAGCAGCTTTTTTCTTTCTTTTTTTTTTTTTTTTTTTTTTTTTTTTTCCTAATTACATTTGTACTTTTGTAGTTGGTGTATCTTACATTACCTCAAATCTTGTTACCAGGATATCAGGTTTATATACAAGTGGTTAAACGCCTATGAATCATGTTAAAAATTCCAAGTAAATAACATGAATTAGCAAGAAGTCATTCTGTTTAGTTTTTCTGTTTAGTTTGGCGACTCTTCTAAAGAAACTTTAAATATGCAATCTAAAAAATAAAAATACGAACTTTAAGTCACATTTTTCAGTTATTGTGGAATCCTCTATTAATTTTAGACGCGACGCTTTTGATTTCCATTACTTTTAATAATTGGACATGCTGATATTAATTGAGCAGAAAATGATATAAAATTAATATTAGCTGTTGTGACATATGTGAAAGAGGAAAATAATTTTTATTAAGCTGTATCAACTAGAAACACTGTAAAAAAAATAAAGTTAAACCCTTTTCAAAGAATTATTTTTACAATTGAAGAAGTTGGTACAGAAGAAGTAAATGTACGTGAAGTGGTAAATATGATTTTTAGAGTTCTGTAATTAAAAAGTAAAAACGGAACCATTATAAGATCACTCCTGTGATATACAATATCACATCTACAATATCTGTCACAGTCCTTTTTCTCGTAAACTATGGGACGTGGGAAGTTCTAAATTGGGAAGGTTATAAAGCCTTTTAACCATATATATTCGGATTATCAGCCATTCACAAATATGTTTAGGAAAACGTTAGAGGTTAATTGAGAATTAAGTTACTTGAAAAAAAAAAGTTTTCTTTTTGTATATCGTGTGGGGTATCGTGTGAAAGATCTCCTATTACCGAATTCAACAATATATTTGTTTTAATTTTAGGTATTATATTTTCAGAGATATCGTCGAAAATGCATTGCAAAAATATGTCCCCACCCCCTTCTCTATTTCTGAATCTACTGAAACTAAAATTATGGGAAAATTAGGGGTAGTAGGAATTTATTTAAATCTAGGAAGAAAACTGTGAAATTTCCTTCGTAAAATAGTTTTTGAGAAAAACGCATTTATGGTTAGACACAAACTTTACATTTCGGATGGTCAACGAGGGTGTTGATCGAGGTATGTATCGACGCAGAATAATCCAATGATATTTGAAAAAGATTTTCGAAAAAAAATTCGGTAATTAGACGATTTATTAATTAACTTACTTGTAAAAAATTTCATTTTATGTATCGTGTAGGTTATTGTTCGAAAGATCTCGTAACATCGAACTATAAAATATATTTGTTTTAATTTGAGGCATAATATTTTCGGAGATGTCGTCGAAAGTATACTGGAAAATATGTAACCCCCCCCCCCCCCCCCCAACTTCTATTTCCGAATCTATTGAAACTAAAATTTTGAGAAAATTAGGAGTAGTAGGACTTTCTTAATTAATAAATTTAATGTACGGAACCCTTTGAGGGCATGTTATACTCGCACTTGACCGAATTTTTCAGTTGGGAGTGATATTTGTAAAGAATCGGCCTGTTTTGGTCATTGGAGGGGAAAAAATGTTTTCATCGGTGACTGGAATCATAGTTACAAAGAAAACACTGAACAATTCATACAGTCATCCATCCCAGACCACGCTGTTTTCGATCCTGCAAATGTCGGCTCGAGCTTTTCATTTTATGGCATGCATCTAAATCACTGGGCTGAGTGTCTTTATTTATGAACTTAATGACTTTAAAAAGACAAATGTTCAAAGAGTATACCAAGAAGAAATGCTTGAGCAAATCAGTGTAATTCTAAATGCCACAATAATCAAACTTGCTGCAACGAGAGAATTCCACCATAATTTCGTAATATTCTGAAAATTCTGATACTAAATTATATTCATAAATATTTCATGAACATGTCATTTTACAAAATTAATTAAAGGAAGTAAAATAAAAAGTAATAAAGTTACATGAAGCTAAGTTTAATGTTATTATCTATTTATTCTAATCTGAATTACAAAGGTATTTTTTTTATTTACTATTCATCTCACGCATTTATTTAAATAAATATAAATAATTACATATTTGTTAAATATTTCTGATAGCTGCGTAAAGAAGTGCAATATATTAACTTCGCATTGTTGAAACCTCCAGTTAAACAATCTCGCCTTTTACCAAATACGAAGGTGGTAAATCCTACCGTTTCCAGAAATAGTTTAGAAAGGCCCGAACTTGAAGCATTTATAAGCATATTTCGGTTATTAACAAACACACTTTGATAAATTCTAGGATTTACCTGACTTCACGTTTTTATAGTCATATGTTCGGTACAGATGCAATTATATTTTATGTGTTATATAGTACACTGAATTTAAAAAAATGCAGTAGGGAATAAAATTGTACAAACCTTTTTGAAAAGGTGTATTTTTAAATTTTGATGATTCATTACACATCTTTCTCTAAGTAATAACTTATATATATATACACTATATGGCCATTATTGACCTGCAACTTTCAATTTTAGACATTTTGTCGAATATTTAAAAATATACTTGTCAGATTCTTGTGGAATTTTAGGATCCAAAAGAACAGGTTTGACTTCGTATTTATCATTGTTGATTTGATATGGAGGACAAATAGGGGACCAAAAAAAAAAAATAATAATAATACTTCGGATCACTCTGTAAAATAAAATTCACTAAATTATCTATCGCTACAGAACATACATAGGCAGACATTGTACAATATGTGTATTCATTTGTGTAAGAATAGCATGTATAGTAATAGGAATATAGCGATTTTTTTTTATTAAAAAAATTCTTGCATGTTTTTTGCTTATAACATACAGGGTTTTTAACCAAATTTAACGCCAGTTTCAGAAAAATTGACAACATGTAGTAGAAACAATAAAGTGCAATTGGAATATAAATATATTAAATATTTAAGGAAATATGGGCAGTTGTATAAAATAATTTTTATCTGCACATGCGCAAACGATAACATGGAACTTTTTGCATAATTTAATAGTCGACTCTATGGAGCAACTTATTAAAAAAATCAGTCAAATATCGTAAAAATTCAAAGAGATATCGGCGTTAGAATGAGCTGCTTTATAGTTTCTCACTAAAACTCGCTGAATGATAAGGGATTTTCCACAAATTGTCATTTTTTATTTTATACTATTTTCCAATTTTTAATGATACTTTAGTTCTCTTTGAAAAACTACCCTAACGAGCTTATTCGCACAAAAAAAAAATTATCAAAATCAAAGGATCCATTCCAAAAGTATTATAACCTGGTGCAATAAAGTTTTCCAAGGCGAACTAAAGTATCAATAAAAAATTAAATATAGTATAAAAATTAAACATGACAATTTGTGGACATTCCCTTATCATTTAGCGAGTTTTAGTGGTAAATTTAAAAACAGCTCACTCTAACGCCGATATCTCTCTGAATTTTTACGATATTTGACTGATTTGTTTTAATAAGTTGCTCCATAGAGTTGACTATTAAATTATGTAAAAAGTTCCTTTTTATCATTCACTCATGCGCAGATAAAAAATATTTTATACAACTGCCCATATTTCCTTAAATATTTAATATATATACATTTCAATTGCACTATATTGTTTCTACTATATTTTGTCAATTTTTCTGAAACTGGCGTTAAATTTGGTTAAAAACCCTGTATGTTATAATTAAAAACATGCAAGATTTTTTTTTTAAAATCACTATATCTCTATTAATTTACATGCTATTCTTACACAAATGAATACACATATTGTACAATGTCTGCCTATGTATATTCTGCAGCGATAGATCATTTCGTGCATTTTATTTTACAGAATGATCCCAAGTATTATTTTTTTCTTTAATTTTTTTGGCCCCCTATAATTATACCTCTTATCAAATCGACGTTTATAAATATGAAGTCACACCTGTTCTTTTTAATTCTAAAATTTCAGAAGAATCTGAATAGCACATTTTTAACTATTCTACAAAATGTCTAAAATTGAAAGTTGCCGGTCATTAATGGCCATATAGTGCATATATATATATATATAAGTTATTACTTAGAGAAAGATGTGTAATGAATCATCAAACTTTAAAAATACACCTTTTCAAAAAGGTTTGTACAATTTTATATATATATATATATAACAAAATTAAAAATTTATCGCGTCCGCTTAATTATATTTACCCCATCCTATTCTAAATTACTTTATAATACTTATTCACTCCGTTTATTAATGTATTTTAACTCTATTTATTCCAAAAACCTCATATCTAAATTCAATATTTTAATTGATACTAGTTAGCTCAATAAATGGCACCTTTATCTTTAAATTATAAAAGCTTCCTAATATTCATTCCTTAAAAATCCTTTTTATATCTCTAAATTCCTAAAAAGGCTGAATTTATTTTAATAATTTCATGTATTAAAAGTAACTCTCAAAATCAAAAAATATTTTTCTTACATTAAAATGTAAAACATTTTATTTTAATTCCATTTTAGCTTTGATCCAAATTTGGTAAAAAAAAAATTATTATTTCCTTTTTTCCTTTTCGTGAAAGTAAAAATTATTCCATATTCTCAAACCAGTAACTAACGATAATCAGTTAGCTTAAAACTCTCTGGGTCACAGCTAATTTATCGAACATCATAGAATATTCTGGACTTTCTTAACGGAAACCACTTAGCCTCAAAATTCTGGCGCTTTTCGAAAAGAATCCCGGTTCTCGAATGGCGCATAAGCCGTCACGCGACCCCTGTATTCATACTTTTTCTGAAATGATATATTACTGCTCCTTGCTTCGGGGAGTCATTTGAAAGAGGGACGCTGGATCGGTGTTTGGTATTTTAGGCTTGTAATCAAATCGAATCTCTGTCTGGAATTGGTGAAGCGATCAATATTCTTTTCTTGCACTACTTCGGAATGAATTTTTAAAAAGCTGGCCATCATGCTTCTGTTTTAATGGGAACCCTGTCATCGAAACTAAAAGGATGACTCGTGTGATACCAGGTCTCCACCTGATTTTGTTTTAAGCTTCAAAATAAAAGCTTGTTTGTGTTTTTGGATGGAGTTTCATCTTATGCATACGCACATACCCTCTACTGTGGAGAGTACGACTTCCCTAAATCCTAGCGCGGAAAGTTCCTCTGTTGACTTCTGAAAAGAACATTTAATATTGAAAAACCATTTATTGATAAATGGTACGGCTGTTGCAATCAGCATCTCGGCACTTAAAATCGTCACACATGTATATACCAATGGAAGACAATTTAATTAAGAAAGTAACGCAACAAATCCTATGAATACATTCTTATTACAACAGAAGTTATAATGAAGAAAAATCAAACATATCGAAAACATGAGATATACAATTGTTACAACGTCAGTTATACATAGTTGGGCAACCTTTACTCTTAATTATACCTTATAAGACCTTTCCATACGGTGAATCAAGAATTTTAGTTGTGAAGCTGTTATAATGTGATACCAAGTGTGAATTATTACTTCTGTCGATTGGAATTTATTGCTTTGTTACATCTGTGCTACAAGATATTTTAGTCAGCTCCATGGATTTTAAATTAGGTTTAGATCTGTGCTATTCTCAGACCATTACAACAATGGAATATGATTATCTTAAAACCACTTTTTGCACACTTGAGAAACATGACATGGAGCTGAATTCTGCCGAAATATAAATGCTTCATTATCTGGGAAAAAATCACGTGCGGTTGGCTCATTTTTGTATTTTGATTTTATGCATAAAAATTCCCATTAATCACACAAATTCTGCCCACAATATTTGATGTCATATAATCCTATGTCATCCCGGGAGAAGCGCCAACACTCAACATCACGGATTCAAGTGGCCTTTGATAGTCATTAAATCCTATATCATAGCTGGATATTTCACGGTGTGTGTAATACAATTAACATGGCAATCATCTCCAATTCTTTTCCTTAAGTATTTTATGTAATCACTACGAAACAGGGAGATTTTGGTCTCCTCGAAACAATTGTGTTAAGGTCTAAGCTATGAGGCATTCCTATTGTTCCGCTGTCTAGTTAAAATAGGTTGTAGACCTGTTTAATTTTTTCAACCTTTGTTGGAAAGATAAAAATGGCTGAATATTGAATGCCGATAGGGGGAGCTCTTCAGCCAGTAGTCATGTATATAATGGAGAGGAAGTTGATTAGAGATCACAACTGATGATGCCCTGGGGGGGGTGAAAGCGCTTTTGTTAGGTAGTGGAAGTTTTTATTGGAGACTTTCTAATTTTTTTAAATGAAGGACGTTTTTAATGGAAATTTTTAACCATGCTTCTTTATAAATAATGTCTGAAAAAAATTGGTAAAATGTATAAGTAGTAAAAATGGCTGTTTCCGTAGAAGTCTAGCATTTAAACTAAAGAATTGCAGTCTGCGACGAACAGTCGTTGCACCCAACACCACATTGTCTTGCGCCATTTCTCCTTGAACATTATACATCAAGATGATTTTTTTTTACATTCTCTTAAATCTTCTATAATCTCTTGCTGTTTTTTAAATTTTTTTGTCTTTACAGTTTGGGTTTGTAGTGACATAGTCTCTTTACACCGCTTCAAAAATTTAGAAATGACATGTTTGGTTATATTTCCAACAATTTGTCTTCTAATTTCTTCATAACTGTAACCTTTTTCACTTAATAATTTTGCATCACTTTCTATGTGACCAGCCAATTCTTTTGCCATTTCTTAAATTTCCTTATGTTTTACATACAATTCTAATGTCAATCAAATAAATCATTGACAAATATCCTCTTCACAGCTCCAAAACATAACAACAACAGTTCAGTCCTACTGTTTCCTGACAGACACACTGCCAAAACACGATGACACCTCATTGGCTCTCTAAACAGTTCTGCTTGTTGTCTGGATTCAAATAAAAAAAGCTATTTCATGTTAACCTAAACAAGTTGTGTTTCTTTTTATGGTTAAATGTCTATAACTTTTTATAATTGAACAAAATTTAGTTAATTATGTTTGATTAAATTATATTGCCACTGATACGTAATTTTATGCCATTAATTAAACAGAAAGTGGTGTTTCGAAACCTCAAAAATTCACCTTTTGAAAACGGTTATCACATTTTGTATAACTACTCTAACTACATACACAAAACGGTTACATAACCGTAATTTAACTATATTCTGACCATAAAATGAGCAATAATACGGTCAGAATATAGTTAAATTACAGTTATAACCGTTTTCTACAAAAACGGTCAAATGACTGGACAGTTTGCTGCAAATTGTTAACAGTGTAATAGTTATGTGCAAATGAATCATTAAATTACTGTTCATACCAAATTATAATTAATGAAATACAATTTATTTCTAATTCATGCCCAAAATTTATGCTATTACTTTTTTCCTTAATAAATTAAATGTCAAAATAATCCATAATCTTTAAAAGCGTTACACTAGTTACATAGTACTATTTATTATCTTATAAGATTTCTTATAAAACACAATCTTCTTTTAAATTAATTATTGTGGAATATTTCGTAATCCCCATTTCTAAAAGTCTCTGTTGATATGAATATTTTGAATAGCCGGACTTCACATCAAATGTAGAAATCTGACGAATGCGCCGCGTTCCTTTCTGCATTAATTTAGGTATGTCACGATTTGGTATTGTTCATGAGCTGCATTCTTTACACGATTATGCAGTTTATCATTGACTTTGAGCCTTTTATTTATCATTTATCTGAAAGGAAAATAAAAAAAGAGGCAGATTTCTAAATATTTTATAGAATACTGTAGTCTAATGGCGCATCCAAAACAATTTATATCAGAAAACATTTCAAATAAAAATTTATTTTAAAAAGATTTTTTATATAACCACAAAAATATACTAAATGAATATCTTGTTTGCTGAACGGCATAAATTACAGATCCTTTCAGATGTAATTCTTAGATGTGTGTGGTTCTGTACATATGAATTTGAATAAAAGAAACAGTAACGATAAAAAAAAGGCATTAATAAAGACCCGTTGTATCCGAAGGGACACATATTTCTAAAATTCAGCAATAATTTTAAGGCTTAATAAACCATCTTTACATTTTCACGATGCTTTATTATGACATTTACTATTTTATAAAAGAAAGTTTTCTTAAATATAAATCTCAGTTAGTCATTATTTGCGATCTAAAAATTTGATGCCTATAAGTATTTTTCGAAATTTGAAGATATCTCCGGAATAAAATTAAGTCTTAATGTTGGTTTGTTTCAGCTATAAATCAGTGGTTGGTCGCAGATCCTTCCGTAAATTTGATTACGCGTTCAGTTGCATGTGTTACCTCAGATCTTAATTTTTGTTAAAAAAAAAAAAAAAAAAAAAAAAAAAAAGTTTCGCAAAGTAAACAAAGTAAGTTGCCAAAGTGAAACATTGTTTGACTCCGTGTCGATTTTATTTCTGAATACGAAAACACCCTTGAAATAAATGTGAATTATTTGTATAATTTTCATTCGTTTATGCCTTTGTATGACATTAGAACAATTGTTTCAAAAAAAGACAACAATAATTTTAACAATAATTTTAATTTAATTTTATGTCTTAGATTTATGAATATCATTCTGAATATGTACATCACCAACTGTGCATTTTATTATCGTAATTACAAAAGAAAATATTAAATTAAGAAGAAAATGAATCACGCTAAAGTAGGATTTATTGTTGCTATATTTAAGAACTATTGTTAAATAATACCAGAAATAATCAACGAAATAAAAGTTTTCCTTTAACAAATCATAAATCTGGTTGGGAACCATACTCTTTCTACAGTTTTGAAATTTTGCAAGACTCGTGCAAAAACGTATGATGTAATATATTATTACAAGTAGTGAATCTTTCATTTTCCTGATAACTTACTAGGATTATGTTTAGGAAATCACGATACTCAAAGCGACATTCAATAGCATGATAAAAGTAAAATTAAGCGCGTAATTCAGTTACAATTATGCTTGTAATATTAATTAATACTGAAATTAAATAATATTATATAGATTAAACACTAACGTGTATACTGAAAGTAATATATATATCATCATCATCATCAACAACAACAACCATTTCAATCCACTGCTGGATGTAGATCTCCCCCAGATTTTTCCATTGTTGCCTGTCTAGTGCTTTAGTCATTAACACCAGCCACTTTTCTGATTTCGTCACTCCATCTTACTTGATTTCGTCTTCTTGGTCGTTTTACATCTCTGGGATACCACTGTAGGATGTTTGTGCTCCATCTATTGTCTTGTCTTCTTGCAATGGGCCCAGCCCATTTCCATTTTAGCCATTTAATTCTCACGATGATGTCAAAAACTTTCGTCTGACTTCTTAACCACGTTATTCTCTTTCGGTCTCTTCTGGTTATGCCTAGCATACATCTTTCCATACTTCGCTGTGTTGTTTGTAATGTTTGTACCATCCGTTTTGTTAGTGTCCAAGTTTCTGCTCCATAAGTTAGTACAGGCAAAACACATTGGTTAAACACCTTTCTTTTCAAACAAAGAGGCATGTTACTCTTCAGGATAATATTGTTCTCCCAAAAGCACTCCATCCATTTCTTATTCTTCTATTGATTAAATTCATGATACTGTTGTCTGATGATATTTCTTGTCCAAGGTACACATAACTTTCAACATCTTTAATCTCAGTGTTGTTGTAGACGATTTTCTTTTTTGATGCAAATGAATTGAACATCACCTTAGTCTTTTCCAAATTTATTTTTAATCCCACATTAATGCTAGCTTCTGCCAAATCTTTTAGCATATTTTGCAATTCTTCAGGGCTATTACTGAAAATTAAAATGTCATCAGCAAACCGGAGATGGCTTAAATATTCCCCATTTATTCTAATCCCTTTGTTTTCCCAATCCAGCTTCTTGAAAATACTTTCTAAGACAGCAGTAAAAAGCTTAGGCGAAATGGTGTCTCCTTGTCTTACTCCTCTTCCAAGCTTGATCTTCGCTTTTCCTTTGTCCTAACGGATGGTGGCTGTTGCTTTCTTGCAGATCTTCTTTATGATATTGATATATATACACGGTGATTTTTTTTTAAGTTGTGAAAGTAAAACCCTATAACAAAAGAACCACTGATCCAAATGACCTAAAATTTCACCAGTATGCTCCCAAAGCAATGGGTTTTTTTGGCATGGTTAAAAAAAACTTAAAATCGCATCGATAGATGGCGCTGACATGCAGTAAAGTCAGGAGACGAACTTACGCCCGGCACACACACATTGGCGCTAAAAATGCGAAGTACGCACTTCTCGTGTTCATTATTCTACGCAAATCCTCGCAATGACTACGCCATGGACGGACCGTGCGTTGTTAGTGAAACTGTATTTTCAGAATAATGACAGCGCAGCAACTGCTCTTAGTAGATTTAGGACACTTAAGAAATTTAAGAAAAGGTCCAATAACGACAGATGGTCTACGGAAGATGATTTCTCAAAGTACCGTCCATTGTTTTCCTCCCGCAGACGATATTCTTTGTTTCTGCTGCCTTACACCGCCATCTGTCGGTGCGATTTTAAGTTTTTTTAAACCATGCCAAAAAAAGTCCCATTGCTTTGGGAGCATACTGGTGAAATTTTAGGTCATTTGGATCAGTGGTTCTTTTTTATAGTGTTTTACTTTCACAACTTTAAAAAAAATCACCCTGTATAAATAAACGAAAGTAAGAGAGAAAACCACAAACCTTTTTTAAATCTTAAAAAAAAGTAACAAACTGTAAATATCATAACTAACAATTCTAAGCTAGAGTCTAAAGTTCTTATCATAAACTTTAAAAGAATGATTTCAGAAATTTTATCTTTATGTTTTCACATTTTTTATGTAACTTTAATAAAACTCCTTCTGTCCAAGATATTACAATTTTCTAGTTAAATTGTTGAAACTTTCCAAAGTTGAAAGGAACAATTTAAAAGATTTAAAGAAAGAATTTATTTTAAAGAAGGTATTTCGAACTTACACTTTCTTTAAGTATGCATCATAAATTTTTTGAAGATATAATTTTTCAGGAAGAAACGATGCCCAAAAGACAGCAGAAATTTACATGATTATTATAGAACTTTCTTTTATTTAAAAAAGGAATGTCTGTGAATTTGTAAAACTTACCATAGTGTTTTTCACACAGTGTTTTTTTCCAAAAAATATCCTAAACATACACGTTATTTAATAATGTACTTTCCTTAAAAATAAATTCGTTTCGTTAATCACACAGAAAACTCATTAAAGCAATTTAGACGAAGTTATTTAATTTTCTTTAATTCATTAAAAATACGTATTATTATTATAAATATATAATGTATTTGCACATCGCATTGAATAAATCAGAATAGATAAATAAACATTTTATGTTATTAATGTCTTATTCAAATGATATTATGCCTAGAAATACAAAGTTCAGCTATTGTGATAGCTTTCTAAATAATTAGCATAAATATAGGATTAACAAATATCATTTAAAAATTTCAATAATATGTAACAATAACCAAAATCTTTGTTTCTATAAATTTTAATAAATACTTTTATAGATATTTATTATATTGAATTCATGAATAAACTTATTAAATGTAAATTTTATACGGAAGATGCTATACATTTACTATATATTTAAAATACAAATAGAAATTTCGTACCAACTGCTTATAACTCGATTACTGTTGAATGGATTTTGATGGAACTTGTATTGATAGATAGGTACTTTTTCAGGGAAGATTTTAGTGCATAATATATTGTTCTACTTAGATGGGATATAGAATTATGAAAGTTCTGTTATTTGGGACGATAAGATTACCATTGCTCATTTTTTGGTGGCCATTACAGTTTTTTGAAAAAATTGAAACGGCCATACAATTCGGAAAAAAAACTGCTGAAAATTTTATTTAAAAGCAGGAAAAGAAGAAAACAGTTTTGATGAGAGATAATATTATAAAACATATTTAAACATGTAAGGGAATTTTCTTTTTTTTTCCTTTTTTTGGGATTTTGTAAAAATTAACAAATATTTGTAAAAAAAAGTTTGAAGAATTTGTAGATAAATATTTTATATTTTTTAATTTAACTAAGCAAAATAACATTTTCAATCAATTGATACTTTAATTACACAAATTAAGCATTTATTTCGACAAATCATATATATACATATTTTAACAGAAAGCAAGGATCGTTGCTTTGGCAACAATTACGGTTTGGCTATGTATGGAAAGTAGCCAAAGCAAAGTTGTCAACTCTCCTAATAGGTGCTTTCTCTGCCAGATTTAAATAGGCGTCTGACAGTAATTTTGCAACGGAATTTCGGTCTGACAAATTACTTATTGCTTATCTGATAGCCAAAGTATACCATACTAAAATTTCAGCTTTGCTTAAATGACGTGAATTTGACCCATTTCTTTACCTATAAATCAGGGTCTGGCACGGTCTTAACAGCGCTGACACCGTCTGGCAATAACAGCTTAATATCACGAATAGTTAGCAGAAACAAGTGTTATAAACAAAATTCATGCTAAAATGACGTAACTTTGTCACTTTTTCACCTGCATTGCCCCTCCCCTCACAGGTAAACGCAACGTCTCCCGCCAGCCAGATCGGCCGCATGCGTACTACACAATAGAAAGGGAGAATATATAGAAAAATGAGCCTTTCTAAAATAAGGTGACGAAAACGTTGCTAGCTTTTAGATTATAAGGAACTACAGCTAAATAGTTAGCTTTAAAAATGCTTCCATAAATTTTAACAGTTTTAGTTTCATATGATTCACAAGATACGATTTAGTTAAAATCTTAAGAGATTGGAAATAATACGGTTCACAACATAAGCAAGCGCATGGCATTTTAAGATACTATTTTTTTGATAAGCAACTATTGAAAAACCGCTGAAAGGTTAATATATAGCTCAAATGTTATATAATGTATATTGTATTATATATCAAATGTTATATAAATGTTATGTAATGTAAGATTTGGTAATACAAGATAATTTTTTTTGCAATATTTCGAGGCTTCGAAAACAAATATTTAATAAACTGTTCAACATTTTGTTTTAATTAAAAAATATTTTCTAAAACAAATAATGCAATTATACCTGAATACTTAAATAACATGTAAGAAACACTAAACCATCGCAGTTGCACAATAAATATATTTAAATTTTCGAATTGATCTTTTGAGTAATGTGAAACTTCTAGTTTAATTTGAAAAACTGTCTAATTTTAAAAGTATAGAAGAATATAGAGTGATTTTTCTATAAAGTAATAATGAATTTTCTTACATGCAAAATTCTACTATTGAGTTGTCCTAACGAACAGCTAGTAAAATATATAATTTGTCATCTGTGTGAATAAAATGTTTCCCTTTATAGATACAAACTAAAAATGTAAAGTGCTTATTTTCCTAGCTCTGAATAACATAGACATTAAAAAAAATACATAGTAATTTAAGCTAATTAAGAAATGTAAAATCTAAAAATTTCAAAACATTTTATATATAATTAAGATTTTTTATAATTTTTGTATAAAATTGTAAAAATGAAATAAACATGAATAGAGTGTACGTATATTTATAAAGTATTACATACAAAGTTGTTCATGTTTCAGAAATGTGGAAAATTATGTTACAAAATGCAGTACAAAATACTTTGTTAATTCACTCTTTTATTCTTTAAATAATCTCTTCATGATATTGTACTTTTACGTCAAAATTTATTTTGATATCTCCCACAAGAATACTACTTCGTATTAATTTTGTTTTTGTTATTTTCTTTAAGAAACTATAGTGTGATTCATTTGTAAAAGGCCTCAAATAACTTCAATAACAATTAGGATGAACCAATATGACTCCCAAAATACGCTACATAGCTGAAAGTATGTGTAATCGTGGGCATTGCGTTCGCATACCGTATGTTTTCCAAAATCTATGTAATTTACCATACTCCGAACGTCATCACTCACTAAAGAAAGACTTCACAGCTGGATTCTCTAATACACAGACGAATAGCGCGTATTCGTAAGAATAACGTATATATATCATATAACGTAAGACACGTTATATTATATATATATTAACGTAAGACACGAGTAAATCTTGTGTGTCTGTATATATATATAAATATATATGGTGACTGGAAACGGACTCTGTACTGCAAAACCTAGCAGATTCCTTAATGAGGCTCTTGACGAAAACATCAACTGCCGAACAATAGGTTTTGTTGAGTTCAGTAATTTTTACTGCGTGAGAACGAGAGAACAGAAGGAGTCGAGAGACGGAGTCAGACGGTTTCTCGGAGGATGCTCCGAAATCTTTGCGGCCAGCGAGCGAGCTGAGCTGACCAATGTTTTATCGGAAAATGGCTCAGACGAGCTACGGAATCTGCTACGGATATAGGGAACAACGATATTTATATTGCCCTGGGATGCCCTAAATTACATGAAAATGACTTGGTTTTGTCAGGTATTGGTGGAAACCAAATAACATCCATAGGATTTACGACCGTAAACATTGAAATAGATGGTTATACAGTAAATTCAGATTTATACATCGTAAAAAATTTGAATCATTCTATAATTTTAGGGAATACCTTTTTGAGACAGTTAAATTTCAATATTTCAGAAAAAGGATTGCAAATTATGGGAAAACGGAAGTTAAAAGAAGTTAGGGTAAATTACGTCACTGCTTTCCCACAAGAAACAGCCATGACGAAAATCAGCTATGTCACACCCAGATTTCATGCGATGTTGCGGTCAGAAAAAACAAAACAATCCTACGATAGGAAAAATGATTTAGATAGCTGAATTAGTGAGAAAGGAACAAACTAATCAAAATGAAACAGCTTTTAACTTTAGTGAAAAAGTAAACATGCAATTAAGTACTGAAAAAAGTTGTTTATTAGAGAGTGAACAGTGTTCTATCCCACAGTTAGACTTAGCGAAAACCACAGACATTTATTTAGCTGAAACAGCCAATTCTATTAATTTTCAGGAAGTTGAGATAAATCATATTACAAACAACACTATTAAGAAAGAGTTAACGGAACTGATTACTAATTATAAGCCAAACAAGGTTAAGGACACAGAGTTAAAAGTAAATATAATATTAACTGATGATATTCCGATTGCGCAACGACCGCGTAGATTAGCATATCCGGAGCAGGAGTTTGTGGACAAACAAATACAGGAATGGTTGGAAACGGGAATTATAAAGGAGAGCAACTCTAATTATGCATCTCCTATAGTGTTAGCGAAAAAGAAAAATAACTCTTGGAGACTTTGCGTAGACTATAGATTGCTAAATAAAAAATAATTAGAGATAACTTTCCCTTGCCAAGAATAGAAGATGTTTTAGATAACATTGAGGATGCAAAGATTTTCACAACATTAAATTAAAAAAAATTTTTCATATAGACGTAGCAGAGGAGAGTAGGAAATATACAGCATTTGTCACGCATAACTCACAGTACGAGTACTTAAAGCTCCCATGCGGATTATCGGTTGGACCACAACAGTTTCAAATATATATTCAAGCTGTTTTTAAACAGTTAATTAAAGAAAAGGTAATATTAATTTACTTAGACGATGTCATAATACTTGCGGAAACTGAGGAAGAAGCCTTGGTAAAACTGAAACGCGTCCTAGAAGTTGCATCGGATTACGGACTTGAATTTAATTTTGCAAAATGTCAATTTCTTAAACGGAAAATTGAATTTTTAGGCTATATTATCGAAAACGGAACTCCCTCGGAAGCCAAAACTTTGGCAGTAAAGAAATTCCCTGAACCCCGCACCCTTAAACAATTACACACTTTTCTGGGTCTAACTTCTTATTTCAGAAAATACATCCCACATTATGCAACTATAGTGAGACCTTTAAGTGATTTATTAAAAGCGGGAAATAAAATTAAATTTGGAATACCCGAAAAGCATGCTTTTGAAACTCTTAAAGAAAAATTAGTTAACCCCCCAGTATTGCATGTATTCCGACGAGCCGCTAGGCTAGAATTGCACACTGATGCAAGCGCCATAGGTTTTAGTAGTGTCCTACTACAAGAAGATGAGAACAAAAACTTACATCCTATTCATGACACGAGCCGTAAAACTACACCTACTCAAGCAAAATTGTCGAGTTACGAATTAGAAACCCTCGCGGTAATAGAATCGTCAAAAAATTCCGAAACTACTTATTAGGCACGAAATTTAAAATTGTGACAAATTGTTCCGCGTTTCAAAAGACTATGGACAAAAAAGACATTACGCCAAAAGTAGCAAGATGGGCGCTATTCATACAGGAATTTGCTTATGAAATAGTACATCGAGCGGGAAATCAAATGAAGCATGTCGACGCACTAAGCAGAAATACAGTATTGGCAGTAACACGTTCTTATGACGAATTAACAGCAACAATTAAATTAGCGCAACAAGAAGATGAACATATTCAAACCATCATAAAATTAATAGAAAAATATGAAAGCTCGGAATATTTTAATCGAAATGACATACTGTATAAATATGAAAACGACAGAGAACTGTTGATGATTCCCGTAAATATGCAAAAAGAAATAATACGCAATGTTCACAATAAAGGTCATTATGCGGTAGCAAAAACCGAAATAATTCTAAAAGAAAACTATTTTATACCCCAGTTAAGGAAGCAAGTAGAAAATGTCATTGCGAATTGCGTAGAGTGCATTTTTTGTAATAAAAAGCAAGGGAAAGGAGAAGGTTTATTGAACCCAATCCCAAAACAAAATATCTTCCTTGAGACTTATTATATTGATCATATCGGACCAATGCCATCCACTCACAAAAATTATAATCATATTTTTACCGTCGTAGATGCTTTCACAAAATTTGTCTGGTTACACACAGTTAAAACTAATGCTGCCGTAGAAGTTATAGATAAATTAAAATTACAACACAACATTTTCGGAAACCCGTCCCGAATAATAACCGACAAAGGACCCGCTTTTACATCCGACGATTTTGAAGCATATTGTAGCGAACAAAAAATAGAACATGTCCCAATAACGACAGGTGTTCCAAGAGGAAATGCCAGATAGAACGGATACACAGAATCCTGATACCAATATTAGCGAAACTTAGCATAGAAGACCCCACTAAATGGTACAAATATGTAGCATCGGTACAGCGAATTATAAACAGCACTATATCTAGAAGCACAAAATTTTCATTTGAGATTCTAACTGGAGTTAAATTGCGACACAAAAACGACTTGCAAATAAAAGAGTTGTTAGACGAAGAACATGTAAGTTCGATTATGTCAGAGAGAAATTTCAATAGGAAAATTGCAAAAGAGAACATTTTAAAAATACAGGAAGAAAATCGTAAAACCTATAATAAAAAAAGAAAACGGCCACACTTATAAACTCGGTGATTTGGTGGCCATTCAAAAAACGCAGTTTGGGACAGGTACCAAACTAAAGCCTAAGTTATTTGGTCCCTACGAGATTACCCCAGTAAAAATAAACGATCGCTACAATGTAAGCAAAGTTGGACACCATGAGGGTTCAAATGCGATCTCGAGTGCTGGAGATCACATGAAACCATGAACTTCTACTGTCTGAAACGAAGCAAATGTGCTTTTATATGATTTCGTGTTTTTTTTTTTATTATTATATATTTTTTATTTAACTGTTTTTTATTGATATTTTTTTTCGACTAATGTAAATAAACTGTGAAAAGAACTGCGCCCAAGTGACAAACACAAAAAAGGACTTTCCCAACTCCAAAAATATTATTTAAGGACTAAGAACATTTTATTCAGCAGTATTTAGTGACTGATCTTGCTATTACTTTATTTTTACGTTTGTGTGTTTTTTTTTTATCTTATACGTTTCTGGAAAAGTAGTCCAGATGAGTTCTGGTATACAAAGATGATGACTGGAAGGACCCAGCCCTGTCAGGTAGGCCGAATTGTGGTGACTGGAAACGGACTCAGTACCGCAAAGCCTAGCAGATTCCTTAATGAGGCTCTTGACGAAAACATCAACTGCCGACCAATAGATTTTGTTGAGTTCAGTAATTTTTACTGTGTGAGAACGATAGAACAGAAGGAGTCTAGAGACGGACTCAGACGGACTGTCGGAGGATGCTCCGAAATCTTTGCGGCCAGCGAGCGAGCTGAGCTGACCAATCTTTTAATGCGAAACGGCTTAGACGAGCTACGGAATCTGCCGTGTTGTTAAAACTATCTTTAAACTTGTAAATAGTTGTATATTTTGACATATATATTCAAGAAAATTAACCTGTGCAAGATTTCACAAAAAATCTGCCTGGACTTTATTTATACCCATCTAGACAACTGAGCATAATATCAACCTACATATATATAGTGGTATTTTTTGGGTCACTACGGGTCAAGCTATATATTTTTTAAAACCGGCTCTAACGATTTTGGCTAAATTTTGTATTCTACCGTTTTGGGTTACGAGGAGACCATTGGTCTAGTCCACATGTTCGAGAAAATTCGATTAGTGTGTCATTTTGGGTACCCTACGGGTCAGGGTCAAGCAAAAAAAAACGGCTGTAACGTTTTGAATACATTTTGCATCCTACCGTTTGGGGTTACGAAAAGAACATTGGTATGGGTCACATGTTGCAGAAAATTTGATTAGTGAATCATTATTAGGTCACAATGGGTCTATCCATTGCAATGGAAATGAAGTTTGGAACTGTTATTAGATTGTTGAACATTGGGCAGTAAACGAAATTTACTCTAGCAGAACTCTACGTTACTCTACCACATACTCTACTCTAGTAGAACTCTACATACTCAAGTAGAACTCTAAATTTGGCTCCGCAAAATTTAGAGTTATTTGACGAAATGTTGGAGACGTTGACGAGATTTTGGGAGGGGGGGAGGGGAAATTGATTTTCTATCAATAAATAAATACTTGCTTGGCACCAAATGATAGAATGCCGCCGATTTTTCGACTTTTCGCCAATTTTTGGTGGCATTTGGAAAAGAAATTTTCTTTCAGAATCTGAAGGAATTTTCCAGAATGTCTCAATAGAAGACAAAATACATGATTCAACAAATCGGAGTACATCGAACGTTCTTGTGCAGCGCAGAGGCTGTTCCGTGCAACGTATACCTGTTGAAGAAATAAAACTGTTATATAAACGTCGATGTTATATGGAGTTGAACACAAAGTTAATTTTAACCGAACGTAGATCGGTCTTCCCAGCTGGTTAAATCTGTAATTTGCCGTAGGTAATTTAAGTGTAAATACGGTGCGTGAAAATTATACCCTTGCTTGCAGAAACTTTCAGGTATGTAGCGTATTTTTCTGGTTTATATTGCTTCATCCCAGCGGGGGTTATTCAAGAATATTCATGGCCTATTACGGGTGAATCTGTTGTACAATAAAACCAGTGATCTGTTGAACACTTTGTATAATAAAATACTTTTCTATAGATTATGACTTCCGGAGCTTTAAGTCTATACATCTATACTAGTCACAAGATGTACTTTAATTAAAATCTGGATCGAAGTTTTTTCGGGAAAAAATATGTAAAAATTAACAGCATAAAATACTGGAATTTTTCAAAAGCAACTATTTAGGAATCTGTATCGTTAAAATATTTTTTATGAGCTATAAAAATCAGTTTTTTATTAGTACCAAACTTTTTATGATATTACAAATTTTTCAGGGTTTAAACTGTTATATAAGCTATAAGAATAATATATAAGACAATTTTAGTACAATGTCACACATAAAACACACCTTTAGCAGAAAAAAAATAGTTACAGGTTAATAATGAAATATGACTTATTTAATAAAGGGCTTAAAAAAATACTTAAAAAAATAAAGCGGAAATTGTTTTTGCTAAAATGAAAGAAATACGTAAACAGAGTGCATAAACACAAATACCAAAAGTTTAAAATAGTTTGCAACATTACGATGATAAATACTCTAAAACAATTTAGATTTTTAAAAGCTAGTTTTGCTTAAAATAATCTTATGGTTTTTACTTTCGCTTAAAGAGTTTAATTGATATATCGCGAAAAAATTACACTTGAAATCTGATAGTTTTCTATCTTCAAGAACTATAACAAAGTATTTTGCTATAAGACGATAACTTCTCTAAAGATATAAATATTTGAACTCCATAAGTCACAAAAGGTGCATTACATAACCTGTTTCGAAGTTTAAGACAATAATATATAAGAATTTTAATTTAAGAGACTACGCATCCTCACAAGATTTTCAATCTATATCTTTATGAAAAACAACTGCTTAGAAATCATTGTAGCGTCAAACTGCGTTTTAAGGGCTATATAAATCAGTTTTTTCTAACTGTCAAAAGTTTTATAACATTACGAAATGTTATAGGATTTCTAAAATTAAGATAAAACAAAAATTCTGCATTTTACCGAACTTAAAACATATATGTAGGACAAGTTACGTAGTCATATGTGAATAGAGAAATAAAGAATACCAACTTAATAACTCTAAAGAATTGCATATAAACACAAATTTATTATAATATTTCAAAATTTTGGAAAATTTAAAAAATACAAATAGAAGAACAAAAACACTTTGAGTAAATTCAGAAATTAAAAAAAAAAAAAATTCGAAGGCTTTGTAATTGTCATATAAGTCACAAGATTGACTTCTGTTAAAATCGATGTATAATATATTTTATAGATACAAAAAATATAAGTATAAAATTTACAACAAAAGATATTGGGCATATAGATATTCAAGGTAGCAATTTCTGACACGAAACTAAAATATAAAACCTTGTAGCGTTACAATATTTCTCACGTGTTATGTAAATCTGTTTCTCGTAAATGGCAATCTTATTTCTTTTATTTATAAAATGTTTATGATTTAAAGTATTATATCGTTTCTAAAAGTAATGTGTAATGATTATATACACTTGCCGCCAAAAATTAAGGTAGAACTTGTGTTTTGACGCTCACTATTAAAAGAATGAAAATAAAGGTAAAAAGTATGGATTATATGAATGTTCATAAGTAAATTCAATAAAATCTTATGAAAAAATTATACCCATCTCAATTATTTAAAGGTATTGGATACTTATATGTTTGTAAGGAGGAACTGAGAATACCCCGCTTTGGGAATTTGTGTGAAATTTTTCTTGAATTGTTGGTACTAAAATAGTGTTGTCCATGCCTAGGAGATGTCGTTTAATTGATTCGTTACGATGGCGGGCAATCTGATGGATGGAAATGGGGTTATCACAAGATGGTGCTGCTAGACGTATGTATCTCATAGTGTGGTCCAAAGTCTTTGAGATCATTTTAAATCCATAAATTCAGTATCAAGACGACTTGTTCCAGACCACTCATGGGTTACAACCCCTGAACAAGATCGCTTTCTAGCTCTTTTGGCCCGAAGGAGGGACATCACTACAGTGGCTCAGCTCATTTCAGATCACCGTAAAGCAACAACGATGACAAAACCTGCGATTCCGTTGTATAGACATCTTCACAACTGAGGACTCTATGCAAGACGACCCGTTGTGTATGGTCCTCTTAATCGACAACAAAGAAGTGCCCTTTTATTTTGGCTAAGAGAGCACATTACCTGGAACACACAACATTGGGCTTCCGTGCTGTTAACAGATAAGTCCCGGTTTGCTTTGGAGAGTGATTTAGTTCTTGTGCTGATCTGAATATAACAAGGCATCAGATTCTACCTATGTAACATTGTTGAAAGACACAGTTATAGAGGAGGTGGAATCATGCTTTGGGCTTTACTGCCTTTACTGCCTTTTTATTGAAAAATTTGCTTACATAGTAAAAACAGACAATAATGGGTCCTTTAGATTAATTTTAACACAATTATTCAAATTTGTAAAGTAATCAAATTGTTCGAATTGTGAGTTGTAATTTACCAAATTGGGGGAAAATGTCTGGGCCAGGATTCGAACCAGGGATCTCATGGCTGAAGCAGCCCATGCTCTACCAACTGAGCCATCCCGGACGAATCTGGAGGACCTAATTCACCTATTTAACCTCATTGATCATAGCATCAGGTCTTATACCTGAATCAGCTCAACAGAATAAAGAAAATTTCAAGTACATGTGATTTATTCTGTTGAGCTGATTCAGATATCAGACCAGATGGTATGATCAATAAGGTTAAGTGGGTGAATTAGGTCTTCCCGATTCATCCAGGATGACTTAGTTGGTAGAGCATTGGCTGCTTCAGCCAAGAGATTCCTGGCCCAGACATTTTTCGTCCATTTGGGAAATTACAACTTAAATGGGTCCATTGTTGTCTTGAAAAGAGTGCCCTGACTTTTAAATATTAAAATTGCCTTTAAAAGTCAAACGGATGCCTTTAAAAAAAAAAGGTCCCCAAAAGAATCTAAAAGGTGCCCTCTTCGCGCATGGAATTAGAAAAAGTCACTGTGCAGTAAAAAAAAGGGGGCATTATTTGAAGGAGAAAAAAAAAATTGGGTTTAAGTAATGATAAAAAAAAGTACAACATGAATTAATAATCTCCTGTGTTTTTCGTAAAGAAATAAGGAATGTCTGTGATTTTTGCAAGCTTTCAGGCACGTTAATTTAGAAATACTCTGATATTGGGGGAGATTTTAACAAGAGAAAACTGGATATAACTAAAGGTGCATTTCAATATTTAAAAAAAGGGCAGGATGCTACACCCTTAAATAATGGTCTCGAGGGGGTAATGAATATGTATATATGCATTATTCAAACGCCTCTATAATTTTACTTTTCTTTCAGATGGGCCGACAAGCTAAAATCTGAAAATAGTGAAGGAGACCCTGATGCTCTGTTTAATCATCCTTTTTTACAGGTATAATCGTTAAAATAAATGTATCAATGTTTAATATGTACGTTTTATTCATAAGTATATCTGTAATAAAAACTGAATATTTAATAGCTATATGATAAAGGGCAAAATTAGCACTAGCCGCCGGTCATTGGGTCACCAAATAAAAAAAATGGTTATTAAAAAATTGTCTGTCAGCAGCAATCTTATGGCCACTTTCCTACAAGAGCAGTGTTGAATTCAGACACTTTTCTCCGTGAGGGATTTCTGTGGATCTGGGGGGGGGGGAATTCCACTTATTGTCCATTGAACGCATAAAATCTCAAATCTTCCAGAGGGGGACATTTCAAAGCTCCAGGGGGCGAATGTCCTCTCCGGGCCACCGCCTGAATTCAACACTGCTACAAGGACATAGTAAAATTTGTTTGCATTTCATCAAAGATTCTACTTTTTCTGGTTGAAATATGTTTATTTGGGCTATTTAATTTTAGATTAATAACAACTAAAATTTTAACAAAAGTTTACTGTTTAGAACTTTTAAATAAAAAAAGGTGATCACTAGTTAGTTAATAAGATTTCTAAAATTAACTAAAAACAATGAGGATCCTATCAGACATAAAGAATAATTAATTATACGGGAATAGCGAAATAAAGATTATTTAACTAATAATTTTAAAGTATCACAGTTATCCACTTTGATTTCCATTACTACATGGAATGGAATGTTCCTATTAGCTGTCCGGATCATCAAGTTATACATATACGTTATAGAAAGTACCATCTTTCAAAAGATTCATGTCTCAAGTTTACATGTCATTTCTTTACGAATTGCAGTCGTAAAAGTGACACTACTTTTGCCTTTGCAAAAACAATCGACGAAAAAATAATTTCGTGATTTGATTAAGCATTACTTTTTGGAGAATAAAAATACTGTACACTTTTGAAGCATTACGCTCTATCAGCTCCATCGTAAACAACAATTTGTCGATGTTTTAGTAAATTTAAATGCAGCGTTACAGATACAAATGAGACTCCACTTTAGAAAATACTAATAAAATCAATCAGTCTTGGGCTGACTACAAAGTGAAAGTGGGACAGATAGATGAATTCGTATAGATAACGACAGAATATGTGAGGAATATTTTGCGTGAACATTTGCATATGTTCGTCTAATAAAAGACTTAAAACAACAAAGTTTAGATGATTTATACACTGTTAAAAATTTGCAGCAAACTGTACAGTCATTTGACCGTTTTTATTGAAAACGGTTAGATAACCGCAACTTATCGTTACTCTGACCATATTATTGCCTATATTATGGTCAGAATAAACTTAAATTACAATTATGTAAACGTTTTCTATAGAAACGGTCAAATGACTGGACATTTTGCTGCAAATTTTCAACAGTGTAGTGCAATTTGACTGTATTTCAGCGTATCCAAATAAGACATTCAAAAACATCGTAACATGGATGAAACATGGATCCATCATGACACGCCTGCGTTCAATGAGCAATCACTGAGTAGACGGAACCGACCGAAAGCCGCTCAGAGCGATCTAAGACACCAAATTCCACTGGAAAAGTCTCGGCCGGAACATTTTTAAAAGCACGTGGCATAATATTCATCGACTTTCTTGAAAAAAAAAATCACAGTACAGTATTATGCAGTAATATTAGATTGTTTGAAGGAAGAAATGAATTAGAAAAGCCGTACATGGAGGAACAAACGCTGTTTCATCAAGAAAGCGCACCGCATCGCCTATACATGAAAGTGATGGGCAAATTGAAGGAATTAAACTATGAATTGTTCCACCATGATAAATAATTTTCAGATCTGTCCCTTAGCAACTATTAGTTTTTTCCTAAATTAAAGAGGTGTCTTCAGAAGACGATATATGCGTCAAATAAGGATGTCCAAAGTGATAAAAACATATTTTGAAGTACGCGAGAACTGTTACTATATGAAAGATATCCAAATGTTACAGGAACATTGGAATAAGTGTACCACTCTTGAAGGAAAATATGTTGATAAATAAAATCAATTCTTGTAAAAAAAAAAAAAAAAAAAAAAAAAAAAAAAAAAAAAAAAAAATTCATTGTTTGTCTCGGGACATTTCACTACAAATAATACAATTTCTCAATTCCTGATTATTTAAAAAAATAAAAGTTTAAATTATAATTACAGTTCTAATTAATTTAGGTTCTAAAAAACATATAAGTAAAAACAGTGTGTAAATGAAAAAAAAAGAAAAAAAAACGTTGAATTAACGAAATATAACTTATCCCAGCTAAAAATGAACTGCAGTGAAACTACAAAAAAAATGCAGTTGGAAAACTGCGGTGATTTGGCACAAATCCCTGCAGTTTTTTTGAAGTCGACATAACTACAAATTTACTGCAGTAAATTTGTAGTTATGTCGACTTCAAAAAAAACTGCAGGGATTTGTGCCAAATCACCGCAGTTTTCCAACTGCATTTTAACTGCACACTTACTGCAGTAAATTTGTAGTTATGTCGACTTCAAAAAAACTGTAGGGATTTGTGCCAAATCACCGCAGATTTCCAACTGCATTTTAACTACACACTTACTGCAGTAAATGTGTAGTTATGTCGACTTCAAAAAAACTGCAATGATTAATGACAAATCACTGCGGTCTTTCAACTGCATTTTTTTGCAGTTTCACTGCAGCCTTTTAGAAATTTATTACAAAATATGTATATATATAAAATATTAATTTTTCTGTATGAAAAAATCAGCACTAAAATCTAAATATTTTTTTCATATCTCAATTTATATGCAATCTGTGCATAAAATATATCATGCATACAACGATTAATCATCACTGAAAAATATTTTTTGATCATGGCTAACTTACTCAATTATTATGGTTACCTTTTGAAAAATGAAAGAATTCAAGAAATTGTATGAACGACTTTACTCAAAATAATAATATTGAAAGATGAGTGAAGTATTCATAATAATCATAGTACTTCAATCTTCAAGCAATGATTTTTTTATGGTATTGAATTGTTTTTATTTTTTCAATAGTTTCATTACTGGGCAATTTCTTTGAAATCAAGGACACATGGTTATTGGCTAAAAATTAAAATCTTACTTTTAAAATTTTGTAATAAAAAGTGCAATTTTATAAATAAATTCAATGTGAAGAAGAAAATTGATAATGTGTATTTAGTAATTCCATTGCAACAATAAAAATTGCAATTAAAAATAATTGTATATGAATTTTAAAAAATTAAATTATAATTCTTTATATAATGGCATATCTTTTCAATCCTCTACAGAAATTTCAAATTGATAAAGCAAATAGATGCACAAGAATTTAAATCAGAGTGGACATAACTTTTTCTTTGTCCATTGTAATTTTGTTACCCAAGCATTTAAAAATTTTTATAAAATATCCTTGTTTTTTTAATTGCTGTAACTGTTTGATTATTCAATATGTACTTACTGCCTCCCCCCCCCCAAAAAAAAAAATTGATTTTCTTTGTAACTTGTGAGAATATATATTACGAAGCTTGTGAGAATATATATATTGTGCGAAAGGGATTAACAATTTTTAATCTCATAAGCAACTCATAATGAAGTCTATTGTGGCAGATTTAGATGATAATTTTAAATATTAAATGTAGGGGAGACTGGTACACAGTGGACCACTTTTTCAGTTAAATTTTTTTTTCTCTTTAATGGACAAACCGATCTGCATAAAAAATATTTTTGAATATTCCTTAAACCTTTATACATTTATCATAACATAGTTTTCAATATATTTTTCAAAAGAAATTTTTTTATATGCATCCGTAAAGTGGACCACAGTGGACCGCTATTAGGTATTATCTGAAATATACAATATAAGTCTATTTTTCATTAATCTAAGTCTTTTTTATTTTCCCTTTACCCACGAAATAACATAGTAATATAAATTTACGAGTAACATTTTGAAACAAAAACAAAATGAATTATATTTTGAAATTAATAACAGATTAATACAGGAACAATTGCAATTTAGTTGAAGTTATTACTTAAGTACAAAACAATCAGCGCACATTACAATTTGCAAATGAAATTCCAAAATACTTATGAGTATGATTGAGCCTGGAACTTTCCTGAAATACTTTTGGGTCTGAGAGCAATATTATGAAATCATTGACATCAACAATAGATTCATCTACAGTTTCAGGAAAAATAAACTGATTTCCATTCAATTTGCATTTCACGAATCTTACTTGAATAAAATAATCACCAATTTAGACTACAGTTATATTTATCAAAGGCAGTAAATACAAAACAAAATATTTCTTACTATATTAAATAAATTGTCATTTTTCTTTGTTTACTTTATTTTACAGTTAAATAACTACTTTTAAACAATATTTCTTTATAGTAAATAAGCAATTATTAAATATTTTGAACATTCTGCATTACAGGAGCAGAGTGGATTGTGGACCACTGTGCCCAGGAGTGGGTGGGTCCACTGTGACCCATGTTGAAGTTCAATAAATAATCGTATTAATATTGTTTATAGCTTCCTTTTAAACATATTAACTTTAAAGTTAAATAAAAACAAGTATCTTAGCTTTACAAAAAAGCTGTTTTATCTTATTTATCTGCAACCTTTAATTACTAAAAAAATTCAAATATGATGAAAAATTTTACTTTTAGAAGCTCAAAACAACCAATCAGGATAAAATAGTTCAATCTGAGCTAAACATATTTTCTGAAGGCTATAAATAATCAGTGCAGTGCTGTTGTCTATTAGGATATAAGAGAAGCTTTTAAAAAGTTTAAATAAATAAAATATTAGGGGGTGGTCCACTGTGCCCATAGGTTCAGTGTGTACCGGTCTCCCCTACATGAAATTTAAATGCAAGAATTAATTTTAATTGCAACTAATTTTTCCACAATGTAAATTTCAAATTTGAATATTTTTGCATCTCTTAAAGAAATTATCTATATGTGCATTGAATATTTATATAATTTTGAATATATAAAATAAATTATATGAAAGGATACATACATATATGTAAATTTCTAAATTATATACCATTTACTATGAAATAAAATGTATTACATATATTACAGCTAATAAAAAATAACTGCATAAAATTCATATTAAAAGCAAAACAAATATAGGCTTTTCTGTTTTTCTAAAAAAATGCTAAAATTTACAAAAATTACTCTTACCTGCGTCCTGATTTGTCCTTCTAATTTTATCTTATATACAATTATGGTGCAAATAAGGTTTAAATTAAAAAAAAAAACATTTTATTAACATTTGATGTTTATGCTTTATAATTTACATTGTATTTAAATACCAAATGTATTTACAAATTCTTCTCACATTTCACAGCCTTTGCTGCCGAATTTAGCTTGTTTCGAATAGTGGCACATACAAGTGATACATTTACAACAAACTTGCAGGCAACATGGCCCTGAATATCCATTATCCTGGATCCCATTACCAGAGGAGACCGCGAAAACACTTATATAAATGCAAATATATGCAATTATCCGTTACCGGATTAAGCAGGTACATTAACCGAACATTAACTCCGCATACATTAACTGAAAAAAAAAACCCTGGATGCATGAAACTCACCATGCAGCAATCTCTAGAATGCATAAAATTCATTCAAACAGCAGTTAGTAACATATATATGTATGCTTCGCATACATTAACTGAAAAGCCCCACCAGTGGCTGAGAGGTTGTGCTCTCGAAGCTGGTAGACGGGAGGTGCTGGGTTCGATCCCAATCGCGCCCGTTGGCCTAATCGTTCGGAGTTTTCATGGTTTTCTTTGAGCTGTGGATTTATCCATGCGTAAATACGGGTTAGGTTCCCTTAGAAAGACCCCACGAAGGGCACTCCCCCCGGGCCTATATCCCTAGTGTGGATAACTAGCCGTCAATAATCAACCCAACCCATTAACTGAAAAAAAAATACGTGGATGTATGAAACTCACCATGCAGCAATCTTGAGAATGCATGAAATTCATTCAAACAGCAGTTAGTAACATATATATATATATATATATATATATATATATATATATATATATATATATACGCTTCGCTTACAATAACTCCCCCACCCCCCCCACCCCCAAAAAAAAAAAAAAAAAAAAAACCTCCTGGATGCACGAAACTCACAATGCAGCAATCTCTAGAATGCATGAAATTCATTCAAACAGCGGTTAGTAACTTATATATATATGTACACTTCACACACATTAACCGAAAAAAAAATAATCCACAAATTGAATTTCGGAAGAAAAATTGCAAATTTCACCATTCAAGAGTGCAAAAATCCTGAATTTCATCGATAGTGCATGTAAAATCATGAATTTTCTCAATCGTGTGCGTAAAAATAATGAAGTTTGTCGATCATGCTCAGAAAAAGTAATGAATTTTGTCGATCGGCTACGTAAAAAAACTTCACCATTCGGGAGTGTAAAAATCCTGAATTTCATCGATCAAATGCATAAAAATCACGAATCTCGTCGATCGGGCATGCAAAAATCATGATTTTTAGCGACCGAGTGCATAAAAATCATGAATTTTATCGATTGGCGTGTAAAAATCATGTATTTTGTCGATTGGCTACGTAAAAATCAAATTTCGTCATTCGTCAGTGTAAAAATCTTGTATTTTGTCGATCGTGTGCATAAAAATAATGAATTTCTTCGATCGGCGGGAGAGAAATAATGAATTTTGTCGATTGGCTACGTAAAAATCAAATTTCGTCATTCGGCAGTGTAAAAATTCTGAATTTCATCGATCAAACGCATAAAAATCATGAATTTTATGGATCGGCAAGTAAAAATCATGAATTTAGCTTGTTTCGAATAGTGGCACATACAAGTGATACATTTACAACAAACTTGCAGGCAACATGGCCCTGAATATCCATTATCCTGGATCCCATTACCAGAGGAGACCGCGAAAACACTTATATAAATGCAAATATATGCAATTATCCGTTACCGGATTAAGCAGGTACATTAACCGAACATTAACTCCGCATACATTAACTGAAAAAAAAAACCCTGGAAAAAACCCTTCTTCGATTATGCACGGAAAATCGTAAATTTCTTCAAACGGGCGCGTAAAAGCCATGAATTTCTTCGAACGGACGCATAAAAATTATGAATTTCGTCGAATGGACGCTGAAAAATCTTGAAATTTAGGAGAAAATGGTAATTGGGAAATCCTGCATTTGGCTTGTGCTTTCCACATTTTTAATCGCCAGTTTTTAAAGTTTAATCAACAACTGGCGACTGCTTATTTTCACCTTTAGGGGGGGGGGGGGAATCGCAAAATTAGTCGCTCAAGGATTGCCATGGAATGTGTTACCTGAAAGCAGAGGTGGTAAACAATGACAATGTTTTAATTGTCGTTTTACAACTTTAATCACTATGTGGTGAATAGCTACTGCTAATTTTCACCTATAGCTAAATTCTAAACCTGTTTACATTTTACATGCGACTCTCGGCATTGAGCAATAAGTGACAGCGTTCGTCCATTATTTTCCGTAATTCGTTAACTTTGTTAATATAATAATTAACACCTTAATTCATTTTTTAAATGTTTATACATAGCCATAAGATAGCTAAAAATATGTACCGACAGACACTTCTTCAAAACTGGTTTCTCTTTAAAAAAAATTAGATAGATTCAACGTATTTATAAAAGCCTTACTAGAAAAAATATTTCATAGGATATTTATATTTTCAAAGTTTTGTTCATATTATCTTATTTTAAACTTTTCTTTTATAGTGATGGAGTTAATTTAGAGTTTGTTATTGTGAATTCAAATAACTCATATTTATTACAAAATTAAATTAAATATTTGAGCCTTTTATCGTTACAATGAAATTTATAATATTGTTTGGGTTGATCTTGACTGTACTCAGCCTGTGTGTCAATACAATTAATGGTTTCTCAAGGTTTTTACATATATTTTCAATTGCTTTTAATCAAAGTTTACAAATAATATACCAGGAGGAAAATAACTTTATAAAAATTATAATTTAATTTAAAGTAATGCTATTTTAAATATTGTCCTCCTGAATGATGATATGTTACATGAAATGTGATTAAAAGCTTTTTCTTCTTTTTCCAGGATAGTTTGCCAAATTGGTATGTTACAGGTGTCAGTTAACATTTTTCAATAAATAACAAAATATTTGTTGCTATATTTTTATACTTGATAGCAGGGGCGTAAAAATCTAGTCGCCAATGGGTAGATTTCTACCACTAAATTTTTAATATTCTTCGACTAATAAGAATACTGATAAAATTTAGGTGAAGTATAATAATAAAATTTAGCCGAAGAATACTAATAAAATTTAGGGGTGAGAATTGGCCCATTGACTCCTAGATTTTTACACCCCAGCTTGATAGCTTATTTTAAAATTTTGGATGCTGTTACTTGTTTGTAATAATAAAAACTTTGGATTTAAAGAAAATAATTTTTTTTTAGCTTATTTATCCATTGAACACCATAAAACACATTTCAGGATTCATTTTTTGCATTTTTTATTACAAAATAATGTAAAATTAATATAAGAAAAAACATCTAGTGACCAAAATTTATCAAATTATAAAGCATATATGACATTATAATAATACTATATGTGTTCAACATTTCGTGATTTATGTGGCCGAAAGTTATAGTCATATGATGCAAATAATATATATATAATGACGTATATAGCATTAATAAGAGTGTTTGGTGTGTAATATATATATATTCATATATACGATGCATATGTAAGCTTGGCGATGATTTTGATAAAATCATAGCTGCAACCTTGGCATAATCGTAATTGTAGGGGCAACAAACTTTAAATTAACTCCATCGCTATTACAGTATTTAAAAAAAAAAGTCTACAATAAGACAATATGGACGACACATTGACAATACAAATCTCCTCCGAAATAATTTTTTTTGGCAAGACAACGTGGTACTTTATAAATACGTTGAATGTATCTAATTTTTTAATCTATCTAGATTTGTAGAGGTGTCTGTCGGTACATATTTTTAGCCATCTTATGGCTATATATAAACATTTAAAAAATTACGGCATTAATTATTATATTAACAAAGCTAGCGAATAAGAAAAATAATATACAAACGCTTGCACTTACCGCTTACCGCCGTCGCCGTCAAGATGTAAACAGAACGATCAGAATCTGAGTTGAGTTGAGATGTAGCGTTTCTTCACATAGTCAGTTACGAAAAAAAAAAAATCAAATGTTCATAAGGAGATTTACATTTTTCACTTGTTTTTTGAAGTAAAATTTTCTTAAAAACTGGAAGTCATCATGCCTGTAGTTAATAAGTGGAATAGCAATTTCCCCCTCCCTCGATTTTGAAATTTAAATAACTAAATAATTAAAATAACTAAAATAAATAATAATAATAATAATAATAAAAAAATCCTTAAAATAAAAGAACTAAGAATTTTTCGTTGTGTGTAGGGTGTATATGTGTGTGTGTGGGGGGGGGGGGCAGGTGTTCAATTACTACTTTCTTCCTGAATTTTAAAGTTTAAGTAACTAAAATTACGTTTTCTCCGTTTTTGAACAGCATAATAAAATTGGTTCTTTTGAGTAACTTAAAAGAGGAACTAAAAATTTTCCGTTGGAAGGGGGGGGGGGCGTCATTAACCCTCCCTGGATTTTGAAATTTTATTTAATTTTTTATTTTGACCGATTTTGTAAAACAGTAAATTTATTCTTTTTTCGAGTAATTTAAAGTAATTAAACACTAAGAGAAAGTACAAATTTCCCGTTGGGGGGAAGGGCAAACATTCCCCCCTTAAATTCCCCATGAAAGTTATTTATTTGTTATTTTTTATATTTATGTGTTAAAAATTTATCTCAAAAGGGGTGGTTCAAAGCAGTGTCCGCTGCTTAACTCGCTGTTCCTCGCTTAACTTAAAAGAGGAACTAAGAATTTTCCGTTGGAGGCGGGGGGGGGGGGGGTTGCGTCATTAACCCTCCCTGGATTTAAAAATTTTATTTAATTTTTTATTTCGACCGATTTTGTAAAACAGTAAATTTATTCTTTTTCCGAGTAATTTAAAGTAATTAAACACTAAGAGAAAGTACAAATTTCCCGTTGGGCGGAAGGGCGGACTTTCCCCTTAAATTCCCCATGAAAGTTATTTTTTTTATATATATATTTATGTGTTAAAAATTTTTCTCAAAATAGGTGGTTCAAAGCAGTGTTCGCCCCCCCCCCCCCGCCTGAGGATTTTGATTTTTGTTCAATTTAGTCCATTAAACTAAAAGTCTTGAAAACAGTGTTAATTATTAATAACAGAGTAAATACGCAATATTGTCAAAAACTGAAAGACTTTAATATTGCTTAGCTTTTAAAACTGCAGATAAATTGCAGAAAATATCTCACAAACTTACTAAAATTAAGTTCTGTAAAATTACCTTAAAGTAACTGCAGTTATACTGCAGATACATCAGAAAATATAATACTGAAATAATGACTGTAAAAATACTTCAAATTTACTACAGTTTTACTACAGATGTAAAGTCTCATTATTTTTTAAATTTATGATTATAACATAAATTCACGTAAACTGCAGTATTTTTGCAGATAAAAGCTCACAGTATTTTTGAAATAAATTACTGCAAAATTACTTCACATTAACTGCAAAATAACTGAAGTATTTTTACAGTCAAGATTGCACTACAGAAAATCTACAGTTGCCTGTAGAAAAACTTTAAAAATACTTCACTTCTGTAGAAAAACTGCAGTTCATTTTTAGCTGGGATCCAAATCTTGTACCATTACAATACAAAATACTGTAGAAAAGGATTTTTCAATTTCTTGTTAACTTATTTATTTTTTTAAATAATCTATTTTTCGAATTTTACTTTGCGTTAAAAATATATTGAGATCTCCCAGAGTGTTTACGAATGTTGTTTACAAATGGTATTTGAAATTCAATGGATTTTTTTTTTAAATATTTTAAATACTGTAAAGAACAACAATATAATGCTTGAATAACTTTACATTTCAATAAAAAGATAACTTTCTCAGATTTAATATTTTTACAGCCATGAAAGTCGAAAGATGCACTTGAGTTTAACTTAAGTCTGCAAACTGTAAAAATATATATGGAATTATAGTGGAGAATATAGCACACAAGTATTGTTTACTTTTTAATTACACATTTTTCTTTTAAAGAATCTCTTCGGAGAGTTTTACTTTTTCGTAAAGAGTTAAATGAATATCTCACAGAAAAATGACACATGACATTTTTTTTTTTCATTGAAGAACTACAACAAACTACTTTAACATAAAAAAATAACTTCATGAACTTTAAGCTCTTTAAAGTCAAAATGTCTTATACTGCATTTCAAAAAACATTTTTAAAAAGAATTTTTCACAATCTATACATCATAAAAATGGTCCAAGCGTCTTATTCCATTGAAGATTTGAAATATATCAATATGACAATGTTTGGTATATACTAGTCTGTGTATCCGTTGTGTAATACATTTATTAGAATATTTAAATCAAAAATCAAGTACAGCAACATGTGAATTTAAAATGGAATTTCAGATTCTTACCAGTCTTTTGATATATTCTGTTAAATAAGTATCTATTAAATTAAAAACTGGAAGTAATTTTCTTAATAAAGCTCATTTACTTAAGAAAATGAAAACAATCAGAAAATAATTTAAAAAGTTTAAAGGCGAGAAGTATAAAAAAAGTTTAAAAAAAAACTAATTAATTGTTATTTTTTTCGGTATATTGATTTTTTAAAGATATTTAAGTGCTTATTAGACACTCCCATTTGCGATACACAAAACCCTATTGACGAAGTTTATTTTTAGAATAACATAAATAATGGTAAATAAGTTTTAAGATCCACCGTACTTTTAAAAATTGCCTGTATAAATTTATCTCAGATTTGTTTGCAGTACATTTTGTAAGTAATGAAAATACTACCATGTGCACTGCAAAAAAATGCAAATGCTTATTAATCAATGAAAATATAATAAAATCGCGAACGAAATTATTTAATTATTAAATGATAAAATTCTAAAAACCGATATTCCGGTTTGAGAAAAGTGCACTAGAAACAATACACTAGAAAAACTACTCGGAAACGTTTGCGAAAATCTTTGAAAAGCAAATAAATCTTTGTTTGTATACATGATTAATTAAACTGGAAAATATATTGTTTTTTCAGTTGTCTTTTCGGTTTCGTTGGTAACATAGACACAGTTATTGCATATTTTCATTCGTAGTTATATTATATTGTCCTAGATTAAGAAACGTTTGCATTTTTTTACAGTGTTGCTTCAGAATATAAATTAAAAAAGAATTCAATATTTATTATTCATCCATGAATGTGTAAAATTACCATCAGACTTATAAATTCACCTATACACATTTGTGTGCGCACTATGTGTAAATTGCAAAAATAACAGTGACAGTATCAATAATTTCATCAATCATTATAATCAATCATTGTAATCAATCATTGTAAATTTCATCATTGTAATCAATAATAAACAATTGTGTCAATTTTCCTATAAAATTTAAGATAAAAAATCCCTTTCAGTTTATTTCTGTGTCCCTTCAAGTCACAAAGGATTGAAATGCATTTATGCATTTCTGGGACCAAACACTGAATAAATATCTTTTATAAATGTATACTGTAACAAAAATAACGACAAGAAAAAGAAGTACTATTCCATGCAAAAATATCAAGGCACCTTGCTGTAGAAAAGCATCGTTTTTGTCATGTTTACTATAATAAAACGGCTCAGTGAAAAGATTTGATGACATTTTCTATCTTTTTCTATAAAAAATAAAGCTTTATCCAACAGATCCGACTTTCGGAATAGGATATATTATAAAAGAAAAATACAAAGAACGCTTGATAAGCGTAAGACTCACACGTCAGTTTCTTTGAATACGAATAAACTTACTATTCTTCTAACACTAATTCATTTCTTTTAAGTGAAAGAAATGTTTTCAAGAAAATGCATGACAGTGATTTTTGTTTACAATCTTGATAAGTAAATTTACTATTTTTCTTATGTGTCGAAATCAATTCTCTTTAGTTTTAGACATATTATCCATTTAGATTTTTTTAACAAGACAGAATGACTCAATCTGAATTCACATTGAACGGAAGCCATAGAATTTACGTTTAAATTGTTTCGTGTTTTAAAATTATCATATTGGATGAATATAATTATATATTTCCTTGTAATTAAAAGTTTTATCTTTGAAACTTATTTAGATTTTTCCGGATTTCGTGACGTAAATTTTATGAAATGTTTTTAACTTTTAAGAGGACATAAGTATTATAAAACCCAGTGAATAAAAATATTTTACAACAAGAAATGTTTCATATAAAAATATATATATATATGTGAATGGTTTAAACATTTTCTGCATAACATGTTTCTACAGATAATTATAGAATAATTATTAGATATTATAGATTATATGTATTAAACATTAAATATTATTTTAATTATAAATATATTTATAGGTAATTATTAAATGTATTTGTGTTAATATATTTATTTATATTACATTATATATGATCGTTTCATACAGTGGTTGTGAAGATTTCGTGCATTCAGTGTCATAGTTTGCACACCGAGATAAAAGGGTTTAAAATTTAAAATTAAAGGAAATCTATAGAAAAGTGTTTCTTCTTTGTGAGAAATATTTAGAATAAAAAAGCAATAAAACATAGCTTTGGCATAAAAAAACTCAATGCTAAAATAGCTTATTTTTAACAAAAAACTAAAATCTCGATTTTTTATAGTGTTAAAAACGTGCTGAGCCTTTAAAAGCTTTATTAGAGGCTTTTGATTGAAACTCTGTAATTATATTTTTTTCTACTTGCTTCTTTAAGGTAATTTATTTTGCATAAAACAACTCAATAATAATATAGCTTATTTTTAACAAAAAACTAAAATATCGATTTTTTATAGTGTTTAAAACATGTTGTACCTTTAAAAGCTTTATTAGAGACTTTTGATTGAACCTCTGTAATTATGTTTTAACTACTTGCTTCTTAAAGATAATTTATTTTCCCTTTTTTCCCCTACAGTATCCTAGCTTTCATCATTGCTACGTATACTTTTAGAGCAATATTTACTGTTACTTGAGACCACCTAATCAAATACTTATGACATTATTTATAACACGTGACACTGTTATTTTATCTATTTAAATATTTTAATTCAAATTTACAATCATCAATATTTTATTTTTACATGTTGTGCATGGCAATCAAATGCCTAGATTCTTTCTTTTACATTTTCTTGTTACATTTAATTGAAGAGCCTGCGTTGTATAGACGTAATCAAAATTTCATCTCTGTATGGATAATGAATAAAAGAAAACTGCCCAGTTAAACTGACGGCATTGAGCTCACAGGCTATTCACACTAACTGTAAATTATATTCTTTTTTCAAAGAATTTGAAATAAGCCCTCGAAAAATGAAGAAATCGACAATATATTAAGAGGGGGGAACCATCCCCCGTTTCTCCTTCTTATAATTAACCAATGAACCCATAAAACTAATCAGAGAAGCGCCTTACCACAATGAACCTATATACAAAATTTGAAAAAATCGGATAATTCTGCATGAAAAATCCATTTATCTAAATTAAGGGGGGGTTAGCCCCCCGTCCCCCCTTTATACTTAACCAAAGAACCCCCAAAACTAATCAGAGAAGCCCCTTATCACAATGAACATATATATAAAATTTGGAGAAAATCGGATAATTCTGCTTAAAAAACCCATTTATCTATATCAAGGGGGGTTAGTCCCCCCCGTTCCCCCCCTTTATACTTTACCAGTGAACCCCCAAAACTAATCAGGGAAGTGCCTTACCACAATGAGCCTATATACAAAATTTGGAGTAAATTGGATAATTCTGAATGAAAAACCCATTTATAAAAATTAAGGGGGGGGGGTAGCCCCCGTTTCCCTCCTTTACACTTCACCAATGAACCCCCAAAACTAATCAGGGAAGCCCCTTACCACAATGAGCCCATATAGAAAGTTTGAAGAAAATCGGATAACTCTGCATGAAAAAAATCATTTATCTAAAATAAGGGGGGAGGATTAACCCCCCCGTTAGCCCCTTTATACTTAACCTATGAACCCCCAAAACTAATCAGGAAAGAACCTTATCACAATGAACCTATATACAAAATTTGAAGAAAATTGGATAATTCTGCATGAAAAAACCATTTATCTTAATTAAGGGGGGTTAGCCCCCCCGTTCCCCCCTTTATAGTTAAACAATCAATCCCCAAAACTAATCAGGGAAGCGCCTTATCACAAGGAACCTATAAACAAAATTGGAAGAAAATCGGATAACTCTGCATGAAAAATTCATTTATCTAAATTAAGGGGGAGGATTCCCCCCCCGTTAGCCCCTTTATTAATTTAAACAATCAATCCCCTTTAAACAATCAATCCCCAAAACTAATCAGGGAAGCGCCTTATCACAAGGATCCTATAAACAAAATTGGAAGCAAAACGGTTATTTCTGTCAAGAGTTATCGCGTTACGTACGTACATACGTACATACATACATACATACATACATACATACATACATACAGAACGGGCGGGCACATAAGCTCTCAGGCTTTGATAGCCTGTGAGCTAAAAAGTCAGGAACGACTTTAAATCTACTATATATATAAAACACAAACGGAAATTTCGTCCCGTTCCTTTATAACTCGAGTTCTGCTGAATGGAATTTGATGGAACTTGCACTGTTGGATAGATAATTTTTCAGGGAAGGTTTTAGTATATAACACAACGTTGTACGTAGATTAGTTATAGAATTATCATGGAAAGTTCCTTTATTTTGGACGAAAAGGTTACCACTGATTATTTTTTGCCGACCATTATTGTTGCAGAAAGAATTGAAAAAGCTATACATCTCAAAAAATAAAAGAAAAAACTGTGCTAATTTTATTAAAAAATAAAAGAAAGAAAAAAAGAAAGAGAAAGAAAAGATAAAAAAATAAGAAAAACAGGTTTGATGAGATATAATATTATAAAACGAAAATATTTAATTTAAACATGATTGGGAACATTCGTAATGCTTAAAAAATTATTCAATGGGCAAGATTGCTATAAAAAAATATTTGGCGATTTATCTTTTGTTTTTGGCGATTTTGATTTTACTTTTGACCCCAAATAATTATATTTTAATCCAAAAGGTTTTTTTTTTGTTGTTGCAGAAAGAATTAAAAACTGTTACTAATATTATTTTTTTTAAAAAGAAAGAAAGAAAATTAAAAAACAAGAAAAACAGTTTTGATGAGAGATTTTAAGCCAAAATATGTTTTTTCAAGTGTACGACATAATTTTTGCAGTATTTGTTTTTTGGTACTTTTCGGTTAGCCGAGCACCATTGATATATATATACATGTATATATGCACACACACATATATATACACATATACATATATATACACTTATACGTATGAAGATATATATACATATGTATATACATATATATTTATATATGTACATATATCACTGGCACCCGGCTAACCGAAAAGTACCTTTTAGGTAGATTTCGTAATAAATACTGCCTATTACATTCACCTCTAAGTTGGAATTTTTGAAAAAATTGTGCAGATCTACGCTGATTATGACTCCCAGAACCCAAAACTACCCCCAGTTCAAAGCTTTATCTATCTATCTATCTATCTATCTATGTCATTTTTTATGTACACGATAATTCCCATAATTCTGCACAAATCTCTTCCAAACTGATACGTAACGTCAAGGGGCATAAAATCTTGCTCAAGTTCGTTATTGGGCAAAATCGAACCAAGGGGGGGAAATAGGGTGGCTTTTTGTGGAAACAGAAAAACCCCCATAATTTCTTAATTATGATACGTATATTATCCGTTTAAAGTTATTATTACTTCTAGGAAAAGGGCCGAAAATTTATGAATGGCAGATTTTTGATATCATTAAAAATGTCCCTAAGGGGGGTAAAAAAGGGGGGGTTAGAAGAAATAAATACATAACTTCGTCAATTCAGAAGATATCAAATCCGCTTAAATTTATTATACATCCTCTTAATGTTATCTAAAACTTTTATATTGATAAGTTTTTTATAGGACCAACCCTTATAGCAAAAAAAAATTAAAAACAAAAACAATCCCTGCCGGCTCCGCCTGGAAACAAGTTAGGTTTCAAAGTGGGCATTTCCAAAATGCCGCATCATGGCAAAAAGGTCTTTTCTTCCGCAATTCCCAACAAACAGGCGCCCCACGGTCTGTGCGGCTTCGAAATCTACCTGTGTCTGTAGGCCGAGCCATCAGGGATTTTTTTCTTCAAATGTAAACTATATTAACAGCAATATACTTCTATTTACTTCTACCTTATATATGAAATTTTGTTCCGGCTGCTTATAACTCGAGTTCTGCTTCATGGATTTTCGTAGAACTTAAATTGTAAGATAGATAATTTTTCAGGGAAGGGTTTATTGTATAACATATCGTTCTACGTAGCTTAGTTATAGAATTATTATGGGAAGTTCCATAATCAGATCAATCCGATTATAAAAGATTAGCCTTTTAAAAAGATTCTGCCGAATGGATTTCGATGAAACCTACACCGTTAGTTAGATAATTTTGTAGAGAAAGTTTTATTATATAACATATCATTCTACGTTTCTTAGTTCTAGAATTATAGGGGGAAATTCGAAAATCGGGTGACCTTTTTTTATCAAATATTAGCCATTTTAATATCTGATTCCGATTATGAAAGATTAGCCTTCTGAAAAAGTTCTACTGGACGGATTTTGGTGATAATTGTATTGTTAGTTAGATGCTATTTCAGGAATGGTTTTAGTGTACTATATATTGTTCTACGTTGCTTAGTCAAACAGTTATGTGTGAAGGTTATATAGTCAGGTGAACCCGATACCGAAAGATTAGCTTTTTAGAAAGTTTTTACTGGGGTATTTTTTGCGACTTGCATTGTTAAGTAAGATAATTTTTAAGCACGGTTTTAGTATATTTCATATCGTTCTATGTTAGTTTTAGAATTATGCGGAAAATTCTGTAATCAGATGAACCCGATTATCAAATTTATATTATTAAGCCTTTATATTAATTTATTTTAATTAAGCTTTTATAAAAACTTCTACTGGATGACTTTTGTTAGTTAATTTGTTTGCATTGCTAATTCGATAATTTTTAGTGATTGTTTTAATATATTGCATATAGTTTTATCGTTCTTTAGCAAACCCGAACTGTAAATTACCAAATAAAATAGTTTGCTCTTAACAGCTAAAATTTGACTGCACATTAGAAAATATAATAACGCAATGACGTCAATTTTCAGTAATGTGGAAGGATATTCCAGGTAAATATACAGATTGCTTTCAAATACAAGTTCAAATTAAACGATATATTTCGTTTGATTCAAGGTTCATTTGTAGAAGCCGACCAGCGCATCGGGCGTAGCTTGCTAGTATTTAAATAAAAAATTGCTGAAGATTAAAGTTGCTAAAGACGAAAAGATGCGATTTGCACCTAACTGATGGAAAATAATCCGTTTTTTTTCTTTATATTAACGGCAAAAACGAAAGCTTGAAGCATCTTTCAACAACATTCTTTTATTGGACTAACGAATGGCTTACAAATGACAAGTCGCTAACAAATTACAATGAAGCTTACAACTGATTTTACATGTTGTGAATGCAATCCAAATGCGTACATTGTTTCTTTTACATTTTCTCGTTACATTTAATTGAAGAGCCCTACGGTGTACAGGCGTAATCGAAATTTCATCTCTGTATGTACAGGGTGATGCAAAAGTCAGGAACAACTTTAAATGTAAAAAAATTGGAAACGCATGAAGATGAAAGATGCGATTTTCATCGAACAGATGGAAAAAAGGTGGGTTTTTTATGTCAAGGGCAAAAACAAATGCTTGAAACATCTTTCAACAACATTCTTTTAGTGGACTTTCGGATGGCTTATAAGTGACAAGTCACTTACAAATTACAATGAAGCTTACAACTCCGTCAATTTGCAGCACAGCTGTCAGAGGAGGCATAACAACATTCACAGCATTAGGCAACATTAGTTGTAGTATACCAGTCACATATTGGTGTATGGAACATTTCTATCTTGGCAATGTTGATTGTCTGGAGAAGTCTTTTTTGCTCAAGCACTTGCATTTATTCAAGCATTACTTTCGGCTTTCGTTATAAAAAAAACGTCTTCATTCCCATCCGTTTGGTTCAAATCGCATCTTTTTTCATCGTTATTCGTCCATGAATTATTAAATTTTAAAATTGTTCCTGACTTTTGGATTACCCATATTGGTCGGTCTGTATATATCTGTCAATATTTCTCGTGAAAAGTAGAGTTCAGTGCTAAGTGCTGTAGACAGTTTTAGATTTCATTAATGTATTTGTAAAGTAACTGCAGTTTGCTCTATAAAATTGCATTTAACTGTGTTTTTTCGTTTGAAATTTTTAAAAAAATTTATGCTTTGTTTCTTTAAGAAAATATAGAACTTACGTAAAATTTATCATTCAAAAAAAAAAAAAAAAAAAAAAAAAAAAAACGATTAATTACTTAGGAAATAAAATATTTTTATAAAAAAGTTTAAATTCTTCAGATTAACGTCTCATAATCTTCAGAATAATGAAATACTTCTTACCTTCAAAATTAAAATGGCTGATGTCAGTTATAAACGGTAAACAAACATTTTCCAATATTATACTATAAACATTAATATTCTTATTATAATGTAAATGTTTGTATCACGTGTCAAGGGAAAAAGAAATTTTGACTACTGTTCTCGTATCTTGTATCTTGTACCTAAATGTAGTAATGAGAATCTGCGGCACGGCGGTAAATCCCCAAATTCGAGAAAACAGAGCAGTAAAGATCCTTTTCTGGAAGCACCTTACATTTATTAAGATATACTAGAGAATGAAGTAGGTGTTGCTAGAGCTCATCTTTACTTCATCGCCGGTTATCGAGATCACGTGACTACATTTTCACGGACGCACAGGGGCAAGAAGGACAATACCTCACGTAGTCTTCCATGTGCAACATCCAATCTCAAGAGACTTCGTTCACGAATTTTTAAGCGTGCGACCAATACCGGTTACGTTGACCCCCCTTCATGTAAAAATTTGGGCAAGCCTCGTAAGAGAGGTATATATATTTTTTTATTCATTAAAACAAATACTTTCTTAGAGATGGCTCAGAGCTCCACAGTTTAAAACTAGGTTTGTGACTTTCACTTGCAAAATTTCCACTGTTATGATGTCGATGCCTTATTTCTAGTATGAGTGTTTTGAAAGACTGCGTTATTTTAAAACTTGAAGAAATGAGCTCATTTCTAAGAAAAATAATATTTAAACTCCTCAGGAATAATGTATTTAAATAGTGTAAATTATGAACATAAGATGTGCGATTCATCATTATGTTTGATTTCTAATTCAATGTCCTTTATGTTATCTGACGTATGCTCACGTTTGTAATAACTAATGCAACTGCTACAAATTTTAGTAATGTTTTCTTATTGTTAATTAATATTTCTTTTTCTTTATTTAAAATGTAAATATTTTTTTTCTTGTAAATAAATATTTTATGTTTAAAATTTAAGCATCTTTTTATTTTAGTATTTCGTGATTATTATTATTTAACAATAGCTGTAATTCATAATTTATTTATAGCTAATCTTGAACTGGCATATATTCGGGTAATTAAGGTAGAAGCTTTTACGAAAGGTTATTTCAAAAATTCATTCACACGTTTATTAAGCTTAGTATAATACTTTCTAAATTAATTTTAAATATTGTCACGAATGATAAAATCCCATTTAATAAAATAAATTATATATGAGTAACTCTAAAATTATTTATATTTAAAATAAAGTTTAATTTTTATGCACTAACTCTCGAAAATTCACTGTATTTGCGTTTTGGAGAGAGTTTTTGCGCTGAGAGTTTCTGGTATAAAATTACTATGGACAAAGAAAGACTATATACTCACTATAATTACTAATATAATACACTATAAATACTCACTATATAAAGACTATAAAATCATTTTTTGTTTTGCATATTTCTCATGAAAAGTTCACGTAAAATATTGCATATATACTAAATAAAATTGTTCGACATATTTTATTTTTCTTTCAATCACTGCCATTGTTAAAAACATCCTAACTGATTAAACAATTATGTTTTTATCATTTATGAAGTTTTATATTATTTCGTAAAGTTTATAGTTTCAAGAAATAAAAATATAATATGACAGATTGATGTATTTAAAGAAAACAAACTGATTGAAAATTAAGGAACTTTACGAGTATTTGCTAAAAAGAAGGAAAAAGTTTTTTTCCCTACTTAAAATTGCACAATTTTCAAAAGAATTCATGCAAAAATATACGATATTGTGTTGGTGAAATTTTTTGAATTTCTGCATTGCAAAAGGTGAAACAATTCAAGTAGCAAATGGAAAAGTTTGTAATATTATTACAATTCTTAGTATTATTTTTACTTGTATATTTTTCGAATGTTTAAATATGAAATGCACAAGTTATGCGAAGTACAAAACGATTATAAGGGTATTTTGTTTAAATATAATTATTATATCTTGAATTTTTGAAAACAATATATTCATTTATGTGTATGTATATTTGAAGTTTTATTACTGTAATTTAAGTATTTATATTTTAATGTGCATATGTTTGCCAAAAATCAATAAATATGCTGTACAATGCTATATCTTTAAAAAGATATGTCAGGTATTAAAAGAAGGTTTAAGCATAAATTTTTTTATCTAAATACTTCTTGCTTAAAAACCAGAAGGCAAAGAAAATGAAAAAAGAATTAAATATTTCAATCAAATATAACTTCTAAAATGGCAAAGCCCAGCATTGACACATTATTGAGTCTCATTCCATCTTTCGATGGAAAAATAGATTGTAACATAGAATCATTTATTAAAGAATTTGGATTTGAACAGTGAAAGAAATTTCGCAAAATTGAGGGAAAAATTAACTAAAACTTTTCGTACGACTTTATGACAACCAGAGTAACTTTTTTAATCAAGGCAAACTATTCTTGATTTTATTAATGAATTTAACTCAGCAGTGAATCTTCACATAAAAATAAGTGGCCAGTCAATAGATAATGACAATAACAATATCTTTGAAATTATTAAATTCGAGCGTTTCATAGAACATATGGGGGCTGATTTGAGTTTGAACGTTCGCAGACGTTCGCTAACTTACAAAACAGAAGGAAGAAGCTTACCATCAAATTAAATTACATGAACTAAATAATGAGAAGATTAATCCTAATGCGAAAAATGTTGACAAATTAATAAAACTAAATATGGATACTGTGCAGCAAAATAAAAAATAATAGCGAGCTAACGTTACAATCTAAACATTGATGTAAAAGAAAAATTTAGAATTAAAGGTAACTTGTGTAAATTTTATAAAAACAAAAAGCTGTTGGCTTCAGAGAAATATTAAAAATACCAATCATTGCAACAGTAAGGCAATCGTGACAACAAAAATAAGAAATAAGCTGAAGATTTTGATAAGAAATATAATCACAAAAAAGGAAACAAGGAAAATTAAGAGAGAGACTTACAGTTACAAATAAATTGTACCCGTGTAAGTCTCTCAATATCGGGTCTTCTAATTCTCATACGATCATCGCTAGCGTATCTGTCCCAATATTGAAATGTGCCAATCATTAATTGTGACATCAATTGGATAAAATTTAACACCTTATGCGATTCTTGAGCAGCGGTGAGCATAGTCTTGCCCATAATGTCCATTAAACGAAAAAAGGAAGACATAAAATTTAAATATCTAGCAATTATCAGTCATTCTTTTAACGGCGCAAAATATTTCATCTATTTATGTATGGATTTAAACCCGAATGTTTTTCTTTTTCACAAAGTAATTATTTTTTCTCCATTTCCAAATTAATGCCTAACGCATTTTATTTTTCACACTTAATGGCTAAATTTTCTATTGTAAAAAAGCGATAAGCTATTCTCCTTTGTAAAAAATGAAAGTCTACAAGGTTACATTAATGTTCTTTTCACAGGTGTTTTTGGCGAGATAATTCATTGCACTTGGCACAGTTTGAAAAAGTTTTGTCTAGGTTGCAGTGTGATTGATGACATAACTTCTCAACTTGCCTCAATTACTACTTTCTCTTCTTGCCCACCCTGTGGGTTATATATATACATATATATCGTTATAAAGACAAATTAATTATAAGTTATAATTTGTAAGTTACAGTTATTTCATTATTGTTGAAATAGTAAAAAAATCTTTAAAATACAATGCATATGATTTTTCCCATGGGCAATATAATGTAACTGAATATTTTTTGAGTCGCTGTAAATTAAGGGTTCTACGCGTATACCCTATATTCTACCAAATGGACTTGTATTACACCTTAATAAAGTATATAAATTTCATTGTGTTCGAAATAGGGTAAAGTTGTTAAAATACACCGTAAACTATTTTTCCTTACATACCATAATGTAACGGAAATTCTTTGCGTTTCCCGATAAACAAGCTATTAATGCTACACACTCCGGTTTTAATAGAGATGTGCTGTGTTAAATCTCAATATTATATACATAGCGCATCGTAATCGAAGGGTATTTAAGTGAGTTAAAATACGATCAGACAGACAGAGAGACCGCCAGAAAAAGCAATGTAATAAACACTTTTCAAATACATTGAAAAGTATTAAAAATTAAATGGAAAATGAAATTAATTCTTAAACCATAGATTATGAAACATTTTTCATTAATTCCAGAGTACTGTAACGAAACTTGGCCGTTTAATAAGATTAAACAAGGTATCTTAAATAAACAAATTGGAAAACTCATACACATATCAAAGCCTCATTTTAGCAATTACCGTCCATATTCAGAAAAATTAGCAAATTCTGTTGTCCATCCCTATATATGTTCAATAAATTGTTAATACACAATTCAGCCAGGTAGTAAGCGCGTTATTCTATTGAAAAGTCATATTTAGCAATTTCTTTTGATTGACCGAAATGTACTCGAGTTTACTTGTCCAGTTATGTATATTCTCAACAGAATCTTATGCGCACCACATATGAAGCTGAAATTTAATTATATTAAAAACCACCATTAAGCAACTCAAGCCCTTAAACAGTAATGCTTTCGAATTTTTTTTGTGTAGCTCTGTGTATGATCATTTATATTATTTCTCCTGTCAACATCCCTTTTTCTCAGAAAATACGAAACGCAGAACGACGAAGGAGATAGCATATGAAAGGATTTTGAACAGCTTCTGACATAGCACACTTAATATTTCGTTAAAACATGATTTTTAATAAAAATTGTAGTTAATTAAAAATTAAATCGGCATTGTTTTCATAAATGAAATGAAAGGTTTTCTCAAATCAGTGTTGCCACCAAAATAAAATACTGCATTATCAGATAACGTCATCCTATAATGAAATTGAAATACGATTGTTCATTTATTTATTGCGCGTACTTTTTGAAAAATATCGAGCTTTTAATTGGGATTTTATTTAATTTTTACGCGTGCGTCAGCTATTTTTATTTGTTTTCCTTTTTTAATCTTGGGTGTGTATATGCGTACTGTATCGGAGCACCAGTAGATTGCGTAATTTAAGGATTATCTTCTTTTTAGATATAGAGTTCATTAGGATTCACAAAAATTGTAAGTATTTATTTTTAAATATTTCATTAAGCTGTTAATACGCCAGCGAAGTCTGACGTCACTTAAATGGCTGCTGGACCACAAAGTTTGGACATCCCATGTTTAAGTTCCCATACGCTTGCAAAAAAGTGGTGTACCAAATATGGATTTATCTATTTAAGACATTTCTGGGACAGTTTTGCAAAATCTGAGGAAACGCTTTCATATGAATTCACTAAACGTCTGAATCAATGTTTAATTTTTTTATAATTCTTTTTTTTTCAGTATAGGGGTCTTGGAACATAGAAAAATAACAGTGGAGAGAGAAGAAAATTTGGAAAAAAATTTTCCGGCAATTTATTCCCATTATCTTATACACATGCAATCATCACATCATCACATTCTGTTGTCAACATTCTTTTTCTATGCCCATACAAAACATGTAACGATGAATGAGGTATCATTCGAAAAGTTGTTGAAGAAGTTTCTGACATAGAACACCCACATTTCGTTAAAACGCGTTCTTTGATAAAAAAAAAAATCAGTTAATTAAAAATTAGTGCTGAATCGTACCAGGAAATAATCTCAAAGATTGCAGTGCGAAAGCTTCGCATGGGTTCTTCTGGTCTATAGAATTTATGCTCACCATGCAGTACGCAAAACTTTTGTTTAACTTAAAAACGCACACCTAAAATTAAAATTCACTTCCAGCAATCCTCACTCAGAGACATTATTGTAAACAAATTTTCTGTGTGTTCCGGTAAATGTCATCGATAAATGCTGCACACTCTGTATCACTTAAGTATTGTATATAAATACCATTATGTCATAAAAAGATAACACCATTAAAATACGCAGTAAGCAATTTTCTTTTGCAGATTATTATGGAAGTGAATTAGTTTGTGTGTTCCTGAAAATGAATGATAAATTCTTTGCAGTTCATATTCAAGAAAAAGCATTTTTTTAAATCACCTCATAAAGGCATGTGGTGAAACCAGTTATTGACACCTAACCTGACACTTGAGCAGAAATTTAACTCAAATAACTTTTTTCTTAAAGTTATACTTGTATAAATTAGTTTAAAGATGCATATGATATATTAGGGCCATGATTTATAGTTTATAGTTATTTAATTTATCTTAATGGGAGGGGGTGCCAGTTATTGGTTCCTAGAACTTCATTTCATAAGTCTCTGACAGAGGTATTAGTTATAGGCTATATTAAAGAACGTTGAAATCCATTATTTGAACTGTTTAAAAATGCATAATAAGAAATTTAGTTTATCTTATAGTAAACACCATTAAAATTTAAGATGTTTTACCAGTGACTGATGCAAGTTACTAGTTCATAAATGTCAGTTATTGGATATTTGCATTACTAATAAAGCAAACTAAATATTACTGCTATATACACTGCAATACTAATAATGCAGTACAGCTTCCATATTCCCACTTGTTATAATAAATATTAATGTATTTTGTTTTCATAATAAAGAATAAAGTTTTTTTAAAGCATTTTAATTTTTTTAAATAATGTGTCAGTCACTGGTTCACTTTGTTTCAGTTATTGGTGTTTCAAAATTGGAAAGATGTCAGTTACTGGAGTTTTTGACCATATTTATGAATAAAATTAATTTTTAATAATAAAATGTATAATTTTTCAAAATTTTGCCAACAATATTTTTTAATATATCTCAACTATCCTTTCAAATACAAAGGTAAGTATAAAATAGATTTAAATTTTTGTAATAGTGATTTGAACAAGAAAAAATCCTTAAAGGGCCAATTACTGGGAGTTTCACCCTATCTGTTTATTTATACTTGATATAATGTAACATCACTAAAATACACTGCAAACAAATTCTCCCACAAAGAACACAATATAACGGAAACATTTTGAGAATATCTGTAAACAAAATGTAAATGCTGCATACTTCATTTTCAATAGGGGACATATATATCATTGTAAATCTCAAAAAATGTCTATCATTAAAGTAGAAATTGAAATTTATATTTACTTGTGTTAGAAGGGGAAAAAATGGGATGCAATTTAAAATCTTAAGTATATTTCATTCTAAGAAACACTTGCAAGTCAAGAATTGGTGAATTTGTTTTTCCAAAATATCTTTACATGGTGTATAAGAATATAACATCAACCAATAATTTGTTAAATAAAATATCACAAATACATGTAATAAAAACAAGAACAAGAAAATCATGCATCAAGCATAGATTATGAAATACTTTCCAAATCAAACAAAATATTGTTAAGAAATTTTATTTCTTAATAAATAAATTAAAACGATATATCAGAATAAGCAATTTAAAAAACACTTTAAATCAGTAAAATTCCATTTCCATCACATGCTGTTCATACTTGAACGAATTATTCCATGCAGACCTATATATGATTTATAGAATTTAGCACACTAAATAGTAATAAACTAAAAATGAGATAAGTTTTAAAATGCATACAACAACGTAAAATGCTTTTCCAGCAATTATCATTTATTTTCTGTTTAGAAACCGAATTATTCTGTGCGTCCCTGTGAATGTACGATAAATGGTACGCACTCCATAAACTATAGAAAACTTGTTGTAGTGTATCTTAGTGATCCTTTTAAATTCCATTACGTTTGAAGTATCATTACAACGATAAAATGCACAGGAAGCGATTTTTTTCTATAGATCATAATGTAATGGAATCATTTTGTGCATCCGTGTAATTAAACTATAATTGTTCTTTATGCCATACTCTAGAGAAAATATATTTTAGTCCCCCTCAGTGATGCATATCAGGATCATTTCGTTTGAAATTTCGTAAAATCAATAAAATGAACCACAAACGATCTTCTTTTCTTAGAACATAATATAACTGAAATTATTTGAGTGTCCCTGTGAAAAATGTTTTAATGCTACACACATCCTTTTCAATATAATTCCAAAAAAATCCACAAAAACCTTAATAACATATAAAAGTTATGTGGCATTCCGAATACATTTACTAGAGTTAGAGCACGAACAGACGGACAGACAGATAAACTCACTTCATAAACACTGTTCAACTATGTTCGAAAGCGTTAAAAATATATTAATGATATTATTAAATATCTGATAAAATGGCACGCACAATATGTGTGTGTATGTGGGTAAGCGCACAAAGTGTTCGGGTATGCACAAAGTCAATAATATCATCAATGGGAAATAAATTTATAAAACGTAATTTTATAGAAATTACAAACGTAAAGAAAAATTTTATATGTTATTTTTTGAATCGAAAATAAAATAAACGTATTTATTGAATTTTTTAATATATATAAAATATTCATATATAAATCATAATAAATGCATGCTACTGTTATCCATCATGAAAAGCCAGTATATCTGCTACCAGTCAAAGCGGAGCATCCCGTTTTTTGTCGTGTTTATTATAATAAAACGGTTCAGTGAAAGGAGAGGGAGACTTCGTCTGTACTTTTGTATGTGAAAGAAAGCTTTATCTTACACATTTCACTTTCTGAATACGATATAATATAAAAGGAAAAGTCAACGCATGACAAACGATAAGAAGGGTTCGTCACATTTCCAAAAAATAAATACGTTCAATAATTTAGAAAAACTTATTCTTCTTTAGAAAGTAAGAGATATATTTCAACGAAATAAATGCGTTATATTTTTAACAAAATAGTGAAACAATATAAAAAAAAATGACTTTTAATTTTGCAACTTTTAGTGTATTTTAATTTTAGAAATTGAATATTGTTTGTGATTTGATCCTGTTATTTGGATATTTAATGTTAAAAAAAAATACATTAACTTTACTTGTAAGAAATTTCACGTGCCAGTGTTGCTTGTTAAAGTCTTCTCATTTTTTAAAAACTTATTTGTATAATTATAACTAGGACTTCCCTCAAAGGGATTAGTCTGAGTGATATTGCTGAGAACATAGGGTTAACAATTACAATATAAAAAAAATGAGCAAATTAAATGATAGAATTACAAAATATCATATATAAATTCATATACACTGTTAAAAAAATAGAAAAGAAGTACCGTTCATCAGATGTGTTGTCATAATTTTTTTTAACATGTGGCAAAGGATCTCATTTTCTTAAGCGCGTATTGCGCAAAACTTGAAAAAAAAAAAAAAAACGCCGGATCTTTTAAAACGCCAAGCTTTTTAAAGTTACGTAATTGGATTTGCAGCCAATAGATTATTCTATCAAGCGTGGCTTAACGCAAATTTAATTTCATTGTTGCACCTTTTTTGTGTGTGAATTTAAAATTTTTCTTCCTTGATTATATATTTATTATTTGTATAACTGTTTATAAAAACTCTTACACTTCAAACCACATTGATAGCATGTTTTGCTACAAACCAGATTGCAAAACTATAGTCTAAATTACTATTAAAGTATAGAAAAAATCTTTCGATGACTTCTGTAAAATAACTTTTACATTAAATCTCCATATCGGCAAAATTGAAAATTATATATATTACAAAGTTAAGCTTAACAGATACTTCTTGATTATTCTATAGGAGGCTCTGCCACCTGCGCCTTTAATGCGCCTTTACAGCGCCAATCCGCAGACTTTTCTTTTGCCTGTCTGTCTGTCTCTCCACAATCTGTCTGTTTCCCTATCCGCTTTTCTGCCCGTCTCTCTAACTGATTGTCTATCTCTCTACACGTCTCGCTACCTGTCTCTATATTTCTCTACCGATCTCGCTACCCGTCTCTATATTCCTCTACCATTATCGCTACCCGCCAATCTATTTCTCTAACCGTCTGTCTATCCGTCTAACTACTTGTATGTCTAGTCGTGTCTCTATCCACTTCGCTACCCATTTGTCTATCTGTCTCTCTGCCCGTCTGGCTATACGCTTCTCTACCGATCTTCTTACCCATCTCCGTACCCATCTACTGTCTCTCTACTCGTCTGTATACCCGTCTCACTATCCGTCTGTTTTTGTACCCGACTCTTCATACGTCTCGCTATCAATCTCATTACCCGTCAGTCAACTCGTCTCTGTACTCATCTCTCTACTCGTCTCTTTATCTACCACGCTACGCGTCTCACAACCTTTCTCTCTACATTCCAGTCTACCGGTGTCGCTACCCGTCTCGAGACCCATCTCACTACCCCTCTGTCAATCCTCTTTTTACCTTTCTCTCTAGCCGTCTGTTTATTCGTTTCGCTACCCGTCAGGCTACCTATGTCGCTACTCGTCTCTCTACCCATCTCACTACCCGTCTGTCTACCCGTTTCTTTACTCGTCTTTCTACCTCTCGCCACCTCTTCCCAATATTTAAACAGTTCATTTATTATACAGAAGCCGTTTATCAGTTATTAAATGCAAACAGAAGTAATTTATCTAATAAGTGTAATCAGATGCATTTTTTTTAAATACATACATAAACCTGAATAATAATTCATCAGTTTTGTGTTCATAGTTGTTTATATCATTTGACAGTAAATCTCAACTTCTTAAACCTGAATTGTCTCAAGCTTTTTAAAAAAACCACAAGGTCTGTATAACTGCAAAGTACCCTGAGGGCTATATTAGCTACATGTTATTAAGTTTCGTTATCGCGTTTGCAGCCAATTGCTTATGTCAGAAAGCGTGGCTTAACGCCATTTTAAATTCATTACTGTAACTTTCTTTTCTTTTCTTTTTTTTTTTTGGGGGGGGGGTGGGGGGTGGGGGGGAAGTGTTTCAAATATATACATTTAAATTAAAACTTTTGCCTCCATGCCGTTAGTGTTGTTTGTATTATTAACTAATACCTTGTAGACCGAGCTTCATTTGAAACAAATGTAAAATACTTCTTCTACAGTTTGTTTGTAGGAGAAACTTTCGTAATTGGGCCCAAAGCCAATCGGAGTATTTAATATCATTATTGTAACTCTTATAGAGTTAAAACAATATTGTTGCTAGCTTTACTCTTGTTTGAGACCAACCTTGTATGTGTATCTGAATGGGAAAAAGTTTCGTATCCTATGTCGGTTGGCGAAAAAAATTTTAAATGGTGCCAAAAGGTAGTTTTAGCAACTTACAAAATTTTTCAAGAGAGCGGTAAAACATGTTTTTCAAATATTTACAAACATACGTTTATTAAAGCATGTTTTTGCGCCATCTTAAAAATTTAAGAACGATGCTAAAATGAAATTTTATCGCCATATTCGATATTTTAATAAGTAATGAAAACACATAAACAAACTTATATAACAAACCTAATAGGCATTTTTGTGATAAATAATTGTTATTGTCAGGGGGTTAAATAGTAAACAATTAATAAACGGCTAGTAAATAATAAATAGCATTTAAAATCTAAGGTACTTTTCGGTTAGCCGAGCGCCAGTGAAATGTATATATCTATATACACATATATATATATGTATACATACACACATATATGTATGTGTATATATATATGTATATATACATACATGCAAATATAAATGTGTGTATGTATAGATATATGTATATATATATGTATACATAGATATATAAATTTCACTGGCGCCCGGCTAACCGAAAAGTACCTAATCTAAAAATGGAGAAGTGGTCCGTATAAAAATTAAACGCTTGATATATGTAAATCTTTTTTTATTTTTTAATATTTCCGAATGCACAGATAAAAAGGTAAAAATCTCTTTTCCAAATGCCAAATAGAAAATATACAAAATAGAAAAATATCTGCTAAAAAATATATTTACATAATACTACATCTGCAAAAAAATAAGATTTAGAAAAAGTAAGCCAAATCCTTCAAATCCCAACAATCACATCGAAAAACTTATCACCAAAAAAGAACTCGCCAAATCTTACGGCACAGGAGATGGATTTTTCCCTCTGAATGCAGAATATTAGTTTTTTTTTCTTGTACGATGGGTGATTATAATTATAATTGTTTCATTTCACATAATACATACCGTTTGATATATTGGTACTTTTATGTTATCCTGGCGCAGTTGAAAAATCGCCAAATATTGTTCCTATAACATTTTCATATTGAATTCATTTCATTTAAATATAAACCTTTCACTCATTTAATTTAAAATACATGCCTTTCATTAATCCGATTTAAACTGCTAAAAAGAAAAAAAAAAGAAATAATGCCATAAATAGAAACCTTTTATTTAAACACCAAAGAATTTTTTTTTTATTATTTACACACGCGAAATAAAAAAAGCTGCTATTGCTGAGATTTGCGCCAAATCTCTAATACCAAGTCTACTAAGTTATTGCGGGGTTTTTCTTTCAAAGAGAAAAAAAATCCAGATTAATTTTCGATTTCTACTCAATTGAAATATATTTTATTGTGCTGAATATTAGTGCGTGCATATTTTTTTTTGCTCCTTGTACTCCATGAACTTTTCAATTCCGATTGTCTACGAAAATCTCGCGCCGGTGAAAATGACGTACCACAAAATTTCGTGACGTATGTACTTTAATTGTGCTTTTTTATCTATTTTTTTAATATAATTTCCAAACGGTTTAGCATTTATTCTTGGTAATAAATAGACTTCGTTGTCACCTTTATAGGTACCTGCTGTAAAAATTTTAACGAAATCCGTTAAATATTTTTTGAGTTATGCTTGACAAAAGGTTTTAATATCCATCGTAGCTATATATGGGGCAAAGTAATACTGCGCTGTGTATGAGTTTTCGTTGCACTCAGACAACTAACTTTAAAACTTATTAGTTAAATAACGTTTTTTGAATCATGTGAATGTTTGATAGTTTTAAAACTTAAATAAGTAATAGAGCTTTTAATTCATTTTTAACACCCATAAAATTTAATGGAATTTGTTAATAACATAAATGGTGATTAAAGTGTTCTATATAATTTCTTAATTTTTAAATAATATTTATCTAATAATGCAGTAAATCAATTTTTAAAATATGAAGGAAATATTTGTAAATTGTGATAACGTTAACTATTCAAAGTTAGAAATCGGAAATAGCATTAATTAAAAAGAAATTCAGAAATAACTGAGTAAAAAATTACTTCTTACTTACGAATTAGCGGTTGTTTTTTTAGATCCTTTGACGAAATTTCACGTTTTTCGCGACCGCTTAACGAAATTAGACATTTTTTCGCAGTGCTTTGAAGAAATTTGTGTTTTTTTTTTTCTAGACCCTTTGAAGAAATTCATGTTTTTTCGCGATTATTTGACGAAATTCGCAGGGTTTTTTTTTTTGTGATCCCTTGATGAAATTTTACATTTTTTTCGGAGTCCTTGGAAGAAATTTGCGTCTTCTTCGTAAGTCTTTGACGAAAATCGCGTTTTTCTGCAATTTGTTAACAAAATTAGCGTTTTTTTTTTTTTTTTTTGCAATCCTGCAATGAAATTTGCGTTTTTATTTTCGGTACTTTGACGAAATTCACGTTGTTTCCACAATCCTTTGATGAAAATTTCTATTTTTTCTGCAAACGATAGACATAATTGATTTTTTTCGGCGACTATCGTTCAAAATTCGAGATATTTATGTTCGAAATTTTGGACTGAAGACTTAAATTTTCGAAATCGAATGCCTTAAACTTTTAGGAAAACTTGAACAGAATCATCCCTGATGAAATAAATACATAACTATTTTTTGTTTCTAGCGAGTCGTAATATAAATTAATTTTAAACTAAAATTTGATTGAAAAATGATTTGTTTTTAATTTCCGGAAGAGAAGGGGGTGGGGGGGACCGTGTTCACCCGCCACTGAAGTAACAATATTTTAGTGATTAAACATTGAAACACAATGGACTGAAAAAAATTAGGAATCGGTAAAATTTTCGAAAATTTTCAGAAAATCTAAAATTTTAGTAAAAATTTACAAATTTAGAAAATTTTCGAATTTTTTTTTTCCGGACTTCGGGTTTTTCCGGATTTTGGATTTCCGAATAATGGGTCATATACTGTAAAATGATTCTTTCTTATAAAACGTAATTAAAATATAAGAAATGCATAGTACAGCGTAATTTACATTTAATTTTGCTTATGTAATCAAACAATGAGTTATATGGTAGGTCAAGCTGTTTAAAAACTCATTGATAACATTTTTTTACAAAAACTTTCGCACATGGATTATTTGTTAATATTTGATTTTGTCCAATCGTTGAACTATTTCAGAAATTTAATACTAAGTAATATATATATATATATATATATATATATATATACACTTATTATTTTTATTTGTAGAAATCATTTGTCCTTTTTAAAATGTATTTTTCTACAATACAAACCTTTCAATAATTATTCTCCATGCTGTTTGTTTGTATGAAGTCTTATGAAAATGAAACGCAGATCAACAATCCGTCATTTTTGACGTGGTTATATACTAGTCTGTAAATAAAATGTAAATGCTGCATACTTCATTTTCAATAGGGGACATATATATCATTGTAAATCTCAAAAATGTCTATCATTAAAGTCGAAATTGAAGTTTATATTTACGTGTGTTAGAAGGGAAAAAAATGGGAAACAATTTATAATCTTAAGTATATTTCATTGTAAGAAACAATTGCAAGTCAAGAATTGGTGATTTTTTTTTTCAAAATATCTTTACATGGTGTATAAGAATATAATATCAACCAATAATTTGTTAAATAAAATATCACAAATACTTATAATAAAAACAAGAACAAAAAATCATACATCAAGCATAGATTATGAAATACTTTCCAAAACAAACAAAATATTGTTAAGAATTTTTATTTCTTAATAAATTAGAACTATATATCAGAATAAGCAATTTAAAAAACACACAAATCAGTAAAATTCCATTTTCATCACATGCTGTTCATACTTGAACGAATTTCTTCCATGTAGATCTGTATATGATTTATAGAATTTAGCACACCACGTAATAAACTAAAAATGAGATAAGTTTTAAAATGCATACCACTACGGAAAATGCTTTTCCAGCAATTATCATTTATTTTTTGTTTAGAAACCGAATTCTTTTGTGCGTCCCTGTGAATGTACGATAAATGGTACGCACTCCATAAACTATAGAAAACTTGTTGTAGTGTATCTTAGTGATCCTTTTAAATTCCATTACGTTTGAAGTATCATTACAACGATAAAAGGCACAGGAAGCGATTTTTTCTATAGATCATAATGTAATGGAATCATTTTGTGCATCCGTGTAATTAAACTATAATTGTTCTTTATGCCATACTCTAGAGAAAATATATTTTAGTCTCCCTCAGTGATGCATATCAGGATCATTTCGTTTGAAATTTTGCAAAATCAATAAAATGAACCACAAACGATCTTCTTTTCTTAGAACATAATATAATTGAAATTATTTGAGTGTCCCTGTGAAAAATGTTTTAATGCTACACACATCCTTTTCAATATAATTCCAGAAAATTCCACAAAACCTTAATAACATATAAAAGTTATGTGGCATTCCGAATACATTTACTAGAGTTAGAGCACGAAAAGACGGACAGACAGATAAACTCACTTCATAAACACTGTTCAACTATGTTCGAAAGCGTTAAAAATATATTAATGATATTATTAAATATCTGATAAAATGGCACGCACAATATGTGTGTGTATGTGGGTAAGCGCACAAAGTGTTCGGGTATGCACAAAGTCAATAATATCATCAATGGGAAATAAATTTATAAAACGTAATTTTATAGAAATTACAAACGTAAAGAAAAATTTTATACGTTATTTTTTGAATCGAAAATAAAATAAACGTATTTATTGAATTTTTTAATATATGTAAAATATTCATATATAAATCATAATAAATGCATGCTACTGTTATCCATCATGAAAAGCCAGTATATCTGCTACCAGTCAAAGCGGAGCATCCCGTTTTTTGTCGTGTTTATTATAATAAAACGGTTCAGTGTAAGGAGAGGGAGACTTCGTCTGTCCTTTTGTATGTGAAAGAAAGCTTTATCTTACAGATTTCACTTTCTGAATCCGATATAATATAAAAGGAAAAGCATGACAACGCATGACAAACGATAAGAATGGTACGTAACATTTCCAAAAAATAAATACGTTCAATAATTTAGAAAAACTTATCCTTCTTTAGAAAGTAAGAGATATATTTCAACGAAATAAATGCGTTATTTTTTTAATAAAATAGTGAAACAATATACAAATAAAATGATTTTTAATTTTGCAACTTTAAGTGTATTTTAATTTTAGAAATTGAATATTGTTTGTGATTTGATCCTGTAATTTGGATATTTAATGTTAAAAAAAATACATTAACTTTACTTGTCAGAAATTTCACGTGCCAGTGTTGCTTGTTAAAGTCTTCTCATTTTTTAAAAACTCATTTGTATAATTATAACTAACTTTAAAACTTATTAGTTAAATACCTTTTTCGAATCATGTGAATGTTTGATAGTTTTAAAACTTAAATACGTACTAGAGCTTTTAATTCATTTTTAACACCTATAAAATTTAATGGAATTTGTTAATAACATAAATGGTGATTAAAGTGTTCTATATAATTTCTTAATTTTTAAATAATATTTATCTAATAACGCAGTAAATCAATTTTTAAAATATGAAGGCAATATTTGTAAATTTTGATAACGTTAACTATTCAAAGTTAGAAATCGAAAATAGCGTTAATTAAAAAGAAATTCAGAAAAAACTGAGTAAAAAAATAACTTTCTTATTCCTTGAAAGAATCCGTCCGCGTACTGTTTTTGTGAATTGTTAAATTCGTAATTTGGCAATTCTTTCTTAATCTTCTAAACTATTTTTTTTCGTCACTGAATGAAAAATAAATAAAACTTCATTATCAATATATTTGCTCTGAAAATACGATTTTTAATTTTTTTAAATAATTTCTGTGGTATCAATCAGAAGGAGTGATTTAGTTAATATAAAAAGAAATATCATATATTGTAATTCGAGCAAATCGTGTGTGTGTGTGTGTGTTTATATATATATGCAAATTTTATCTTAAAAACACCTCTACACTGTTAAAACTACAGGTGACACATGGCACCCAGAAGGGGTGAAAGGCTTGTCTCACTGGTGACACCCCTAGGGGAGCCAAAATGGCACCCTTAACTAGGGTGAAAGGATGGCACCCCTAATACAGGGTGTCCCAAGGGGTGAAAGATGGCACCCAGGGGAGAATAATGGCACCTCTACTCTAAGGTGCCCAGCGGCACTCCACAAATGAAAGCATCCCTCCCCCCCGCCCTTGTCTAGCAATTATATTGAAAAGAGTTTGTAAATTCTCATACTTAAAAAAGAAAAGAAAAAGCTAAACATATATAATTATAATGCAATGTTTAACTTTAGCTGCAATAAACTGATCAATACTTCATTTTCTCTGTTGAAATTTATACAAAGTTAAAAGTTGATCATCTCATGTCAAGGGTCGATCCCAGCAAAATTTGGGGCCTATTCAGAGCTCCTTCACAAAAATATATTTAATAAAACAGGCTCCTTCACAAAAATCAATTTTATAAAATGGGCCCCTACAGAAAAATCAATTTGATAAAATGACACCTTCACAAAATTTCTTTTAATAAAACAAGTCCCTTCACAAAATTCCTTTTAATAAAATAGGTATTTTCACAAAATTCTATTCCATACAAACATACTATTTTTATTAATTATTTATTATTTTGTTATGTTTTAAAATGTGCAATTTGTAAACAATCAAGTTCACCAGAAAGGAAAACAAATAGGACTTTAAAAAGTTTTTGTTATGTTAATAAATGTTTGGTTCGAAAGATTGTTTACAAATTACACATTTTAAAACATATCAAAATAATGAATAATTAATAAAAATAGTAAGTTTCTATGGAATAGAATTTTGTGAAAGGGCCTATTTTATTAAAAGGAATTTTCTCAAGATACCTGTTTTATTAAAAGGAATTTTGTGAAGGGTTCAGTTTATGAAATAGATGTTACTGAAGGGGCCCAATTTATTAAATTGATTTTTGTGAAGGAGCCTGTTTTATTAAATAGATCTTTGTGAAGGAGCTCTGAAAAGGCCCGAAATTTTGCCTGGATCGACCCTTGACATGAGATGATCAACTTTTAACTTTGTATAAATTTCAGCAGAGAAAATGAAGTATTGATCATTTTATTGCTGAAAAGTTAAACATTGCATTATAATTGTATATGTATAGACTTTTTTTTTTCTTTTTTAAGTATAAGAATTTTCAAATTCTTTTCAATACAATTGCTAGACAAGGAGGGGGGGGAGGGAGGCATTTTGTGAAAAATATAATAAATTTCACAAAATGCCCCCCCCCCCAGACACACACAAAAAAAAAAAAAAAAAAAAAAAAAAAAAAAAAAAAAAAAAAAAACTTGCATCTTCCCCTGCATGTGCAGGTTAATATCTATGAGAAATGTATTATATACATCATCAGGTCATTTTTGTTACCTTCAAAACCGGTTAGTATTTATTACCATATATATTAGTATTTATTACCATTTTAAGTTAGATGTAGTAGTACAGAGATATTTATTTATCATTATTATTTTAAGAGGGGAAAAAAATCTTCTAGCTATGCGAGTTAAATATATTTACATAAATCACTCAATCATCTAAGCCATTCTTACATCCAGCCACACTACTGTGAAATGTTCCAGTGTTTTATTATTATTAATATGTTATAGTACAAGAGACTCACAAAACATTTTTCAAGAAGACACATGTATAAATGTCAAATATCAATTCAGGAATTACGATTTATTTATTTTGTTAATAATTTATAATATGAATGAGGCATATTTTTAGTTCATTTCATCATCAAACACAAGCTCTAAAAATTTCGATAGTAAAAAGTATTTGATTAGTAAAAACATCTGCAGAAATTTATATTTTATCAAGTTTACTATTTCTTATGTTACAAAGTTTACTATTTCTTATGTTACAAAATTTATTATTTCTTATGTTACAAAGTTTACTATTTCATATTATCAAATCAACTAATTTAAATTTGTCGAATATTCAAATTAATACGTTTCAAGTTAGTAAAAATCAATTCCCCTTAAAACTTGTAAATTCTTTAATTGTTTACAAATAGTTTGTTTATATATCAGAAAAATAAGAAATTAAACTATTTTTTTAAATATAACAACTTATGTTTCTTTTTATATATTTTTTATTACTATAACAATGCATCATTAAATTTATTTCTAGATCGTAAACAACAAAAACTGTGCGAGAAAATTCATTAGATAAAAATATGAATAAAATGAAATGATTATAAGCTCTGCATAAATAATAATTTAAAAAACAAGCAAATAGGTGAGGCTACATCATTCTAATTTCACGAGATACAAATTTCAACTTTCCACATCAAGATTATAACTTAAAATGTCTGCTTGAAAATAATGTGTGGAGCCACTTGTAATACAACATAATATAAAATCGTTTTATAATAATAAAACATAATATATAAACAACACTGAAACATTTCACATACCTGTATATAAAGAGTGATTCTTTTTATTGACTCCCCTGGTTTATTTATTCTAAATAAATGTCGTTATTTAGTTATTATATTAATAACTATGCGGAAACGATTATGCAGCAGCGATTCACTGAAATTCAAAGTCAGCCATCTTGTTCGAACTCCCCTATGACTTGCGAAAAATGAGAGGAAACAAGTCAACACCTCATGAAGGGGAAACGAATCAGCGCTTGCGCAAGATACCAGTCGAATGGCGGTGTGAAAAAGTTCGAGCAATATGCATTGTACGGCACCCTAATTAGCTTCAATCACCCAGTGAGTGACCAAATGGCACCCTAATCACATTTTCAAGCCTGTACGGCACCCTAGCGTTTCAAACGGCACCAGAATTTCACCCCGGGTTCCCAAAAGGCACCGAATTGTCACCTCTAGTTTTAACAGTGTAACGACTTTGACGAAAATTTTTATCCCACCATTTTGGGGCACCAGAAAACCATTGGGTTAGGTCACATGTTCGAGAAAATTCGATTAGTGGGTCATTTTGGGTCACCATGGGTTAGGGCCAAGCTAATTGTATCTAAAAAACGGTTCAAACGATTTTGACTAAATTTTGTATCCCACCATTTTCGGGCATGAGAAGACTATTGGGTTCGGTCACATGCCCGATAAAATTAGATTAGTGAGTCATTTTGGGGTCACTGTGGGTCAAGATAATTTTATCTAAAAAACAGCTCAGATTATTTAGACTAAATTTTGCATCATATGGTTTTCAGGCACGAGAAGACTGTTGGGCTAGGTGACGAAAAAAGGCTAGAAAATTCGATTAATGGGTCATTATGGTCATGGGTCATAATAGGTCAAGCTATTTTTATCTTAAAATGGGCTCAGAGTATTTGAACTAAATTTAGTATCCTACAGTTTTAGGGAATGAGAAGACTATTGGGCTAGGTCACATGTTCGAGAAATTTCGATTAGTGGGTCATTTTGGTCATAGGTCATTATGGGTCAAGCTATTTTAATCTTAAAAACGGCACAGATGATTTGAACTATATTTTTTATCCTACGGTTTTGGGGCACGAGAAAATCATTGGGCTAGGTCACATGCTCGAGAAAATCCGATTAGTGGGTCATTTTTGTGTCACTGTGGGTTAAGCTAATTTTATCTAAAAAACGACTCAGACTATTTTGACTGAATTTTATATCCTACGGTTTTTGGGCAAAAGAAGACAATTGAGCTTGGTCACATGTTCGAGAAAATTTTATTAGAGGGTCATGATATTTGAACTCAAAGTTAATTTTGACCGAGCATAATTCGGTCTTCAATGCTCGTGAAGCCATTAATGGAGGAGATTTATTATATACGAAACTATTCGTTTTAAAACATTTGAAGATGAATTATCTGAAATACAGAAATTCAAAATCAGATAAAACTTTGCAATGCTAAACACATGTCATAAAATATAAAGCTTTTCATAATTTCCAAAACTTTGATAATATTTCAAAAGATTTAACGCATTAATATATAGATTTACAATACTTCAGTTATTTACAATTTACATTAAAATGAAACATTTTAAAGTAAAATATATTATCACCTCAATACTTTGAATTTAAAATATTTACTATTTAGCATGTTCCTTTATAACTGATGCAGCTATTTCAGTTAAAATAAAACTGTTATCCTTTTTTGGCTTTTATACACGGTCATCGAAAAAGGTTGAACACATTTCAAAAAATTATAACTCTAAAAGTAATTGAGGAAACGTAGTAATATTCTTTAAAATGTACTCGGTAATTATCCAAGATTTTTTAGATGTAACTACTTTGCAGCCGTGGTATTCAGACGAAGCGAAGAAGCAACTGTACAATGCACGAGGCCTTTATGCTGTCCAAACTTTTTTTAATAATTCCGGAGTGGAAATTGATCCTACATCTAAAACTATTGGAGGTATGGAAAAAATGTCAGTTAGAAAGTTCTTCAGAATCGTCAATTAATAGGAAAAGATCCACTATATACACGAATAGCCTATGCCAAAAGTGAATATTGCGAATGTGTGATTTTCAGATCATCGATTCTGCGCATCATCTAAATGTTACGGCTTTAAAATAGTTACATCTAGCAAATCTTGGATAATTGCCGACTACCTTGGAAAGAAAATTATACCATTTACTCAATTACTTTTAGAGTTATGATTTTTTTCAAATCTGTTTACCCTTTTTCGATGACTGTATATTCTATTTTTTTTTTCGTTGTACAGAAAAAAGTAGTAATGGGAACAAACAATAGTTATCAAAGTAAATAAAACTTGAAAGCTATTTTATCACATTTCACAGTACTGAACGATTGGGATCTTAAAATTACGTCGCAGAAGAATATGTTTATATTATATCATGGAAATGTTGCATCATTAAAAATGTAGTTTAATTAAATATTTTTCAATATACTTATTCTCAAATCTGAAATGTAATTTAAAAACAATTATAATGTATCCAATGGTTGGAGTATTGGATATAATTTACCTAGTTGAATATACTTTCCTCTATTCATTATGAATTATAATGTATATAAATAAAAACACTAGCATTGTGTTTTTATTTATATACATTAGTGCATTAAATAAGCTTGTATACATGCGAGTGCAAGCATACAAGCCTTGTTAGCGCGTGTGCTTGGACAATAACTATAATATGAATAATTTATCGATAGCTAAAAGATAGTTAAAATCTGAATAGTTTTTAAACGATGGAAAGATTTTCCTTGAAGTAACAATTTGTTAGATGTTATAAACACATAAAACGTAAGCATATTTAATTCTCCATTTTCTGTTACTTTGAATGCGATATTTATGCCCATAATGTATAATAAATTCTTTTGGAAACATAAATTTTAGACTGAAATAAGCGTACACCTTTTCTTCCAGACAAAACTAGACATTCCCGTTTTAGTCATGTTTGTTGAACTAATATGGTTCAGTGAAAGGTTTGACAGACAGCACAAACTTATGCAGCAATTTCAATTGCCCTATTGACGGACGCAATGTACATAATATAAGTAATATTAATATTGGCTGATTGTTAAAAATCCTGATTGAAAAAACAGTATAAAAGTAAAAATATGGAAACAGAAAACGCTCTTTTTAAACATTCAATATTATCTGCAAACTCACGCATGAATGCAATTCATAATTGTTCTATAAAAATTACCATTAGAATACATTAATTTGGCGTGGACACCGAACTCGATTATTAAACATTCCCTGCTATTTTTACTTTTGGTAGAAAGTGGGAGCATGTGAATTTACTAAAAAATATGCATATTTTTCTCTGTTTCTTTTTTTAAGATATGACACTTGGAAAGAAAGAATTAAACATTGTTTAAACTATCTATTTAGGATTGCTAAATTGATTTCTGGATGCGTCATAGCAATGTAATTAATATTAAACACTTAATTGATTAAAGAGTATTTTTTTAGAAAGTTACAATATTTACTTTTCATTTCTATTTAATTTTGAATTTTTTAGCGTTTAAAAATATTCATTGCTGCAGTTTCGCACCCATTCGGCATATTTGGGCAAAAGTTCTTTCGTCCATTATAAACTTCATTGTTGTTGCAACTCGTATACAACTGTAACCCTCAAGAATAATTGGCGATTCATTACCTGAGTTTAACTAAGGGAAAAACAGATGTTTTAATTTAAATTTTACGTTCTAAAGAAATTCACATATTGTATTGTCATTGGAAAAACACCTGAGTACATAATGTTTATAAATCTAGCCTATCAGGAAGTGAATAAAAATTTATTACAAAATACCATTTCTACATATAAAAACCAAGCTGATTTAAATAAAAGAGTGTAATAATGAAAGAAATTTCTCTAAAGTTTTTTTTTTTTTTTTTTTTTTTTTTTTTTTTTTTTGTGCGCAAAGTGTTTTGCTCCTATGCAAAACAATTGTACATAATACTATGTATTACATGTTACCACCGAGTAAGAACGAACTACACTCGGTTAAAGTCCCATAGTGACCCAAAATGACCCACTAATCGAATTTTCTCTAACATGTGACCTATCCCAATGGATCCTAATCCTATCTTCTCGTAGTCAAAAACGGTAGGATACAAAAATTAGTCAAAAACGTATCATTCGTTTTTTACATAAAATTAGATTGAGATTGACCCTTAGTGAACCATAAATAGAATTTTCTAGATCATGTGACCTAGCCCAACGCTCTTTCCGTGCCCGAAAACAGTAGCATACAAAATTTAGTCAAAATTGTTAGAGCCATTTTTAGAGAAAATTAGCTTAACCCATAGTGATCCAAAAATGACCCACTAATCAAATTTTCTGTAAAATGGGACCCAGCCCAATGGTCTCCTCGTAATTCAAAATGGTTATAAATTCATGTTACATAAAGCTAAGTTTAATGTTATTCAAGAATTTAGATTGCGCTTAAATTTCACATGGAAAGGCAAATTATTGTAAATTCAATGAAGATAATTTAGAGTGTCAAGTCACACACTTCTTGTGAGAAAATTGTTCATTTTAGCCTACTTAATGTTACAAAATTATTTTTTTTTTCATGAAATGTAGTAAATAATGACAAGCTAGATTATACTTGGTCCTAGTTAAAAAGTGCCAAAGTTATTAGAGTAAATGAGAAGCGTGCAATAAAATTATCTAAAGCTACAAACTTGTTAAAAATTGCAAAACGAAAAAGTGGATTAATATATATATATATATATATATATATATACATCGGCACAAGCTTCTCATTTGTGTCTAGCAAGCAAACTACTGTTCTGAGCGGCTTTGTTTAGTTAAGAGTCAAGTGTTTATAAAAGACAACTGTTCAAAGAGTATACCACGAAGATATGATTGAGCAAAACAATGTAATTCAAAATGCCACAATAGTTAAACTTGCTATAACAAGTGAGTTTCATCATGATTTCATAATGTCCTCAGCACTCCGATGATAAATTCTATTGCAAAACATTCCATGAGCGTAGTATTTTACTAAATTGGATAAATACAGTAAAATAAAAAAATAAATTTATGTTACATAAAGCTAAGTTTAATGTTATTCGAGATTTAGATTACGCTTAAATTTCATATGGAAAAGCTAATTCAATGAACATAATATAGAGTCCCAGCAAACATGACCAGCATAGCCCAGAAAAGGGCCAATGCGTTTGTACCAAAAATTACAATGCTGCACCAATACCAGTTAGCCGTAATGGCACCGTTAAAAAAGTGTCCGTCTTTAATTTATTGGCCCTTAAGTGCGGACATTTACTGGGCAGATACCGTAATGCCAATACCATTAATATTTGCATTAATGGAAGAGTGTCGGTCCAGTATATGTAATTATCATTACTTAAAGGGCAAGTACAGGCCCAATGTAGGAAATTTTATTATCATCACAATTTCACGAATGCTTCATAGGGCAAATATTGGCCCAATAAGAAATGGCCATACATGATTGAATCTACTTAGCTGGCCCAATGAAGGCTATTTAAATCAGTATCTAGTATTTTCAGTGCTTTATAGGACATGTATTGGACCAATATTAAAGGTCATTAGATCATATTATGCAGTAAAATGTGCACTATACTCATTGACCTCAAAATTGAATTTTAGACCATATTAAAAGGTGTATAATTTTAATCAGGAAATTTATAATTTTTAAACATTTGTAATAGGGACTAAAATTTGATTACAATATTGTAATCAAATTTTAGTCCATATTATAAATGTTTAAAAATTATAATTTTCTCCTTAAACGCAAAGGGGACAGTAATCTTTAATATGGTCTAAAATTTGATTTTGAGGTTAATGGGTAGTATTGCACATTTTTCTGCATAATATGAAGCCAATCTTCTGAACATACAATAGATATAAAGAAATTATAGTGAATAAGAACAACAAAGTACTTAAAATTACTTAATTTGCAGCAGGATTTTTATAAAAATTAAATGGTTACCGATGAATCACAGGATAGTTCAGAATGCAATTATCAAAATTTGGTTTTCACCATGAAAACCAAAGTTAGAAACATAATTTTTGAAATTTTAATGTATGATAATCAAAATAGGGAACAAATGTGTTACACTCACACAGAGATGTTTGGCGACTTTTTGGTTGGTGCGACTTTCAAGCCCGTGCCATACCAATAACTCAATACAATAGCTAGGTTATCATTAAAAGAAAAAAAACCCTAAATTTGGCGACTTTTTTCCTTTTTATATCCGATTAAAAAATTTAAAAACTGTGCATGAATGTATGACATCATAGCCCAAAATAGTTTTGTTTAGCTTTAGTGTGTTTATAGTATAAATTACACTTATTAAATGTGTGGGAGAGGTATAGGTAAAAATTAACTTTTTTACTCACTGGTAAGTACATGGATTTTTTTACTCGCCAGTGTTTTTTAGCACTGGCAACATAACAAATTTACAAATACTTGATAAAAAATTTGCGAAATTTGTCAAACTGTTGTGGAATAAACAGCGAAATTCGTCAAATGGTGTCGGGAAAGAAATCGCGACATTCGTCAAATGGTCTCGGGAAAGAAATCAGGCATTGCAGGAAAAAAATTAATTTTGTCTAACTGTCGTGAAAAAATTTGAGAAATTTGTCAAATAGGTTCAGAAGGGAAAAAAATCGCAAAATTTATCAAATGATCTCGGGAGAAAAATAATGAAATTCGTCTAACAATCCCGGAACAGAATTGCAAAATTCGTCTAACGGCAGCGGAAATAAAGTGCGAAATTTGTCGAACATCAGCAGAAAGAAAGTGCGCAATTTGTTCGTTCATGGAAAAAATCATGAAATTCGTTAATCGATAATCAATAAATCGCGAAATTCATCAATCGATAGCGGAAAAATCTCAAAATTCATTAACCGATAGGGGAAAAATCGCAAAATTCATCAACTAGTTTCGGGGTAAAAAATTTTGAATATCGTCGAACGGCTTCGAGAAAAAAAATCACAACCCGTCAAATAATGTCGGCAAAAAAAAAAACGTGAAATTCGCCAAATGGTTTCTAAATTTATCGAGCGACAGCAGGGAAAAAATCTTTTTCCATTCAATCATCGCAATTGGCGAGTGTGACTATTAAATTTGACCAGTGGGGGCAATAAAGTCAATCGCCAAATTTTCAGTATTACTCGCCGATTGGCAAGTGCTATTTTTGTCCTATAGGGAGAGGGGCATTACAACAACAAAGTACCTAAAATTAATTTGCAGAAGCACTTTTAAAAAAGGAAATGTTTACCGATGAACCACGGGATAATTCAGAAAGCAACTATCAAAATTTGATTTTCACTACCGTAAACTAATCAAAACTATGATGCTATTTTTAGGAAAACGTAATTTAGCTAACTAATGATTAGCTAGATAATTTAGTATATATATATACAAAAAAAAGTAGTTTGTTTCTACATCGATATTATTTTTGATGTTACTTCAATAAACTTACTTCATTTTCCTCCTTTTCGGCACAGCAGCGAACACATCAGAATTTTCTTGCTTGCAGAAGATCAATCATGGTAGCCGTTTGTTACACAATAAAACTACACACTCGTGATCTTCAGAGAGCAATCATACCTGGGGATATCTACCAGACAGATTTCTTCATCTGTTTCACTTTTCATAGATTGAGGATACTAGTTTTTGCCAGAAGTGACATCAAAAATAATATAAATGTTCCCTAGAAAGGGTTTTTACCGAAAGCAGAATATGGTTAAAAGTGCGACGTATGTTGCAGAACAATTCAAATTCTCAATTTCAACAAAATTCATCATTCAAGTCTTAGTAAAAAAGTGCAAAATTTATCAGTCGATCACCAGAAAAGTGCAAAATTTGTCAACTAAACATCAGAGGGGAGGAGAACCCCCCCCCTGCAAAATTCTTCAATTATTCATGTAAAAAATAGCAAAATTCCTCAATCGGTAGACTTATATAAACTTTCAGTAAATCAATTTAATGTTTAATAAAATTACGTGTTATTATATTATTTTGATGATATACATTAAAAACAGTAGTTTAAAATGATTACCATTTAAATTAAAAATTAATATTAAATATAATTATTTTGGTTCAAAGAATAATAAAGCTAAAAATTCCTGATAGGAAGGGGTGAATTTTTATCAATTATTTTGTCAATATATTTAGAAACAGCCAAATACTTAATATTGTGACAATTTCGCACAAAATGGCAGTCACTCTGTTAGCAGAAATAATGTGACATTACTTGTGAAACAACTGAATCACATTTTGTAGATAGAAGTACATTCATAGAATCGAATTTGAGAAAAAAAAAACCAACAAACATGTACCTTAAAATAATAAATCATTTTCTCTGTGTCATTCATGCTTTTTTTCTATTATTAATTATTTCTATTTCAAAAATTTTCAGCCGACGATTTATTTTTGGCTCGCCGCCAATCAGTGATTAATGTTCATTAAAATTTGATGTATTTTGAAATATTTACATTTAGCTTTAAATCATTTTAGAGAAATTCAATTTAAACTGTTTTCTAACACTATGAAATTATTTGATTGAACCACTGCCACCGGGCTAAAAGTCATTGCAGCTGCTGATGGAAAACCGATCGCCGCGAAACTCTAGTCTGCAGAAAATAGAAATAAAATTTTGTAATATCACAATAATATTTTGTGTCTTTAAACTTTGAATTATGCGCAAAAGTCATACATAATCACAGCATAAAATCATACATAAATTTGAGAAATATTTTTAATTTTTCAATATAAAAAAAATAATAATAAAAGAAAAGAAATGAAAATAAAACTAGTTGAATGTGCCAATCCTAAAACTTTCTTCTAACTCTTTCCGGTTTTAAACACACCAAAAACGAATCAGCACCAATTTATACCAAGGTGTAACTGAATCTGAAGTTTTATTAAATTCCGTGCATTAGTTCTTGAGATTTGACTATCGTTAAAATCTTTAAATCCTGAAAAACACAGCATAGTTAGGCATATGCACCATCTGTTGGGAGATTTACACCAAAACCTAATCAAAAACAATTTATGTCAACGTCTAACCGAATCTCAAGTTTGATAAAATTATGTGCATTAGTTCTTGAGATATAGGTCGTGAAGAATGTCGCATAGCAGTACCACATGTCGGGCGATTTACACAAAAAACAAATCAGTACCAATATATATCAAGGTCTAACTGTATGTAAAGTTTTATTAAATTCTGTGCATTAGTTCTTGAGATAGAGTGCTTACAATTTTTTTTAACACACAGACAGACTCACATTTTCTAAAAAGTCAAATCCTGAAAAACAAATCAGTACCAATATATATCAAGGTCTAACTGAATGTAAAGTTTTATTAAATTCTGTGCATTAGTTCTTGAGATAGAGTGCTTACATTTTTTTTTAACACACAGACAGACTCACATTTTCTAAAAAGTCAAATCTTGTTCAGGACTTTCTAAAACGTATAAATCCATCAAAAACCGAAAATTGTCATGAATCCAAAACTTTCTTGTAAAGATACAAGAAAGTAACTTTTAAAAATTAAGTTTTTCTTTTCTAAAATATTTTCCATAAAATTCTGAATTTTTCAGAAAAGTTTCCGCGTACAGCGTGCGCCCATGCATCTATATTATACAACTCTGTCAATCAGTAGTGGGAAAAAATTGTGAAATCAGTGGATCGTTAAATACTTCAGCTGGTTGCGGAAAAAAAAATTGATCAGTTGGGGGAAAATAAACTGTGATTTTTGCTAATCGGTTAAGAAATAGCCATAAAATTTGCTAATCAGTTGACAGAAAATATCGTAAAATTCACAAATTGGCTGCAGGGGAAAAAAACGAAATTCATCAGTGGCTTATCAGAAAGTTGATTGGGGGGAGGGTAGGGGGGGGGGAAGAATTGTGAAATTCTTTAGTCAGTTGCAGAAAAAATACAAAATTTGTCGATTACGAACAGTCGCGGGAAAAAAACAAGATTTTTGCTAATTGGTCGTGAGAAAAAGCCGCAAAATTTGCCAATTGGTAAAAAAAAAAATCTCGAAATTTGGGTCGCAGGTAAATACATGTGAAATTCAGCAGTGGATCCTCGGAAATATTCTTGAAATTCTTTAAACAGTCGCAGAAAAAAAAAATTGAAATTTGTCGATCGGTCACAGGAAAAAATCATAAAATTTACCAGTCAAATAAAAGATCTCAAAAATGTTGTGAAATTTGTCTATAGATTGTGAAATTCTTCAATCAGGCACAGGGAAAAATGCATAAAAAAACCCGAGAAATTTGTCTATAGCTCCCGAGAAAAGAATAGCAAAAGTCGTCAATCGATCAAAGGAAAGAAAAATCTCAAAAATATTACGAAATTTGTTAATCGTTCTCGAGAAAAGATCACAAAATTCATCAGTCAGGAAAAAAATGTCACAAAATTAGTCTGTTGGTCGCGAGAAAATAGCGTAAAATTCTACTGATTAATGGGGACTCAAAACAAACCAGTTCAACAAAATATGTCTTTTGAATAAGATGCAAGAGCGTCCCTTTTAAAAACAGTGTATCGCCCAGCGACCCTTTTGTTTTAGAGTCAACACTATATTCATTATTTACTTTCAAATCTTGGTGATCAAATCAAAAATTTGAAATTGTATGGTGCAATGGAGTTGCTGCCAAGTTATTGACAGAACTGTAAATTCTTTGTTAATGCCATGGTTTTAAAAATAAATCTTACCACAAAATAATATTTATTTTGTTGTGTGTGTGTCTGTGACGAAACGTCTTTTGAATTTCTATAAAAGATGAAAGAACATTTTTTATCAGCTGAAGATTCGTTTCAAAACACTGCAAAATATTCTCTTTTTTTAATTGTTTTTTACTTAATACTTATTTTCATAGGGTCTGATTTGTTGTCACGATTTACTTTTATTCAAGAGAAATGGATGTTTTCATTGATCAATTGGAAGTTTTTATTGATAATTATGAACTTTACGAAAGACTGTCGACTCCAAAATTTGTATATTTGTGTATATTTGCATTACATAATGTTTGGGGGAGGGGAGGAATAAAAATTTTCAAAATCTTTGTAATGTTTATATATATATATATATATATATATATAATTGTTTTTCTGAAAAATTTAAAACTTCTTACGAGAAGCCATGTCTGATCCACCAATCAGTGAAGGAGAAAAAAACACATTTGAATTCTATCATTGAAAAATGAATTATGGTAAAAATGTTTAAGATAAAGTTTACAAATACTACAAAACACATTGAAATAAAATATTAAATAAATGAAAGTACTTATTCGCATACGATCCTGCTTAAATATAGAGTTTTACAGCATGTTTCAAAAGTAAACATTAGTCGTTGTAAGTAAGCCTAACGTTTTCAATAAACAAGTCTATCTGAGTTCTGATTAAACTTTTTATAACAGTATCGTTTTTAAAGATAGTTCGGTCAGTTATTATTTCAATATTTACACGAGCATACGCATACATTTAATTCGCAATGATTACATTTAAATATATATTTAATTTTAAAATATTCGTTCTTATTTATCCCTCAAAACAAAAGCAACGGCGTAATGTAATGGCGATCGCTTCTCTTTTCGTTCTAATCGTTCAATAACAACGACTCTAAGGCACTTTTACAATGCCAATAAGTGTATTAAAATAGAAAACTTTTAGAAATAAATATAAAATACTAATTAATAGTAAATAATCTTACCTTCAGATTTCAGAAATCAGCAGCCGAAACTAACGGCGCGTAGCGTAGGGATGGGTAGATCTTCGAAGATTTGCGCCTACTGTTGCCAAACATTAATTGTTAAATATACAAACTATAAGGTCTGCTGGTTCAATAAAAATGGCCCAATGAAAATCCAGTTTTACTAGAACTTTAAACAGTTTGGAAGTAACGGGCCAGTAAAGAATTCCCATCTTTATTTCGTAGCCCTAAAATACTTGAAAGATCCAATACTGGACCAGTATTCCTGAATCGATGTGATGCCGTACTTCAAACATCCAACAATGGGCCAATACTGTTCAATAGATGTGCCATCACTGACCATAAATGCCAATATTGGGCCCAAAAGTAGCCAACAGTTCTATGTTTGCTGGGGTGTAATCTAAATTATAGAGGTTTTTTTCTTTTTTTTTTTTTTTTTTTTGCTATTCAACTCACACATTTCTTTAAATAGATAAAAATAATTAAATATGCGGTTAAATATTCCAGATATATGGGTATAGAAGTGCAACATATTAATTTCGCATTTGTTGAACCTCGCAGTTTCAAACATTTCTGATTTTTACCAAAAGGAGACAGTAAATTCCAGCATTTCCCGAAATCGTTTGGTAAAAGACTGAATCAGAAGCTTTAATAAGCTGATTTCGAAGTTTTTCCAGCACACATTGGTAAATGCTAAGATTTACAAGACATCGAGTTTTTACACTAACAGATTCTCAACGTATTCGATTATATGTTATATGTTATATAGTACTCAGCATTTAAAATAAAGATACTAGTTGGTGGCGCATTGAATTAATGTACATAACAAATTATCCTAATAATATTATAAATGAGAAAGTGTGTGGGAATGTTTGGTTGAAGTAAACGTCAAAAAGGATGATTTAATGGCCTCGTATCTTTGCATATAAATGAATTATAATTTAGATATGAATATAGTGTAGGTGTTATTTATTTTATTCAAATATTTTTCTTAGTAATTCAAAATTCAATTATTTTCATACAGATTCAATGTACAGTGTGTTTCACAAAGGACCCCTAACTTTAAAAATCAATAACCCGTAAACGGTGATAGATAAATACATGAAACCAGTGGTATGTTTATTAAAAAAATCGTAAGAATCTTATACATAAATCTCAAAATTTAGTTAACAATAGCACCGATAGATGGCGCTGAGAGCGTTAAGAATCCTTCTAAAGAGAGTTCAGAAGCATAGAAAGACTAGCCTTTGAATATTTCGCCATTTTAATCTGACCGCTACCAGCGTATAGTGAAAATAATTCAGAAAGTGATGTATACCGTGGAGGAACGTGTGTTTATTGTGTTGGAGTACCACAGATTAAATCCTAATGAAGGTCCTAATTGAGTCCTACTGCTACAAAGAGAAGTTTTCAAAAGCGATTTCAAGTCGCAAAAGGCCTAGATGGGAAAAAAATTCGTGAGCTTTTCAAAAAAAATGCAACAGACAGGCCGGTGACGTACAGCAGAGAGTCACTGACAATTTCATTCTTCGTTTGCGACATGTCTGTTGCGTAAAAGGTGCACATTTTGAATCACTTTTAATGTGATACGCCTATTTATCGCAGCGCCATCTGTCGGCTCAATTTTTAACTAATTTTTGAGATTTATTTAAATGATTCTTACGATTTTTTAAATAAACATACCACTGGTTTCATGTTTTTATCTATCACCGTTTCCGGGTTATTAATTTTTAAAGTTAGGGGTCCTTTGTGAAACACCCTGTATATTTTTCCTGTAAAATTTAATTAAAAATGTCACGTTGCTAAGTATTATCGTTGCCCACAAATGCAAAGCCTGAATTAATAATTTTTCCTCAACAATTATTTTTCAAATGAAAAATTTCCACGTGAAAATGAAATAAAAAATATTAAGAATTACAAATCAGATTAAATGACGTCATATTAGAAATAAAATAATCTTTTTCAAGAATTTAATGATAACACAAGGTGCATGAATTTTAGTAAGTAGGGGAAGCAGACGAATATATGACGCAACATATCGAAAATAAAGCGGTAATGCTTTGATGTTAAAATAAAATGATTTTGAGTTTTTTTTTTCTTTTCTTTCTTTCTTTCTTTTTTTTTCTTTTGCATTTCACATTAAATGAGTGTATTTTAAATGTATACTAGCGGAGCTGGTCGGTTTACTCCATACGGTCCTCGAATTAAACGAATTTCGGATTGGGCGCTCCAATGTCTTCGGATCCGGACAACTCGGATTTAAATAAAAAAACAAAAAAAGAAAATTTAATTTCGAATCTTTCAGAAACTGCATCAATGTATTTTTAAAAACTATGATTGTTGATTTATTTTTTGTACAAAGGGTGAAACGTATCTCTTCAACGAAAATTGACCCAGGCTTCAGGCAACAAAATGGCTGCTTTTAAAATCTGAAGGTAAAGCTGCCATTTTAAAGAAAGAGAAAGTGTTTCCTTCTATTGGAAAAGGGGGGCGGGAGAGATGAATGGGTTTCTCATTGTGTGGGTTTGTTCCATTTTGTTCAGACCCAGCCCACTCTCACACTGTAGAAGGAGAGAATCCCCCTGGTATACTCTTCCTGTTTAAAAAAAAGTTGGAGCATGCGCATTGACGTCAATTTCATGTGGAAGTGGAATCTGAAAAAATATCTTTTAGCTTTAAATATATAGATAATATATGTATTTTAAATGTATATGTTTAAAATTAAGTTCTGTATTTTAAATGAAATCAGTGCAAGGTTCGCTTTTTAAATTAAATTAAGCGAATACGGAAGATGGCGATGGGAACAATACTTGGCGGTTTATCGTCTGCACGGCTAATATAAAGATTTAATTCAAAATTTTAAAAGTCTAAAAAAAAGTTTGAAAAGAGAATGGATAATAAATGTCAACAATATACAAATTATCCATGTCGAAAATTCCGTCATGGTTAGCGGTATAATAAGATTTATTAAAAACTAAAAAATTAACGCGATTGCATGATTTTTTTTTTATGAATGTTAATAAAATTTCCTTTTCTCGTTCACGAAACCTAATGGTTTAATATGATCACACCAAAGTAACGTCATTTTCTTTCTCCCAGTATTAAAATTAATGCTCAAAGGCTTGAAATACAGGGTGTCCCAAAAGTCCTTGACACATTTTAAAATTCAACACAAAATTAAGCAATTGGCAAACAAGAGTGCGGTTTGGACGAAAATGTTTCTAAAAATCGAAAATTTTCTGTAAAAAATAGGTTCTAAAATATCTTATAGATGGCGTTATTTTATGAAAGCTACCGAAGAGGCACAATGCCTTTACACATAACAGTTGCGAAAGACGCACAGTGCGTATGTACAGTTTTTGACCAAACTTTTGCAATCCACATTCCAGAATTAAAAAAAAATATTTGCCTTCATGAATTCGTTTAGACGAGTGAGACAAGTCAACAAAAATTAGTTTGACGATAAAACAAATCTCGGCAAGTTGCTTGGCGATTCCTTTTTTTTTTGCAAATTCGTATCGACCAATCTAATTTTTTTGTCCTATTATCTTACAGAGGCATCCTATAAATCTTGGCGAGTTTCCTATTATAGCCAAACTAATGTTTGTTGACTTGACTCACTCGTTTAATAGAATTCATGAAGGCGAGTATTTTTAAGTTCAGAAATGTGGATTGCCATAGTTTGGACGAAAAACTGTGCATACTCACTGTGCGTCTTTTGCACTGTTATGTAAAAAGGCATTCAACATCTTCGGTAGCTTTGCAGAAGTAACGTCTATGATGATCTAAATCTATGAGAAATTTTTTAACTATTTTTTACTTTAAAAAAGAAGAAATTTTTGATCATAAGAAGCATTTTTATCCTAACCGCAGTCTCGTACGCAAATTGCTTGATTTTTTATAGATTTTTAAATTGTGTCAATGACTTTTGGGATACCCTGTATATTAGTACAATCGAGACACTTGTGTAAATTGTAGTTTGGCAACCGGATTTTAAGTCCACATTTCATTCAGCTTTAAATTAATAAAAAGTTTGTTGTCATTTAAAAAAATAGCTTTTTTGAATGTTTTCTTTTTATACTAGATTTTTGTAAAGTCTTATAGGTGGGAAAAAAAAGAAATAACTTTTAATGAAATGTTTAAGTAAATTTGCAATATTCCTAAAAAACAAAACAATGTTATCGAAACGAAAATCAAATTGATAGAAAAAATCGCGTAATGCAAGTGTAAAGAAGAAATCAAAAAGTAATGGAACTTTTCCTCAAGCCAAATTGCTTAGATAATTAAACAAGCCGATCTTGCCAATTCCTAATATTATATGTAAATGTGAAAGCACGTTGTATATAGTAGACATTTTTTCATATACAGGGTGAATCTAAACTCTTGGGCAAAATTTTAAGGGGTGATAGTACACATCAAGACAAACAATATTAAATAGGAAACTAAGGGTCCCAAACGTCTTCCGAAGGAGATAGGCGCCCTTAAAGTTTAGGGTCCAAAATTTCAAAAGATTATAAAAAACGGAAAAATTGGTCAATTCGTTTGCGGTTTTCACTAAAACTATTCTTTACGTCAGTATTTTCTTAAAAAAATAAATTTTAAAGATAAAGTTCATAAAATGCCGATAGAGGGCGCTTTAGACTTTGGAGTAACGAAAAACTATTTTTTACCGTTATTTTTTGTATCTCATTAAATGATTTCAAAAGCTTAGATTTAAACTTAAATTTTGAGCTCAAAATCTGAATCGTTGGTAGTGATTAAGTATCGCAAACTGAACTGCGTTCAGGAGTTGAAATTTCAAACACCTCCTCCCCCCCCCCTCACTCCTGAACACAGTTCAGTTATTCCCGATCTTGGTGCCGTAGACCAGGCAAAAACAATATGAGTTGTAATTTTCCAACTGGACGAAAAATGTCCGAGCCAGGATGTTATCCTGTGATCTCTTGGAGCTGCCATGTTCTACCAACTGAGCTATCCCGGTTGAATCTGGAGGGCATAATTCATCCAGTTCATGCCGGTATAGCTCCGTTGGTAGAGCATATGGCAGCATCAGCCAAGAGATCGCAGGTTCGAATCCAGGCCCGGACATTTTTCGAGCAGTTGGAAAATTACAACTCATATGATTTCTTTACCAAAGTTTGTTCAAATTAATCCAGGCAGAAACTACTATCCCCTACACGTAAAATAAACGGTAAAGTAATGACAAAATTAAATAGAAAATTTATTCATAACAGACATGAGCAATTTCTCCGCGCAAAATAAAAAGAAACAATTTGATGTATGCATGTAATGCACAATATGAATGAATGTTGACACGTAGAAAATGGTACACGCATGATGTTCGTGAGAAATCACAAAAACTGCTCGTAAGAGTGCCCACCAGCAACGATGCAAGGCCTCACGCCGCCGGCGGAAGGAGTTGCAAACATTAGTGAATACCCCGGGCATCTCCGGGATTTCGCCTGCTACGACGGCAATCCTCGCAACCAAGTCGGAGTCGGAGTCGACGATAAAAAATTGTTGTTCATTACTTCAAAGTCTAAAGCGCCCTCTATCGGCATTTTTAAACTTTATCTTTAAAATTAATTTTTTAAATAAATTTTTTATTTAATTTTGTCATTCCTCTATCCTTTATTTTACGTGTAGGGGGTAGTAGGTTCTGCCTGGTCTACGACACCAAGATCGGGAAAAACTGAACTGTGTTCAAGGGGATTCAAATTTCAACTCCTGAACACAGTTCAGTTTGCGCTATTTAACCACTCCCAACGATTCAGATTTTGAGCTAAAAATTTAAGTTTAAGTCTAAGCTTTTGAAAGCATTTAATGAGATAAAAAAATAACGGTAAACGGTTTTTCGTTACTCCAAAGTCTAAAGCGCCCTCTATCGGCATTTTTTTAACTTTATCTTTAAAATTTATTTTTAAGAAAATACTGACATAAAGAATAGTTTTAGCGAAAACCGCAAACGAATCGACCAATTTTTCCGTTTTTTATAATCATTTGAAATTTTGGACCTTAAACTTTAATGGCGCCTATCTCCTTCGGAAGATGTTTGGGACCCTTAGTTTCCTATTTAATATTGTTTGTCTTGATGTGTTCTATCACCCCTTAAAGTTTTGCCCAAGAGTTTAGATTCACCCTGTATATGTAGAAAATAACCGAGAATAGGAACGTTAGGCACTGTAATCCGGTCAATAGTCAATTTGCTTTTTATATCGGGCGAAATTTGGCGAAAAGTAAATACATTTTCCTATCCAGGTTTATGTTTTGCATGGTAAACATTTTTTGGTTTTCGAGATGATCATTTCCTCGCTCATCTTTGACTCCTTTTTTTTATTGATTGTAGTTTCATTTTTGCAATTGTTTTATATTATTTAAAACAAAATTTTAGTTTTTTAAGAACGAGTTATGTCAAGGCCCCTATAACAAATAAATACTGTATTGTCTCCTATAAAATGTGATAAAGAGTCGGTTAATTACATAAGGTTTTAATTCTCGGGGATGAAATGTTTTCCTTAATTAATACATTTTGTTTCTTTTAATGTTATGTGACGGGTGACAGCTAGTAATTAATAAATATCAATTTATTCTAATTTATGCCAACTATTTATTCTATTATTTTAAAAGTGGTAGACTAAGTTATATAGCCCTATATGTTGTCTTATAAGTTTATCTTATAATATACAATATTCTACCAAATTAATTATTGCGAAACATTTTGTAATCCGTATTTGTAGAAGTTTGTATTGATATCAATACTTTGAATTTCTCAACTTCACTTCAAAGGTAGAAATATGATGAATACGCCCGCGTTCATTACTGCATTAATTTAGGTATGTCACGTATTGGGATTGTTCATAAGCCGCATTCTTTACATGATTGAGCAGTTTACATAGAACAATTTATTGACTTCTACCCTGTTATTTATCGTTCTTCTGAAAGTTAATTTCAGTGAATTGCTGTTAGATGAATAAATATTTTATAAAATACTCTACTTTAATTAAATTTCTAAAACTCTATATAACAGATAATCAAAAAAAAATATAGAGCTCAATTTACGTATGTCTTTACTATGTCACTACCATTTACAGACATTAAAAACAAATTTCACATATAAAGCCAATGTAGATGTCATTTACAAAGATATGCGTTACTTTCTTACAAATAAGAGAAATCAGTTCTTTTTAAAACATTTATATGTGCTAAAAAATATTTCGCCCATCGTCTTGGGCATCTTCAGTTTTAACTGATCTTCATCTTCGCCTCTTGGTTTTGTTCTAACTTTCCCGGTTTAATAAAGTTAGAATAAAATCAAGAGGCGATGACGAAGTTCAGTATAAAGGACTGACTTCTCCTATTTTTAAGAAAGTAACGTATATCTTTGTAAGTGATATCTACATTGATTTTATACGTGAATTTTGTTTTTAATATCTGTAAATAGTAGTATAAATTAAAGATATGTGTTATATAGTTGGCATTATGGTAAATAACTTAAAAAAGTAGCTCAATTTGTTTCATGTGTGTATATATATGTGTGTTCATAGATATGTGTGTGTGTGTAACTGGGGAAATGTTATATGAATGTCTTGTTCCTTACACGATTTAAATTATAAGTTTTTTAGCTGTAATTCTTGGACACTGATATGTCATTATATACAAATGAATGCGAATAAAAGAAATACTGAACAACAAACCAAAAAGAATTACATTAATTAAAAGCCGTTGCAATCGAAGCGAAACGAGTTCGGAAAATTCAACGATAAATTTTACAAAAAAATTTATCTAAACATCATTTTAATTGCACGATGTTTTTTTTTCAAAATAAAAAAAGAATTAAAAAAATACGATTGTATATATTTATGCAGATATTATTACTATATAAATTTATTTCATAAAATAATGCTGTTCATTAAATTTAAATATCAGTTAACTTCCATTTGCAATCTAAAATGTTGATGGTTATAAATATTTTCGGAATAAGAAAGTGTGAAGAAATCTCAGAATTAAAATTATATTTTAAGTGGTTAAGCTTCAGCTATGAATCTACCGTTTGTCGCAGGTTTGGCCATAAATTTGTTCCCATGTACAGTTGCAAATCTTAATTTAAAAGAAAGAAACATATGTTTTAAAATTCAAACAAAATAAGTTGTTCAATGGAAACTGTGATTGGCTAAATGTTGGTCTATACATTTTTTAATACGAAAACACCCCCAAAATAAAAGTAGATATTTTATATAACATTCATTTATGATTTTGCATGCCTATATGGTAATGTTTTCAAAAGTAATGTGTTCTTAACAATAATATACATTTAATTGTATGTCTTCGATTTATGAATATATAAGTTCATCATAAACTGTGTATTTTATTATAGTAATCAATAAAGAAAATAATAAAATAAGAATTAAATGAATCCCGCTAAAGTAGGATTTATGTTAAAGTAGCATGCGGTTCTTGATATATTTAAAAACTATTGTGAATTTCTACCAGAAAAAAATTAACGTTTTTTCTCTAACAAATCTGGTTGGGTCCCAAAAATTTTCCACCGTTCTGAAATTTTGTAAGAATCGTGCAAAAGCTTATGATATAATGTAGTGTAACAAGTATTGAAAGTACCGTTTTCCTGACAAATTAGATTAATTTTTAGAACTATGTTTAGGAATTCCTGATTCTCAACACTATACAAAATAGTAAGCAAAACTAAACGCGTTATTTAGCCACAATTATCATTCCAATCAGTGTTGCCAGTGGGCTACTTTTTTTTAATTCAGTTTTCTTGATTCCCACCAGTTTTTTGAGAAAGTAAAATTCGCCTTACTTAATGAAAGATTAAATAAGGCGAAAACAAGGGGAAATAAACTATTTCAAAAAAGTGGTGCCAGTGAAGCAATCTGAATTTAAAAAATGTAGCCCACTGGCAACAATGATTCCAATATACCAAATTAAGTAATATTGAACAGATTGAACAATAATGTGTTTATTCGAAGTAAAAAAAATAGAAAAAAACCGGAAGTAATAGAATCACAATCTTTTTTTTTTTTTTTTATCTTAAAAAAACTCTAAAATAGCATAACAACCAATAAAGTCTAAATTTCTTATCATAAACTTTAAAAGAATGACTGCGGGAATTTTATTTTTTATTTTGTTTTTTACATTTTTATGACATTCTAATAAACCTCCTTCTATCTAAGATATTATAATTTTCTATATAACTTGTTGAAACTTTCTAAAGATAAAAGGAACAATTTAAAATATTTAAAAAAAGAATTTCTTTTAAAGTAGGTATTTCGACATTACAATTTTTTTAAGTATGCATCCTAATTTTTTTTAAGATATCATTTTGCAGGAAGACAAGATACCCAAAAGACAGCAGAAATTTACATGATTATTACAGAACTTCCTTTTTTTTTTTTTAAAAAAAAGGAATGTTTATGAAATGTCAAACTTACGAAAGTGCTTTTGAAACAATTTCTTCTTTTGCAGAAAATACCCTAAAAATGCAGAATATTTAAAAATCTGCTTCCTATAAAAATAAATTATTTTCGTCTAAAACCAATCGCACAGAAAACTCATTAAAGCATTTTTTGAGAAAATTACTTTTTAATATACATAAAAAATAGATAATATTTAACAAACACTAAAACATCAAAGCTGTACACAAAATATATTTAATTTTCCAAATTGATATTCTCAGCTTAATTCGAAAACTTGAACCGAAACTTAAATTCGAAAACCTAAATTCACAAGCGTAAAAATATTTAGAGTGCTTTTGCTAATGTAATAATGTCATTTCTTACATCGAAAATTGTACACTTGAGTTCTCCTAATGATTATCTTGTAAAAGATAGTATTTGTCAATTGCGTGAGTAAAATGTTTCTCTTTAGATACAATCTAAGATTGTAAAGGGCTTATTTTACTAACTCTGATTAACCAAAACATTAAAAAAAAAAAACGTGGTCATTTATGCAAATTAAGAAATGTAACAATAAAATTTCCGAGAAGTTTTATGTACATTTTTTTATAAATTCTGTTAAAAATAAAATATTAGTAAAAAAAGAAAAGAAACATGAAAGCACTGTACATATAATGGGAGGGCTGATGACGTTAAATATTAAAAAAAATCAATAAAAAAAATTATGGATAGCTTGGAATGCTACAAATCCACTGAAAAATGTATTTTACAATAATTCGAATTAGAACAGAAGTTATTGCTAAAAATATCTTGCAAAAAGCAATTTCCTGTCACATTATAAAGTTACATTTACAGATCTTTTTCACAAAAATGTATTTTTTGGCACGCACTCTCATTTAATAACAAATTATCATAGAACCTTAAAATTTTGCATTTTACTAATTCCATATATACTTTTATGCTGAACCTAAATTTAGTCTCATTTTTGTCATAGAATTTTGTGTATTGAAAAATTAAATCTAAACGATTTGGTAAATTTAGTGAAATTTATTATAAAATCTGTTAATTATGCTAAGGAATTACAATATACTTTTAAATTTAGGTTCATTGTAAAATATTATAACATAAATGGAAGAAAATAAAATATTAAACATTGGCAGGCTCCGCCCGCTTCGATGGAAGTGTTTTCGGAACGAGCATCAAATGATTAAAACATCTTATAATTCCCCTCTCTAACATCAGGGGTCGAACGAATTTATCAGTACTTGTATATATACATAATGTATTAGTGCATATGTATTAGTACGTAGTTAGAGGATCTTTCGTCTCTTATAAAGTTAATCTCTTCCCAGTTCTTTAATTAACGCTCACGTCAAAAAAAGCTCAATAAAATACGCCAGTTGACCGAGAACTCGATTACAGAAATTTCCCTATACAAACATACATACATGGGAATACAAACATGCGTATACATTAATACATAGATACATACATATACTAAATATATACATAGCATTATATTTTTCTGGATTTCATTGTTTATCATCCGTTGGCACGTGGCAATTATGGATGTACTCAAATGAGTATTTTCCGTATTCAAATGCGATTTTTTTTTCGATAAATATAAAATCGAAACTAAATTGCATCGATTTGGAAGTTACAAGTAATGTAAAGTGTAAGTTGTCTACCTATCAGCTCGCACTTTCAAAGACAAGAAACACGTGGTCGTTACGTACGTAAGAAGTAAAACTTCTAAAAATCAATCTATATTTTCAATCACAAATATGTGTATTAGTAACGTTGACGTCATAACGTTGCGGAAAACAATGATATCAAACTGCGGTAAGGTACAACAATGGACCTAATATTTTATTGAATAACAAAATGACACTTTTTTTGGCTTGACTTCGAACACAATTTTCTTTCTTTTTTAGAAAATAGCTAGTTTTTTACAAAAATTAAGAAAAATTACGGCCGATTTTTACAAAATTTGTATTTTCGGATGCAGAATTTTTCCCTACATATGTCTGATGAGTTTTAAATCTATACCTCATATACTTTTCCTAAGATTCGCAAATTAGTGAAAACAAAACACTCGTTGATCGGCAACAGAAAAATAACCACTTTTTCGCCACAACGTACCTTAGAGTTTTATATATATATATAGATATATCTACAGTAGAATTTAAAAAACTTGTCCGCAAAATGCATGTTTTAATATTCATATTTTTAAAAAGTCATTTTTTCGTTATCATTTAATTAATTAATATCGCTAAATATATATATATATATTTGATTTTGTTTTCAAACCACAAGAATGTGTGAAAGATTAGAAAAAAAAGCGTTGTGTTTCATTCATTAATTTTTAAACTACAGAGCGTTTCGTACTAGTTTAATAATTGTAATATCAACGTAATTTCAACTCGTGTAATCAACGTGATTTCTCAGAATGTAAAGTTTCCGATATACCAAAGGAAAATATTGTTAAAAACACCTTTTTAACACTATTTTTTCTTAAAACAATGTCTTTGATTTTACTTTCCCTTGAAAAGTTGGTTAATTGATATCTCCCAGAATAATTTCACTCGCAATGAAATACTTTTTCTTTTAAGCTGCAGAACTAGAACAAAATATTTTGCTATAAAAAGAAAACTTCGTAAGATTTAAAATATTTCAAACACAGAAGACAAAAATCGACTTTAGTTAAAATCCGGTTAGAAATCGTTTTGAAGACAATAACTCATAAGAATTTCAATTTAAGAGACAGCGCATCCTCACATGTTTTTCTAGGTTCAACTTTCTGGAAAGCTTCTACTCAGAAATCATTGTAGCGTAAAACTGAAATATAAATGTTATAAAAATCAGTTTACTATATTTGGCAAAAGATACATTACTATTACGAAAGTTTACAGGATTTTAAAAATAGTTACAAAATATATTTTTTCTTTTTTGCCCGACTTAAAACATGTTTTTAGGAGAAGTTATTCAGTTATATGTGAATCGTGAAATTAAGAATAGTGAATTTATACTTCTAAACCATCACATATAAACACACATTTCCTATAATATCTCTCAATTCGTGATAATTTAAAAAATAAAAACAGAAGGACAAAATACAGGGATTAAGTTCAGACAATAGTAATAAAAAAAACTAAATTCTCAGACCTGTGTAACATTATAGTACATAATACAGTGGATTTTATTTCAATCTTTTTTTTATTAATTCATTATCTTTTAAAAGACGTTTTTTCTGGAATTTAGCCTTTGTGTCAAAAAATAATCTCGTATTTTTCAGATGAATAACTTTTTAATTTAATGTTTCATTTTTCTTTTCTGTTCTAAACTACAGCAACATACTTCGCTATAAGAATATGACTTCCTTAGTTTTAAAATATTCATCAGGATATAAGCCACAAGATGCACTTAAGTTAAAATGCATGTAAAATATTCTTTTCCAGATAAAGGTAAAATATAAGAATAAAATTTACAACATAAAAGATTGGGAAGAATGTTATTCAAATTACCTATTTCTCTAAAGAGTAAGTAACTTAAAATTCTTGTAATGTTAAAATCTATCTCACGTCTTATATAAATCAGTTTTAAGTAACAAGCATTTTTTTTTATAATATTTCAAAAATGTTTCTGATTTAAAATTTTATATAGTTTCTAAAAGTAATATATAATAGCTATACTATAGGTTTAGAGTTTAAAAATATTTGTAAAAAAAAATGTATACTATATTTATGAGTACAGAAATAAGGCAAAGATAACGACAAAATTTTCAAGTTTCATAACTATAGTTTAAATTTAATAGAATTATTGTTTTAGAAAAGAATAAATCCATGAAATATCATGGACATTTCTTAACTTTTGATAATTAAGAAAAAAGGAAATGATTTTATATTAAACCTCCCAATTTCGACTGAACAGATTTACATCGCTATAATTAAAAAAGATAAAATCTGCAAAATTTTCGATGAAAACGGCAAAGTACGGGCTTCTGCTCACGTTTTCACCACAAAATATGCATATTTTTTTCGAAAATTTTAAAAGAACTTGGATGCAGTTATATTTATAACAGAATAAAATTTCAGAAAGTTCGGAAGATGATAACTATTTTTTTTGTTTTGTTAAAAGACCTGGCGAGACAAAAAATAAAAAAAAAAGCGAGGCGATAGAATATATCTTTTACAGCTAAATAACATTTATTATTATTTTTTTTTTTTTACATGGGCCTTTATATTTATAACTGATAAAAACTGTTGTGCAAACAGTTTGTATAACAAGAACTATTTTTTAAACTATGAAACGCCCTAAGTGAAAAAAGAATAAAATATCTTCTTACGTGCGCTTTTAAGACTATATATCAATATCAATATACAGGGTGTAACTGAAATGCTTCAACAAATTTTGAGGGATGATAGTACTCATGAAGATGAACAAAAAATGCAATAGAACACGGGGTCGCAAATGACATTTAACCCTTTCAGGGACAGTGGTATGTCTAAAAAACCACTTAATTTTAATTCCAAAACGCCACAATGGCACCAGAATTTTGCTAAAATCTTTTCCATTTAATATTTATGTGAAATATAGCCTTTTTCTTATTTACGAACATTTTTTTTTGTAAATTCTGGTGCCAGTCCATTTTCTGACGCATTTTCTCTATTTTTATCCTTTAAGCCTTTTAGGGGCAAACAGCTTTTAGTACTAGAACTAGTCACTATTCTTTATTCTATCTGAAATAAATGACTGGCACCGGAATTTATAAAAAAATTTGTTTGTAAATAAGAAAAAGGCTATATTTCACATACATATTGTAACGAAACTAGCATTATGTGCTCGGGAGAGCCTTCTGGTTGATCAAGGCCGACCTCACTAAATATAGCTTAACTGGAATTATCTGTTGTGTGGACCTATGGCTCCGAGGTAAAGTGCTTGACTACAGACCAGAAGGTGGTGAGGTCAATCCCCGTCGAAGGCAAGTGTCCTAAAATTTGTTTTGATTTAAAGATTGCTTTGTATTTGTTTCTAGTTCCTTCGGAAATATGCTAATTGTTATTATGTTAATTCTTATGTTAATCGTTATTTAATTTCTAGAACTTTCCAAGCTTGGAATGTTCCATTCGAGAAAGCACCCCTCGAGTGTATTTAAGCTGGTGTATGCTTGAGTTGGCAGAAATAAAGCTTCGAGTTTGTTCATGCTTGTTGTCTTCATTCGTCCTCATTTAATACCTACGCGACAGTTTGGTGGAAGCGCCGGGTACTATACAAACTACGGAAGAGCCACGCAGATGTCAACGCCTTCAAGGACTGTCTCCTGAGTTTGGCCTCTTACCCGATCCAAGGAGAGTTAGAAGAAAGATGGCTGATGATAAGAACAGTGTCCCAGAAAAGGCTAGTACCGTTCCAGCTAACGTTACTCCTGTACCCATCATGACATACCAGCTACCTCGGAATCCGTGCATCTTTTCGGGAGAGGACGAACAAGATGTCAGCAGGTGGCTGAAAGACTTCACACGAATTGCCACCTATAACCGTTGGGATGAAACGATGTGTCTGGCGAATGTTATTTTCTATCTTGCTGGAACAGCTCGACAATGGTTCGACAACAATGAGGAAAGTTTTACTAATTGGACTGCATTTAAAAACTCCTTAGAAAACACGTTCTGCCGAACGGACGACGTAAAGAGGCAAGCTGAGAGACTGTTGCTTACACGGGCGCAGAAAACTGGTGAAATGGCCGAATCTTACATCCAAGACGTTCTTGCCCTGTGTCGTAAAGTTAACTCCTCTATGCCAGAAGGAGAGAAAGTGGCTCATCTCATGAAAGGGATTGCAGAAGATTTGTACCAGGTCCTGTTGGTTCAGGATTATCAAACTGTCGACGACTTCGTGAAACGCTGTCGTCAAATAGAAACTCTTCGACGTAAACGTGTCACCCGGCCAAGATTCCAGAGGCTTCCTAATGTTGCTACAATGTCAGCCGAAGCAGATTTAGGTGATATAACATCATTGATACGAGTAATTGTGCAGGAAGAGCTTAAAAAGTTCTTGCCGGAAACGAGTTGCTGCACAAACGATGAATGCGAATCTCCAACGGACGTTGCTTCGTTAATAAGAGAAGAAGTTATGGAAGCATTGGCACCACTCACGGGTCCAAAAAGACGTACCTTCACTCCCAGACGGACAGTTCCGGTCAGGTCTCAACCAAGGCGTGAATCCAGAAACAGCACCGTTCCGCAACGAAAGACAGATATATGGAGAACTACCAATAATGTACCCCTTTGTTACCATTGTGGACGTCCAGGGCACGTGCTAAGGTACTGTAGAGAAAGACGCAGGGTATTCGCGGATGCAAACACCTCTTGGACATCCAATCCCGGACGAGATATGGACACTGACTCCTACGCAGCTCCGACGAGAATTATTCGCAGCCCATATCTTCTAGTTTCAGAAATAGTTCGCCTTATTCCCGTCGCTCTTCTAGCAGCCGACAGTCGCAGTCACCTATACGTCGCTCTAGCCGTTCTCCACGCCGAGCTAAAAAGGAAAACTAGTTCCAGCGACCTATGCAGGAGGTGAGGCCGCAATCAAAGAAAATCCTCCAGGGTACATTATAACCAAGTTAAAAAAAATACTACCTATGTTACCGTAAATGGACAGTGTGTAAAAGCCCTCGTCGACTCTGGTGCCGATTATTCTGTTATATCTGAAGCATTTCGCAGGCAACTGAATGTACCTATGTTTAGTGAAAATGGACCTATATTGAAGACTGCATCTGGAAAGCCTGTAGCCGCCTCAGGACATTGTGTATTAAAAGTCAACATGAATGGAATTGTGAAACCATTTGACTTTCTTGTGTTTCCACGATGTAGCCATAAAATGATACTTGGATGGGACTTTTTCCGTGCCACTGATGCTGTTATAGATTGTGGGAATGAAGAGCTTCAACTATCGGAAATTCTACCAGACACCGTGGTATGTAAATTTGATTCTCCCTTGGTTGCTGCAACAGATTACGTAATTGAGGCAAATTCAGCGAAGCAAATATGTGCCGTTAGTCCGGAAATTCAAGAAGCAGATGAAGCTATGGTTATTGGCAACAAAACTCTCATGTGGGAAAGAGACCTATCCATACCAGCATCAATCATTACGGTAGAAAATAATTGTTGTAAAATATGGGTAACAAATTTCTCTGGACGAACTCAGATAATACCAAAGAGGATGAATATAGCTCGTTTAACAGTAATCGAAAATAACTTCATCTGTTCGCTGAATGATACTGATAAAGAACATACCAAAAGACATAGGTCCAGAAAAACACTGTTTCGAGGAAAATTTAAAGAAATGTTAGATAATGAGCTAACTAGTCAAGAAGAAGACGCACTGTTAAATCTGCTGTAAGAGTATAGTGATGTTTTCGATATTAACAGAAAATCGAGAAAATCTATATGCAATGGTGTAAAGCACAAGATTGACACAGGTAACAGCGCTCCAATTAAGCAGAGACCTTATCGTACATCAGCAACTGAGAAACGAATAATTGAAAATGAAGTACAGCGGATGCTAAAAGAAGACGTGATACAGCCATCAAACAGTCCTTGGTCATCTCCCGTCGTGCTTGTGAAGAAGAAAAATGGTGAATGGCGCTTCTGTGTCGATTATAGAAGATTAAACAAAGTCACTAAAAAAGACGTCTATCCGCTGCCACGCATCGACGATGCTTTAGATTGTCTTGCCGGTGCGACAATTTTCTCTATGATGGACTTGAAGTCAGGCTACTGGCAAATAGAAGTTGATGAAAATAATCGAGAAAAGACAGCTTTTGTGACGTCAGACGCCCTCTATGAGTTTAAATCATGCCTTTTGAACTATGCAATGCCCCCGCTACATTCGAACGAATGATGGATGCAGAACTGCGAGGGCTCAAATGGAACATCTGTCTTTGATATTTAGACGACATCATTGTGTATGCACCAAATTTTCAAGAGCACCAATTACGCCTGAGGAAAGTTTTGCAATGTATTCAAGAGGCAGGGTTGACGCTTAACTCTAACAAATGCTCTTTCGGCAAAAAGAAGCTGACCATATTGGGACACCTAGTAGATCAACATGGGATCTATCCCGATCCACAAAAGACAGCTGCTGTGACAAAGTTCCCTGTTCCAGAAAATGTTGCAGATGTTCGAAGTTTTCTAGGCCTGCGCTCCTATTACAGACGTTTCATCAGGAATTTCGCAGATATCGCAAAGCCCTTGCATGAGTTATTAAAGAAAAATGCAAAGTTTTCTTGGGGCACATCGCAGAGGGAATCTTTCGCAACGCTCAAGAAGTTACTGGCCAGTGGCCCTGTTTTGGGACATTTCCTGCAAAACGCTGAAACAAAGATACATACAGACGCTAGTGGCTATGGCATTGGTGCAGTATTAGTACAGGATCAAGATGGTAAGGAAAGACCAATAGCCTACGCCTCCAGATCCCTGACCGTAGCTGAAAAGAACTATTCTACAACCGAAAAAGAATGCCTTGCTGTCATTTGGGCGATCAGTAAATTCAGACCATACATTTTTGGAAAACCCTTTACTGTAGTGACGGACCACCATTCTTTATGCTGGCTGGCTAATGTTAAAGATTCATCTGGAAGACTTGCCCGTTGGGCTTTGAGGTTACAAGAGTACGACATCAACGTCATCTATAAGAGTGGTCGAAAGCATTCCGACGCTGACTCACTGTCAAGAAAGCCCCTTGCTGAAACAGCAGTCGACGACGATGGAGAAATACCTTTCTTTGCTGTCATCGCAGACTACGGAAAAGAACAGCTAAAAGATAAGCAGTTGAAATCTATAATTAAAACTACCCAAAAAGGCGACGGATGCCGAGGTTACCAAATGAGAAGTGGAGTACTCTATAAAAGAAATTACGACCCTATGGGACAGCAATGGCTCTTGGTAGTCCCGAAACAACTCCGTCGCGACATACTAACGAGTCTTCATGATGCTCCAACTGCAGGTCATCTCGGATTCGCCAAAACGTATGATCGGATAAGGAGGAAATATTATTGGCCAGGACTATATGGCAGCATACGCCGTTATGTGGCACACTGTCGAGAGTGCCAAAGACGGAAATCTCCACCTGGACTTCCACATGGGCAACTTCATCCAATAAAGCCCCCTGATGCACCATTCGCTAAAATTGGAATAGATTTACTTGGACGCTTCCCAATTACTCGGAACGGGAACCGATGGATTATTGTCTACACGGATTACCTGACGAGATTCACAGTTACAAAGGCATTACCAACTGCTGAAGCTACTGAAATCGCCCAATTTATAGTTGAAGAAATCATACTCAAGCACGGTGCTCCCAAAGAGATGATAAGTGATCGAGGACGCTCCTTTCTATCCAATATTCTGAAAGACATTAATCAACTATGCCAAACATCTCATCTTCTAACGACAGCCTATCATCCACAAACCAATGGACTGACCGAAAGATTTAACAAAACATTGGCCGACATGCTGTCTATGTATGTTGACGTTGAGCAAAGAAATTGGGATACAGTCTTGCCTTTTGTGACTTTCGCTTACAATTCAGCAAAACAAGATACCACCGGGTTCAGTCCCTTCTTTCTCGTACATGGTAGAGATATACAGACTCCTCTGGATGTGATTTTTCCTCACTTCGCAGAACCCTATAACGAAAGTTATGCACAACCTCTTGTCACCAGGGCAGAGGATGCTAGACAGCTAGCGAGACTTCACATCCTCGAGGCTCAAGCAAGTGACAAAAGAAGATATGACGAAAGACATCGACCAATCAGCTATAATGTCGGAGACTTAGTCTGGGTTTTTACTCCCATACGAAAAGTTGGGCTTTCGGAAAAACTTCTAAGGCGTTACTTCGGACCATACCGAATCACACGACGACTATCTGATGCGTCATACGAAGTAGAGAGCATGGAGGAGAATAAAAGGCGACGAAGTTTAAAGGACGTAGTCCATATTCTGAGACTGAAACCCTATTGTGATCCAAAAGAACAAATAGTTGATGAAGAGATACACAGGAATTCCAGGGGACCTGTCACGAGGAGTCAGACTAGATTGCAGCGGGACGCTGCTTCCTCCTAAGGAAGGGGAAATGTAACGAAACTAGCATTATGTGCTCGGGAGAGCCTTCTGGTTGATCAAGGCCGACCTCACTAAATATAGCTTAACTGGAATTATCTGTTGTGTGGACCTATGGCTCCGAGGTAAAGTGCTTCACTACAGACCAGAAGGTGGTGAGGTCAATCCCCGTCGAAGGCAAGTGTCCTAAAATTTGTTTTGATTTAAAGATTGCTTTGTATTTGTTTCTAGTTCCTTCGGAAATATGCTAATTGTTATTATGTTAATTCTTATGTTAATCGTTATTTAATTTCTAGAACTTTCCAAGCTTGGAATGTTCCATTCGAGAAAGCACCCCTCGAGTGTATTTAAGCTGGTGTATGCTTGAGTTGGCAGAAATAAAGCTTTGAGTTTGTTCATGCTTGTTGTCTTCATTCGTCCTCATTTAATACCTACGCGACAATATTAAATGGAAAAGATTTTAGCAAAATTCTGGTGCCATTATGGCGTTTTGGAATTAAAATTAAGCGCTTTCATAAACATACCACTGCCCCTGAAGGGGTTAAACGTCATTTGCGACCCCATGTTCCATTGTATTTTTTTGTTCGTCTTCATGAGTACTATCATCCCTCAATGTTTGTTGAAGCATTTCAGTTACACCCTGTATATATATATATATATATATATATATATATATATATATGTATAGCAACTTTTTTCATTTCAAAATAAAAATCCATACAAAAAAGCAATAAAGATGTAAAATCATTCAAATTTGAGGTTTGTTTTAGGTTATTATCACGTACCCGGGTACGCCGGAAGGTCAGCTAGTTTAAAATAAAATGCTTTATACCTATAAGAACCATTATTTAGTTATACGTGAATAGTGAAATAAGATATTTTTATATACATAAAAATTAAAGCATTAAAGAAATTTAGAAAATAAAAAAAATAAATAAATAAAAAAGGTGTTTGCAATTTCAAACAATAAAATATTGAATTAAAAATATGCAATCTTCAAAAATCACTGTGACATTTTGACACAAAATACATTAGAAACGTTTTATACTTTCTTTATAAAATAATTTTTTCTTAAAGGAATATTATCTTGGAAATTTATTTATGCATTAATATTTAAATTAATATAACTCGAAAGAATGACACTTGGTATTCAAAGTTTTTTTCCTGTGGGTAACTACAACAAAATACTTTGTCATAAACAGATAACTTCGAAAGCTTAAACGTTTCAACTACATATGTTATAATATGAGTTTTAGTTTAAATTCGGTTAAAAGTATATTTCTGGAGAAAACAATGTAAAATGTTTGTATCATAAAAAACTGTGCCTCATGAATTTTGGCAATGCATTAATTTCTGAAAATCAAATAATTAGTAATCCCTGTAGCGTTAAAATAGACTTCAAGTCTTATATCAATCAGTTTCCTATAAATGGCAAAACTGTTATAACACTGCAACGTTTATAGGATTTGTAAAACTAATTGAAATTAAAATTTTAGTTTCTTAACAGAATTAAAAAATATTAAAGGATTTTTTTTTTATACGAGGATAGCAAATTAAGGGATATTTAACTCCGAAAGCTAAAGCGTCACACGTTTACACTAATCTCCTATAAAATTTCTGAATTCATGATAATTTTTATTAAAAAAGTTTGTAATTTGAAAAAATAAAGTATTTTTAAAAAACTGTGACATTTTCAAGCGTAGTATTACGATAACAAAATTACAAAAAAGACTTTTAACATTTCTAATTATCTTTCTTCAAATGTTCTTCAAGAAAATTTACCAATGAGTCAAATATTAATTTGTCGCTTCCAAGGAGAATTACACTTTGGCATTCAATGTTTCAATATTTTTTTAAGGAATTACAACAAAATATCTTATTGTAAAAATATAGCTTCCATATATAGTATATAATAAAAATATAGTATTACAAAAATTTATAAGACTTCCAAACTAAAATAAATAAAAATGAATACCGTGCCGGACGAAAAGGATAATTAATTATACTTGAATAATGAAAGAGAAAATATAAAAGTAATAACTTTAAAGCATCGCATATATACATTAATTTCCATTAATATGTGGAGTGAAAAGTCTCGGGACTCGCTATTAGCTGGCAGAATCAACAAATTATCCAAATGATTTATAGAAAGTATCATCTTTCAAAAGTTCCGTAGGAAGTTTACATGTCATTTCTTTACGAATTGCAGTCATGTAAGCGAGAATACGTTTGCCTATGTGAAAAAAAACATAACGAAAAGGAATTTCGTGTTTTGAACATTACTTTGGAACGATAAAGTAAACACTTAGGCATGGCTTCAGAAGCATTACAGAATATTTGTTTCATAGGAAACAACCATTTGTTGATGGTTTATTGAATTTAAATGAAGTTGTACCAGCACAGATTATGGTCTACTTTCTTGGCATTAAATTGAGGCCATTACTTCAGATAATACTAACAAAATTCACCATAATATTTGGGTTGACAATAAAGTTAAAATGAGGTAGATAGCTGAGTTTGTAAAGAAATGTGACAGAATGTTGACAAAAAGTGTGAGGATTATTTTACGCGAACATTGGCATATGAAAAAGCTTTTTGCGGATGGGTGCCACGTTTCTTAAAAAATGGCCAAAAACAGTAACTTGTCCATGAACGCAGAGGAATTTAGGGATATATCAGCGTATTCTAAATGAAACTTTGTTCCAATTCATTGTACTGCAGGAAACATATACCAATCATTGTACACCTTAATTTTATAGGCAGTCACTGAATAGACAGAACAGGTTGAAAGCCGACTTAAGCGACCAAAAACGCAAAATCTAACTGGAAAGGCTGTGACCGATACATTTTGGAATGTACATGGCATAATATTCATAGATTATCTTGAAAAAGGGAGGAAAAGTTACAGTAGAGTATTTTGCAGCATTATGAGATTGTTTGAACAATGGAATCAGGGAGAAAACTGCCGATGGGCGAAGGAAAATGTGCTGATTTATCAAGACCATACAAGCTCACACATCCATGAAAGCTATGTAAATAAAATGTGTATATTAAATGAAGTAAAGTACGATTCGTTCCACCTCGACTCATATTTTGCTGATCTCTCCTACAGCGACTATTATTTGTTATTGCTATTGTTAACACGAAGATTTGGCTCCAGAGGAAACGATTTTCGTCAAATAAAGCTGTCAAATGTGAAACATGCATATTTTTAAGCCTTTGAGATCTCTTACTTTGTGAAAGGTTTCCAAATACTGCAGAAACATTGGAATAGGTGTATCGCTGTTGAAAGAACCTATGCTAAAAAATAAAATAAAATTTTGATAAAAAAATGATTCTTCCATTGCTTGTCCCGTGACTTTTCACTTCATATAGTAAACATTTCTCAATTCGTGATTATTTTTATACATTTAAATTTAAAATTAGATTATAAAAACATATAAGTAGGACCGTCATTAATTGCAAATAATAAAATATTGAATTTATTAAATGTAAAATTCCAAAACCTTTTTACCATTACAACACAAAATACAGTAAAATATATCTCTTTTCTATTCCTTATTACTATTTTTTTTATTAAAAGAATCTCTTCATGAAATTTTTCTTTGCATCAAGAAGTCGCGTCTCCATATGTCCACAGACATGACATTTGAAAATTCAATGGGTTTTAATTCCTTAAGGAACTACTATAAAAATATAACTTTCTCAGCTTTAATATCTTTACAACGATATAAGTCAAATGTTGCACTTCAGTTAAAACCCATACAGAATATTTTGTGTATTCTAGAGAAATGATATATGAAATTAACAAAATTACAAATTATGCATAAAGTGTTTCCAGATGTCAATGTTTGAAAAACAAGTATTGAGAAATACTTGCAGTATTAAAATACATCTCAATTATTATATGAATCAGTTTTTTATTATTGACAAATCATTTACAGTTTTATGAAAGAGTTTATGACTTAAACTATTATATAGCTTCTAAAAGTGAAATATTATAGAATTTCAGTATAAATTTATACATAAATCATATTTATAGCAAAGGTTTTATAGCAAAGAGTCATAGCTATAAGCAAAATTTAATATATTTAATATTTTCAAAATGATTTTTCTCCAACAGAAAACTTCCAGTTTAATTCAAAACGATGTAAGGAAGATAACGGTAAGATGACAAGCTTAAGCTTCGAAGATTTTTCTGAAATATTTTTATATCTTCTCTGAAATGTTTTTATATATTCTCAAAGAATGAAAAGAAAACACGTTTAATAAAGACATGTCATACTCGTCATCTCATCCCATATAAAGTGTAAAATGAAGAACAAGTAACAATATATATATCAGGGTAAGTACAATACTTTATTCAACACATTTTCAAAATTCCCCACATCTATAATGTAATCAAAAATTTTGTAAATTGCAGATATTCAAGTGAAATGATTCAATTGAAGATTCAATGGCAAAAATTACATCCCCAGAGTCTGTGACTGACTTAGTGACTGGCTTGATTTTTAGTCTTTTTACCAAGATTTGCATATGAACGAACTGGAACCACATTTCATCCATACTCAGTTTTACACAGCTAATGTAGTCTTAACTGACAAAATCATACGAGTGTGAACAAAAGAGACCTCATGTGGGTCTGACCCATCGTCGTCATCTTTCGCCATGTTAATATGTTTTCTTGAACAGTGTTTATGTGTAAATTGCTCATTGCAAAAACCCATACATTGCATATGAAGTTTTACGTTCTGTGTTGTATTTTGAGAATATTTTAGTGAATATACATATCATTGATGAGTAATTGGATCGATAATCAAATCTTTCGATGGTTCAAGAACAAAAATCTATGGTGTTTTTTATGCATCTAAAACTGTGTAATTTATTTTGTGTAACTAAAATATAATAATTTATCTGACGATTGATTAATATGCTTCGATCAAAACATTCACTTAACTGCATTTTGTTTACATTTTTATTGTTATTAATTTCCCATAATATGATCAAGTGAAAAATAAGTATATATACAAAAGATATTATTATATATTAAAAAAACAAAACGCAAACGTATTTTAATATGCTAATAAATTGAAAATAATAGGTGTTAAACATTTTTTAATTTACAAGTATGTTTTGGCACTGTTTTGTATCATTTTCAAGGTAAAAACAAAGAAATGTTGATAATCTAGAAATCGACATCCAATGGTATCAATAGATTTCATTATTGTAAATCGCATGCCTATACTTGAAATTTTGAAATAGAAGATATAGTTTACAGATACATTGACTCAGTAAAATTTGATTTTTTGTGACTTCTCACTTCATATAGTAAACATTTCTTAATTCGTGATTATTTTTAAAAATTTAAAAGTTAAAATTAGGTTATAAAAAACATATGAGTAGGACAGTCATTAATTTCAAATAATAATATACTGAATTTATTAAATGTAAAATTCCCAAACCTTTGTACCATTACAACACAAAATACAATAAAATAAACCTCTTTTCTTTTCCTTATTACTATTTTTTATTAAAAGAATCTCTTCATGAAATTTTTCTTTGCAACAAGAAGTTGCGTCTCCATATGCCCAGAGGCATGGCATTTGAAAATTCAATGGGTTTTAATTCCTGAAGGAACTACTACAAAATACTTTGCTGTAAAAATATAACTTTCTCAGCTTTAATATATTTACAACCATATAAGTCAAATGTTGCACTTGAGTTAAAACCCATACAGAGTATTTCGTGTATTCTAGAGAAATGATATATGAAATTCACAAAATTACAAACTATGTATAAAGTGTTTCCAGATATCAATGTTTGAAAAGCAAGTATTGAGAAAAACTTGCATTATTAAAATACATCTCAAGTATTATATGAATCAGTTTTTTATTATTGGAAATCCATTTACAGTTTTATGAATGTGTTTATGACTTATTATATAGCTTTTAAAAGCGAAATATTATAGAATTTCAGTATAAGTTATACATAAATTATATTTATAGCAAAGAATCATAGTTAGAAACAAAATTTAATATATTTAATATTTTCAAAATTATTTTTCTCCAATAGAAAAATTCCAGTATAATTCAAAACGATGTAATGATGATAATGGTAAGATGACGAGCTAAAGCTTCGAAGATGTTTCTGAAATGTTTTCATATATTCTCTGAAATGTGTTTATATATTCTCAAAGAATGAAAAGAAAACACGTTTTACAAAGTAATGTCATACTCGCCATTTCACCCCACATAAGGTATAAAATGCGGAACAGGTTACAATATATATCAGGGTAAGTATAACACTTTATTCAACATATTTTCAAATTTCCACACATGTATTACAAAATGTATTCAAAATTTTGTAAATTGAAGATATTTAAAGGAAATGATTCAATTGAAGATTCAATTTCAAAAATCACATCCCCAGAGTCTCTGGCTGAATTAGTGACTGGCTTGATGTTTATCAATATAGTCTTTTTACCAAGATTTGCACATGAACGAATTAGAACCACACTTTCCATGTTCAGTTTTGTACAGCTAATGTAGTCTTAACTGCCAAAATCGTACCAGTGTGAACGAAAGAAACCTCCTGTGGGTCTGACCCATCGTTGTCATCTTTTGTCATGCTAATATTTTTTATTGAACATTGTTTATGAGTATATTGCTCATTGCAAAAACCCATGTATTGCATTAAACATTTTTAATTCTGTGTTGTATTTTGAGAATATTTTAGTGTATATACATATCAATGATGAGTTATTCATTTCAATTGGATCAATATAAAAATTCTATGGTGTTTTTATGCATCTGAAACTATGTGATTTAGTTTGTGTAACATAAATATAATTATTTATCTGACAATTGAATAATATGTTTCGATCAAAACATTAACTTAACTGCATTTGGATTGTATTTTTATTGTTATTAATTTCCCATAAAATGATCAAGTGAAAAATATATATATTAATAACATTTATTATTATATATTAAAAAAACAAAACACAAACGTATTTTAATATGCTAATAAAGTGAAAATAAAAGTTGTTAAACATTGTTAAAATTACCAGAATGTTTTGACACCGTTTTGTTTCCTTTTTCAAGGTAAAAAAAAAACAAATGTTGACAATCTAGAAACCGACATCCAATGGTATCAATAGACATAACTAATGTAAATCGCATGCTTATTCTTGAAATTTTGAAATAGAAGATATAGTTTACAGATACATTGACTCGGTAAAATTTGATTAGATATCTTGCGAGATACGTCACATAAAGGCTTATGTGCCCATTTAATTTTACATAGCATGAGAAACAGAAAATGACTAGAAAGAAGGAGCATATAGTAGATATTAAGTACAATAGATGAAATGCATTGGCCCGATTTAGCTGGGTAAAAAATTATCAGATCAATTTTGATGACGGCTGAGATATTTATCCCTCTAGATTTTATTGTCCTTGAGTTCTTCCAATAGTTAAGAAAGTTTTCCAGCGTAAGTGATTGAATTACCTAACTATGGGATGAAATATATCAGAATTTAAGAATACAAATTGTCATGTAGTTTACTCACATTAGTGATGTCAAATGATGTCAATAGATAGAGTTCATATTTCAATACATTGTGAACCCTTTGTGTCAATACTTTGAAAATGATCGCTGGGTGGCGTCTAAACATGCCGTTAATTTTAGAAACGTTTAAACAATGCTTTGGGAAAACTCATTGAATTGAAACTAATCATTTTGACCCACTTTCTGTGAGTTTTATTCACTTTTCGTAATACGAGCATAAGTTCAATTAGGAGAAAAAATTCCTTGCTTTTGAGTTAAAGTTACAACAGAAACGCATTATAGTTTTTCAGAGTGCTCTGGAAGCAAATATGGTTTTTAAAAATACGTTTGTATCCTGTTAAAGCCTGCTCCTACAACCAGAGTAGAATTCTGAGAAGATATGTACGGTAACATTGAGCGCGCAGTTATGATTTTACCGGTCTTACAGTCACTGTCATTAGTAATATCCCTCCAACAAGCATTCTTACAAGTGATAGTACTAATGAAAGCGAGGCATAATTGTTTTTCGTTCTTAGCAAAATCCTTCCATATTCCGAAATTACATTTGGACTTATATTCATTCTTGAAAAGATATTTTCCTTGAACGCGAAGTTATTTGAATTTTATAACAATGTAGTTTATAAACAAAGTACCAAGAGATATATTTGCCTGAAGAGATATATTTGCGTGTGAATAGCGTGTTCAAATAAAAGACATGAAACAAAGAAAACAGAAAGAAAAATTCGAGTCTTTAAAGATTTCTTCACGTGTATTTCAACCCCTCACATATTTCCTAATCTATAGATTTTAAAAAGATAAATAAGGAACATATATCATCAACATGTTCTTTTAACACATATTAGGTTTAATTAAAGATATTTTGACATCGCTGTATTACGTTCACTTAATAAGGGGGAAAAATTCCGATTTTTTTCTCATGGTTTTAGTTTTTATTATTATTATTATTTATTTTTGCTGGAGGAATACTTATTGAGTTCCGTACTTTTGAAAAATGAGTTTGAATTGAGATTTTTCGTTTAATAAATTTTGAATCTATGCGAGAACATGACTCAGTTCTTTAGAAGGGGCATTTGAGTTTGAATTAGTTCCCATTTTCTCGTGTGTTTGCAAAACACTGCTTTTTAATCGCATAAAGAGTTTTATTGATATCTCCCAGAATATTTAAACTTTAAGTCAAAAAGTTTTTTTTCCTTTACCCTGAAGTGACAGAACAAAGAATTTTACTATAAAAAGATAACCTCTTAACTATTTCAACCATATAAGTAAAAAATGGGCTTTAGTTAAAACCTGGTTAGAAATTGTTTAAGAACAATAATGCATAAGAATTTCAATTAAAGAGACTACACACTGGGGTTTTCGGTTTCTTCTGACCCACCCCAGCTGGTAATGGTATCATCCGGACTTCAGTCACCCCCTTCATTTCATGTCTGTTTGGTTTCGCCCATTCCCTAGCCTGTCCATAACGCGCCATTTCGGAGCGGCGTCTCCTCGACTGCTTGTTGTTCATCTGAGGAAGGCTAATGTTCAGCCGAAAGCTCATGAAATTTTAACGTCTTACAGTTTTAATGTTTTGAAGCTGTATTTTGATTTATTGCACCTCGATAGTAACGTAACTTATCAATGTGTTTACATTGTGCTTTATAAATATTTTATTGGGTGAATTTGAAGTTCGTATTATATAGATTTTTCTATATATTTTTATTTATTACGAAAGTTTCCGGGATTTCTAAAATAATTACAAAATAAAATTTATGTATTTTGCTCGACTTAAAACATATTTATAGGACCAGTTATTTAGTTATATGTGAAAAGTAAAATAAAGAATAATTTATTAATACGTATAAACCGTCACAGAGAAACACACATTTCCTATAATAGTTCTCAATTCTTGATAAATTTTAAAATAAAAACAAAAGGAAAACACACAGGGAGTAAATTCAGACAATAAAAATTTTAAAAAATGAAATTCCCAGCCTTTTGTAATAGTAAGGTGCATAATATAGTGGATTTTTTAAAAATCATTTTTATTATTTTTCTTTCAAAAGAAACTTCTTCTGGAATTTTGTTTTAGCGTCAAGACATAAACTGATATTTTTCAGAAACATAACATTTAAATTTTAATGTTTCAATTTTCTTTAAGGAACTACAATTACATACTTCGCTATAAATGTATAACTTCCTATGTTTTAAAATATTCATCAGCATATAAGTCAGAAGACGCACTTCTGTAAAATATTCTTTTCAAGATAAAAATAAATCATAAGCATAAAATTTACAAAAGATTGGGCAGAAAAAGTTATTCAAATTACCTTTTTTCACAATTTAAGAGCAAAGAACTTAAAATCCATGCAGCGTTAAAATATATATCACTTCTTATATAAATCAGTTTCAAGTATTTGGCAATTTATTTTCATAATATTACGAAAACGTTTCTGATTTAAACTTGTATATATTTTCTAAAGCTAACTAAACTTGTACTAACTAACTAACTAAATAACTAACTAACTAACTAACTAACTAACTAACTAAACTAACTAACTTTTCTAAACTTGTATATATTTTCTAATAGCTAGAGTATAGGTTTAGACTTAGAACATATTTGCACCAAAATATTATGAGTACAATTAATAAGGCATAGATCATGAAAAATTCTCAATCTTTATAGCTATATACTAAATTTTATACAGTTATTGTTCTAAAAATGAAGAAATCCATGAAATTTCTCGCATATTTCTTAATTTCTGATAACTAGTAAATCTACAGATCAGGAGCCTGAACGTCAGCTCTGAAAGTCAATGTTTTTTAAACTCACTTTTCATAATATTTAACATCTTACAATCCGAAAATTAAATTATTTAAATTACTACATATATATTTATATGCATATAAAATAATTCAAAGGTTTCAGAAACGTTAAATTAAACACGGTTTATGCAATAATATTCTGACATTCTTATGAACTTCTTATTCTATTTTTTAGATTAAAAAAAATACATTTCTTAAGGGGGCGGGGGCTCTGCCCCGCTGAACCCTCCGTAATCTTATTAAATTTATATTCGTGATTTCCTATTATTTGTGTGAATTATTCTAGTATATCTTCCATTTCGTTTTGCACAATGGTTTTATTACGATCAGCAAAAAATTCGAAAATAATTTCATGTTATACTAATACCTAAATAGCAATATTTACTTACCTGCCAACCACGAAACACTCGTATCTGATTGATAAGTTTAATAATATCTTGTGTACAAAAGTAACTTATGGAAATGTAAACTGAATCTACTATATATTTCACTTATCTATTTCAGAAATCTAGTATTATTACAATTTTTTTTTCGGAAAAACAGTTTTGATGGTCATTGTACAATATTTATTTGTCCAAAATACATCCTGATCTAATTCGATGGCAATAGCATACTAAAATCTCCCCAAAATAGGCTTATTTGGAAACTTTTAAACCTATTGTGTAATCATTCATAATCGTGCCCACTGCCAATTCGCTAAATAGTAACCTTGATTTGGCGCTATAAAGTATTTTTTGTGATAAATTTTATGATCTCAGTTTCCAGTAATTGTGCTATTTCAGGCTGCATGGATGTGTTTTACTACACAAATTTCTTTAGATTAACTATCTCGTTGTACGAGATATTATAATCTATTTTTAAAATAATACTAATTTTCAACCACGAAAAATCCATATCTCTTCCAGAAAATTAATAATATCTCATATAAAAATATTTCGGCTATCATTCTATAGTAGTTAAAAGGTAACTTGTACCAAAATAAATTCTCATTTATTTCAATAAAATATTAAAATCACCCAAAAATATTTTATTTTGCGAATTAAATATTGTAGCAAAATCGTCTGAGTTACTTGAGCTTTATCATTTTGATATTCATTGAAATATGGTTGCTAGGATACGTTAAATTGAAAAGGAAAATAATAAAAAGAAAACTGCCCAGTTAAACTGAGGGCATTGAGCTCATAGGCTATTCACACTAATTGTATATTATACTCGTATTTCAAAGAATTTGAAATAAGTCCCTCGAAAAATAAAGAAATCGACAATATATTAAGGGGGGGTCATCCCCCCGTTATCCCTCATAGTTAACTAATGAATCCCTTAAACTAATCAGGGAAGCCTCTTATTACAATGAATATATGTATAAAAAAATTGAAGAAAATTGGATAATGCTGCATGAAAAACCCATTCATCTAAATTAAGGGGGGATTAGCCCCCCTTCCCCCTTTATACTTAACGAATGAACCCCCAAAACTATTCAGAGAAGCGCATTATCACAATGAACCTATATACAAAATTTGAAGAAAATCGGAAAATTCTGCTTGAAAAACCCATTTATATAAATTAAGGGGGGATTTACCCCCCGTTCCCCCCTTTATACTTAAACAATCAATCCCGAAAACTAATCAGGGAAGCGTCTTAATCCAATGAACCTATAAACACATTTTTAAGCATATGGGATAATTCTGCATGAAAAACCCATTTATATAAATTAAGGGGGGATTAACCCTCCCCGTTCCCCCATTTATACTTAACCAATCAATCCCGAAAACTAATCAGGGAAGCGTCTTAACCCAATGAACTTATAAACAAAGTTTGAAGCAAATGGGTTAATTCTGCATGAAAAATCCATTTATATAAATTAAGGGGGGATTAGCCCCCCCGTTCCCCCCCCCACCCCTTTAAACTTAACCAATCAATCCAGAAAACTAATCAGGGAAGCGCTTTCACACAGTGAACCTATAAACAAAATTAAAAGGAAAACGGAATAATTCTGCCTGAAAAACCCATTTATATAAATTAAGGGGGGATTAGCACCCCCGTTCCCCTTCTTTATACTTAACCAATCAATCCCAAAAACTAATCAGGGAAGCGCCTGAACACAGTGAACCTATAAACAAAATTTGAAGGAAAAGGGAATAATTCTGCATGAAAAACCCATTTATATAAATTAAGGGGGGATTAGCCCCTCGTCCCCCTTCTTTATACTTAACCAATCAATCCCGAAAACTAATCAGGGAAGCGCCTTAACACAGTGAACCTATAAACAAAATTTGAAGGAAAACGGATATTTCTATAAAGAGTTATCGCGTTACGTACGTACATACATACGTACATACATACAGAACCGGCGGGCACATAAGTTCTCAGGCTTTGATAGCCTGTGAGCTAAAAATGAATGCATTTTAATATTTACAAAAAATGATAAAATAAAATGTATTATATTATTAAAAAAGATGTATAAAATTGAACCAAAACTTATACACCTCATTTCAAATATCTGACGAATGTATTAACAAAATTTCAAATTAATGTGACTAATTTAAGACCTTAGTTGATAAATTTTAGCCTTCATAACTTACCGTTTAAATACATTAATCAAATGTGCCATTTTATTTTCAACGAATGAAAAATTTCAAAATTGTCTGATTTCACATATGAATTCCCATAATGCTTTCCTATAGGAAAGCATTATGACCTAAAAAGAAATGTTCTATATTTTCCGAACGAATGAACCAAATGTAACTAAAAACTATATAGCTAATTTCGGGTACCTCACCAACATACCTACCAAAAATCCAACTAATCGGATCATTTTTGCGTCAGTTATCGTGGAACAGACAGACAGGCAGACAGACAGAATCCCAAAACTTTTCGGGTCTCCACAGTAAGCCTCAACTGACGTTTCGGCAATTAATAAACAGGAAATTTTTTTATAAAAAGATAAAAAACGGTGGAAAGAATGTGCATATATACTAGTAAATCTGCAGATCAGGAGACTCAACGTCAGCTCAAGTCACTGTTTTTTAATCTCACTTTTCATATTATTTAGCATCTTACAATCCGCAATTTAATTTTTTTTCTATTGCATACATATTTATAGGCATATACAATTTTTCGGTGGTTTCAGAAATTAGAAACGTTAAATTAAACACGGTTTATGCAATGATATTCTGAAATTATTATGAACTTCTTATTCATGCAACTTTTTAGATTAAAAAAAAAACTTGTATTAAAATAAATTCTTCACTTATGTCAATAGAATACAAAAATAATTTATTTTGCTAATAAATTATTGGAACAAAATAGTGCGAGTTACTTTTATTATTTTTATCTTCTTTGAAATATCGTTGCTAGGCAACTGATAAATTAAAGAGCAAAGTAAAAAGAAATGCATTTTAAAATTTGTAAAAAACATGAAAATAAAAGTTTTATATTTCCGGAACAGATGCAAAAAAAATTCAATCATTTAAACAATTAATATCTCAATTCTAATAAATGTATCGGCAATTTTTCAAAATTATTGAATATATTTAAAACCTCCATATCGAAAATCAACATCCATAATTGCCGAAACGTCAGTGAAGGCTTACTGTGGAGACCCGAAAAGTTTTTGGTTTCTGTCTGTCTGTCTGTCTGTCTGTCTGTCTGTCTGTCTGTCTGTTCCGCGATAACTGCCGTAAAAATGATCCGATTATTTTGATTTTTGGTAGGTATGTTGGTGAGATACCCGGAATTAGCTGTATAGTTTTTAGTTACATTTGGTTCATTCGTTCGGAAAATATAGAATATTTCTTTTTTGATCATAATGCTTTTCTTATGGGAATTCAGACGATTTTGAAATTTTTCAGTCGTTGAAAATAAAATGTCGCATTTGATTAATGTATTTAAACGGTAAGTTATGAAGGCTAAAATTTATCAAGTCAGGTGTTAAATTATTTAAATTAATTTGAAATTTTGTTTATACATTCGTCAGATTTTTTAAATTAGGTGTATAATTTTTGGTGCAATTTTATACATCTGTTCTAATAATATAATACATTTATTTTATCACTTTTTGCAAATATTAAAATGCATTCATTTTTATTTTCCTTTTCAATTTAACAGTAACCTAGCAACCATATTTCAAATAATATCAAAATGATAAAATTCAAGTAACTCAGACGATTTTGCTACAATATTTTATTCGCAAAATAAAATATTATTGGAGGATTTTAATATTTTATTGAAATAAATGAGAATTTATTTTGTACAAGTTACCTTTTAACTACTATAGAATGATAGCCGAAACATTTTTATATGAGATATTATTAATTTTCTGGAAGAGATGTAGATTTTTCGTGGTTGAAAATTAGTATTATTTTAAAAATAGAATGTATTATCTCGTACAACGAGATAGTTAATCTAAAGAAATTAGCGTAGTAAAACGCATCCATACAGCCTGAAATAGCACAATTACTGGAAACTGAGATCATAAAATGCTATCACAAAAAATACATTATAGCGCCAAATCAAGGTTGCTATTTAGTGAATTGGCAGTGGGCACGATTATGAATGATTACACAATAGGTTTAAAAGTTTCCAAATAAGCCTATTTTGGGGAGATTTTAGTATGCTATTGCCATCGAATTAGATCAGGATGTACTTAGGTCAAATAAATATTGTACAATGACCATCAAAACTGTTTTTCCGAAACAAAAATTGCAATAATACTAGATTTCTGAAATAGATAAGTGAAATATATAGTAGATTCAGTTCACATTTCCATAAGTTACTTTTGTACACGAGATATTATTCAACGTATCAATCAGATACGAGTGTTTCGTGATTGGTAAATATTGCTATTTAGGTATTAGGATAACATGAAATTATTTTCAAAATTTTTGCTTATCGTAATAAAACCACTGTGCAGAACGAAATGGAAGATATACTAGAATCATTCACACAAATAATAGGAAATCACGAATAAAACTTTAATAAGATTACGGAGGGTTCAGTGGGGTTGAGCCCCCCCCCCCCCACCCCCTGAAGAAATGTATTTTTTTTAATCTAAAAAATAGAATAAGAAATTCATAAGAATGTCGGAATATTATCGTAGAAACCGTGTTTAATTTAACGTTTAAGTTCTAAAACCTTCGAATTATTTTATATGCATATAAATATATATGTAGTAATTTAAATAATTTAATTTGCGGATTGTAAGATATTAAATATTATGAAAGTGAGTTTAAAAAACATTGACTTTCAGAGCTGACGTTGAGGCTCCTGATCTGTAGATTTACTAGTTTTAGGTTGAAATCCATTATTCAAATATGCGATTTCCATTTCAGTTAAAAATGAAATTTGAAAGTCGTCTGCAGTCCCATAGGAAAGCATTATGACCTAAAAAGAAATGTTCTATATTTTTCGAACGAATGAACCAAATGTAACTAAAAACTATACAGCTAATTCCGGGTACCTCAACAACATACCTACCAAAAATCAACCTAATCGGATTATTTTTACGGCAGTTATCGCGGAACAGACAGACAAACAGACGGAAACCAAAAACTTTTCGAGTCTCAACAGTAAGCCTTCACTGACGTTTCGGCAATAAACAGAAGTATTTGAAAAATTGTAAATGTTTCAAGAATTTGCGTAATTTTGTGGCAAATTATAGTACAAAGTTCATGTAACTGTCCTTTAACTCATTCTACTTTGGAAGTATTACTTTGTGGAGAATAACATTCTCGGCAATGTTTAAATTAATATATCCCATACGCATTGCAAAACTGAAAACAACGCAGCAAGACATGTACTTTCCTGAAGAAAAGCGATAATAGGACATAAAAGAATAGGATATAAAATAATAGGACATAAAAGAAATGTAAAGAAAGGGAAAGTCCTGGTCTATCAAACTTTTCTTCACGTTTATTATAACCAATCACATATTTTCTAATGTATTAGTTTTATGCAGATAAACAAAGAACATAAATTATTACAATGTTTTTACAAATATTTGATTTAAATAAGAAGATTTTGGCATTTCTATATTCACTTACTGAAGAAAAGAATTTTTAATTTCTTGCTCACGGTTTTTGTTTTTTCTGTTTATTTACTTTTGTTTGAGGAATCCTTATAGAGTTCCGTACTTATTTAAAAATGAGTTTGAATTGAGCTTATTCGTTTTATAAGTTTTAAATCTATGGAACAACATGGCTCATTTCTTTAGAAGGTAAATTTGAGTTTTAATTAGTTCCCATTTATTGTTGTGTTTGTACAACAGATCTTTTTATTCGCTTTTAACTTTGATTTTATAGAGTATTATTTATTTTCTAATAATACAATGTTATTTTGATATATATTCAAACGAAAATATATTTTAAATTTCCTTAATAACTTACATAGCCACATCATGCAAAAACATTGCAACACCATGAGTATGGCAATGTTCATGTTTAGAGAAACCTTACCCGAGTCTCTTGGAAATTTAACACAAAACACAGAGCAAAAATATGAGGTACACAGTTCTTATCTTCATTTTCCATTTTATATCAGAAAAAAGTTTATTACATTTATTTAACTAATGGAGTAAAATTTCACTGTTGAACGTTAAATATCATGTTCCCACATACATAAAAGTAGTTATTCAGATAATGTAGATACTTTATTGACATATTTGATAATTCGTTAATGCAAATCGCTTTCAGACTAGATAGAAATCAATGCACAGTAATAAATAAAACCTCATTGCGTGAATACCTGTACAATAATGACATAATTATGTTGACAATCAGCAGACATAGTCACAGCAGACATATGCTTGGTGTCATTGCGCAATACAATGATCCAAGAATCATTATGATTTTTCACTGTGTGTTTGTAGAAATACATAGCCAATGCCTTCATATTAGTAAATTACGTTGACAATTTATAATATTGCTTTACATACAAAAAAAAATATATAAAATAAATAAAATTCAGAAATTGCAATATATTAAACTAGTCGTTGGGGGCCACCGTAATACTTACCCATCATGGATATGCATAATGTAAAATATTAAAGTAAAAAATGTGTAAACTACTTATAAAATGCATTGCTATTCAAATAAAATCGAGGCTTGATGACGTCACAAACTTTAAAGGCTCGATTACTGAATTGCTTGAAAGAAACATCCTTATAACTCCAAAAATAATAATCCTATTAACTAGCGGTTTATTGCATCTGATTAAGCGTCAAATTTCCAATTAAAATATATCTTTGAAGTGAAATTTGGATGAAATACAGGGTCATGAAAAATCGAAGAATGTGGCAAATAGGATTCCAAATATCTCGGCAACTAATTATCCGATCGACTTCATGCTTTATGCAAAAGTTATGTTTTTTTATTGTCTTTTATATTCATTTCTTAAAATAACCAATTTCGAAAATTTTTATTTATCAGAACGAATATTTCGAGAGTCCGAAAAAAATAGTTCCGGTTAATCGAGGTTATTGAAATGAAATAGGCTTCTTCCCATTATTACATACTAAGTACATACCAAATTGCAAGTGTCTATCTCAAATTTTTCGGGAGATAGAGCGTTTACAGACACACAGACACACACACAGACACACACACACACAGACACACAGACGGACGGCAAATTTTTTTTTCTAAAAATATGTTTTTTGGAATCTCCAGTGTCTGAAACGTGTAAATCCGTCAAAAAAAAATTTTTCGATTTTCAAAACGATTACAAGACTTACCCTATACTACGTATGATGGGTAAGTAAAAGGCATAGCTCAAAATATTGTGTGATAGGAAACGTTTGATTAACTATTGAAATCCAGATTAGAAATTCTTGTTAGAAACGAAGTGAATGTTTAGTGTGCCAAAAAGTGTTTACCGGTGTTATAATTAACTGTATAAAGTAAAAATCCAATTTATAAAATATATGAATGACACATGTCTTACATATTCTGTCTCTGTACATTCAAGCATACTAATATTTTACTTTAAAAACTAATAATTAAAATAAATTATTTTGCACGTATTGTAAATTTTATGCGTAATAACACAGACAGTTTCTGGTTGACGAAAATTTGAAGTAGAAAAGTAGAAGTCCTTGTAGCAGAAAAGCATATATTCTTATAATGAGCACATTGAAACGAGTTAGAAGTACAATTTGCAGACTATTATATGGCACTTTATTTAAACAGAAAGTGCCATTGTTTATGAATTCAACATCATTTTTTGACACAGTGTTAAACTAAATAGAATAGTATTTAGAAAATATTAGAAAATATGTATCTAATTTTCTAGAAAACAATTAGGTTTAATTATATAATGAAACTGCACTGCGATAAACGGTCTTATGTAAACGGAATTATTTCGACAAAATGCATCAGATTGCGAAAGGAAATATTATTGAGTAGCTTTTTGTTTACTGTAATGCACTTAAATAATTACTGATATGAATTAATCATGGAAATGTTTTAAAATATATTTGATTAATGATAATACGATTGCAGTATATAGTTTGAGAATTTAATATTACAAACAGTACAAATTGGTTTTTTTTTTTTTTCAAAATTCCCCCATAAATGTTAAAAGAAAATAGCAAAATCAACAAATGTTTGCATAAATATATGCGTATATTGTACATTGTGTATAATACAAAATATGCCTGGAAGAACAAAGAATGAAAAAAATCATATAATATAAATTAACTTAAAGAATTCTTTTCAGTTAAAATTAGTGATTTTTTCTTCCACCACAAACAATTTAAATGTTCTTATTCCATTTCTGAGAACAAGAACTGAAATTTGTTCTTTTAAAAATGCATTCGAAAAGCAAAAATACTCATTCTCATAAAATTCATAGCACTTTGTTGGAAAAAACATCTTTTTTGCCCTATGAACTAACACGTTTGAGGAAATTCCCGATACTTTGATGAAAGAAAACATTAGCCAACCGATTCAACTTTTTGAATATGAAATATTGCAATTTTGTAAAAGCATCCGGAAATTTTCTATCTTGGATGTTTTGTCAAATATCTAGTGGGATATTTGACTAATCCTTCTAGAACATGAGGAATGAAATGAACATGTTTGAATTGATACTTTGCAGTGCAGGTTTAGTCATGAGGGACGAAAAAAATTAGAGACACTCAACAATAAAATAAAATTTGCAATCATCCTGTAAAATAATATGCTGAACATGCACTTTAGCAGCAGCAGATGACAGTTGCGGCCTGTGCAACATGGCACGGTTCATTCATGTAAGAATAGCATGCATATCGTTGTGAGTAAACAAGTTTCTTTAAACAATTCAAACAAATTACGCATGATTTTTGTTCATAGAATGCAGAGTTTTCAACCAAATTTAACTCCAATTTCACGCAACTTGACAAAATGCAGTAGAAAAATGTACTGTAATTAGAATATAACTGTATTAATTATCTGATGAAGCATTAGCATTTCTATGAAATACGTTTTAACTGCGCATACGCAGTCGATATCAACTTTTTTTCTTATTATTGTAGTCAACTTTTGGGGGAAACTCTTATAAAAATTTCGGTCAAATGTATACAAAATTCAGAAAGATATTGGCCTAATTGTTAAGCAAAAAGTATGTATCTTTTTAAAAATTATTACGATGGTATGGAATTTTTTACAAGTGGGCTCGACTTCCGATACGGGTCCCTGTATTTAACGTATATCTGCGGGTATCTTTGTAACGTATCCTTCGATTTTGATAATTATATTATCGTTGGAATGGGCTCGTTCTGATAATTCTTTAAGCAGAACTAAAACGGAAATAAAAAAATAAATTAAATTAAAAATGACAATTTGTGGAAATAAACTTATTTCTCGGCTACTTTAGGAAAGCAACTGAAATTTAGCTCACTATATCGGAGATATATTTCTCAATTTTCACGATATTTGATGGCTCTTTTCAAATGAGTTGCGCTATACAATCGATTACTAATTTCTGAAAAAGTAATTATCGTTTGCGAATTCGCAGTTAAAGATTATTTCATACAAATACTCATATTTTATCAAATATTACTGATATTTATATTATAGTTACAATTACATTTGAATACATGAGTCTCAAAACTCGTCTTATCCAAAATTTAAAAAATCCTTCCGGCCTGTACCGGGAGGAAAAGGTAGCTTTCCTATATCTTCGTTTTAAAATTTTAGCTAATGTTATACGAAAACAGCAAGTTAAAATGCAAAGAAACGTTTACAAAAGATTCGTTGATACTGAATTTGAATAAGAAATTCGCCAAATTATTGAGCAATAGCCAAATTGGCTTCATTTATAAAGACTTATTTTGGTAGCAAAATTTGGCGATATTTCGCCAAATATCGCCAAATGTCGCCAATTTTGCCAATTTTGTCGCCAATATCGCCAATTTTGTCGCCAATGTCGCCAATTTTGGCGCTAACGGATATGAATATATAGTTTTATGCGTATGATTGGGAAAATTATTATAACAATGAAAGAAAATAATTTGAAAGTAATCGAGTTGTGCTGTTTTGTTTCAAAATGTCAGCCACTCTAGAATTTCAAACTGCTCTATCTCAGCCATTTTTTAAGATAGAGGTAAACCAAAAAATGCTCTGGAATCCTTGTATCAAGGCCTAACACGTAATTAAAAAATAAATTTGAATTTTTAACTTTTTGGTATATTTAATTTAGTTTTAAATTTTTAAATGGCCGCTATCTTGAAACAAAATAGCGGACCAAGCTGGCCAACGAACTCGGTCGAGGCATTGGTGACCTTAATACACACAATTAGTTTCATCAAAATTGATTTATAAATGCGAGCGTTATCGTATGACATAGGTCATATATATATGTATAAGAATATATCTATATATATAAATCAACATTTGAACGGAGGGTGGTTTTGGGGTCTGGGGGTCATGATCGGTGAAAATATATCGAAATTTTCCGGAACTGCTTTCCTCCGAACGGCTGCAATAGGTAGCTTTATACTTTTAGGTAGCTTTCAATACAAAATCATCAGAATTACAAACTGATTATGTACGTTTTGCGTAGTATGTGTATAAAAATTATGACTGGCAGTATCAAGAATAAAAATGTTCATTAAAAATTTAAGAGCTTAAAGATTCCCTTTAAGTTTATTTCTGTGTCTTTTTGAGTCACAGGAAATTGAAACGTATTCATTTCTTTTCTGGGATCGAAAACTGAATAAAATGCTTTTATAAATATATACTTTAACAACAACAAAGAAAAAAAAAACTTTATCCATGCAAAAATAGCAAGGCACCTTGTCGTAGAAAAGCATCGTTTTTGTCATGTTTATTATAATACAACGGCTCAGTGAAAGGATTTGATGATATTCTCTATCCCTTTGTATGAAAGGAAAGATTTATCCAACAGATTCGACGTTCTGAATAGGATATATTATAAAAGGAAGATACATAGAATGCTTGATAAACGTAAGAATCATACGTCAGTTTCTTTTAAATATAAATAAGCTTTTTATTCTACTAACACTGATTCTTTTATTTTAAGAGAATGCATGATAGTGATTTTTGTTTGCCAACTTAATAAGTAATACACTATTTTTTCCTCTAACACACTGATTGGTAATGATATCATACGAATTGTATTTTTCCGACTGGGCTAAAAAATACCCATGCCGAGAATCGAACACAGACCTTTAACTTAAATTGCCATTGCTCTACCGATTGAGCTACCTGGGCTGACAGCCGGCGGGCATATTTCGCTGGGATAGCCTTATTGGCCATCTGTTCGTCCATGTAGACACCTCAACATAATATAGCGTAGGTAATTGAACGCTATTAAACGTTGGGTACTTAATTACACACTATTTCACCCCGTCAATCATACTGATTGGTAAAGATATTATATTAATTGATTTTTTCCAACTGAGCGAAAAATTACCCAAGCCGGGATTAGAAACCAGAACCTTTGATTTCAATTGTCAATGCTCTACCGATTGAGCAACCTGGGATGACAACCGGTGGGCATATTTCTCTTGGATAACCTTAATGGCAATAGCATCTGGTCTGCCATGTATATAGCTCAACAGAATATACTGCAGGCAATTAATCTCCATTTAACGATGGGTAAGTAGATAAACACCTTTTTTTTTCCTCAATCATACTGATTGTTAAAGATATCACACGAATGGATGTTTTCCAACTGAGCGTAAAATGCATAAACTGATTGGTATCTATAGAAAGGTGTTTTTGCTTTGTGAGATATATATAAAATAAAAGATCAATAAAACATAGAGTTGGCATAAAATTGCTCAATGATAAAGAAAGTAGCTTTTTTTAACAAAAAACCTGAAATCTCGATTTTTTATAGAGTTAAAAACTTACTGTACTCTTAAGAGGTTTTTTAGAAACTTTAAATTGAAGCTTTGTAATTATATATTATTTTAACTACCTGCTTCTTTAAGATAATTTATTTTCCTTCAGTATTCTAGTTTTGATCATTGATACTTATACGTTTACAGCAATATTTACTTTTATATGAGGTCACCTAATCAAATACTTGCTGCATCATTTAAAATATTTAACTTTATTATTTTATCTATATAAAATATTTTAATTCAAATTTACATTCTTCATAATTTTATTTTTATATTTCGTGTATGGTCTTCCAAATGCCTTCATTCTTTCTTTTACATTAATTCGTTACATTTAATTGAAGAGCACTACAGTGTTGAGACGTCATCCAAATTTCATGTCTGTAAATACCAAACTATCCAAAAATCAGAGAAAACTTTTAAAATTTATAATTCGAAAAAGAATAAAGAAAAAAGATACGTCTCGCACCGAACGGATGAAAAAGAACACTGTAGAATACAAAAACAAATGCTTGCATAGTTTTTTTGAGTCATTTTTGACTAAAAAATGACTCACAAGTGACAAGTCGCTTACAAGTGACAAATCGTTTACATAATACAAGTAAGCTTACAATTGTGCAATGTGCTGTCCGTCATTCAGCAGCAGATTTGTCCTGCTAGGCGCGACATCGTTCACAGCATCAAGCAACATTTTTTGTGGTATGTCATCTTTCAATGTTAGCAATGATTGTCGTCACAATACTTTTATGCTCAAGCATTTGCATTTAGCCAAGCATTCTTTTTAGCTAAAAACGATCCGACTTCTTTGCCCTATGTTCGGTGCAAACCACATCATCTTATCTTTATTCGTTTAAAATTTTTTTTAATTGTTCCTGACTTTTTTATCACCCAGGTTGATCTTTCTTGTAAAAATATGTTTAGCCCAAAATACTGTGGATTGTCTCATAATTGGTTAATATAATTGTAGAGCAATGGAAATTAGCTCTATAAAATAATATTTAATAGTATTTTTTCGTTTAAAGTTTTAGAACAATTCTCGTACCATATGCTTTACAATGGCGGTGTAATAAGGAAAAAATGTCGTAAGTGAAATTTTATCATTTACTGAAAGAAATCGAAATCTCTCAAAATACTTTTAAATAGTAAAATTTATATTATTGGAATGAAAATACTGAACACATATAGCTAGTAAATCTCTAATTATCCTAATTTTACTTATCACTCTAATCCTTATATATTATTTCTCCTGTCAACATCCCTTTTTCTCAGAAAATACGAAACGCATAGAACGACGATTGAGATACCATATGAAAGGATTTTGAACAGGCTTCTGACATAGCGCACTTTCGTTAAAACATGTTTTTGATTAAAAATTGTAGTTAATAAAAAATTAATTCGACATATTTTTCATAAATGGAATGAAAGGTTTTTCTGAAATTTGTGTTGCCACAAATATAAAATACCGCATTATATCATGTTCAACAGTAATTATAAAAATAAATAAACAGTACAAAAAAGATAAAGTATGATTTCTCCGCACGAGTTAATTTAAATATTTATTATTAAAAAGAAAATTGAAATTAAAATAAAAGATATGCTTTCTTATATTAGAAATGCATTCAATTTTATTTTTCTTTGTTTCATGTTTTTCAAGAAGCGGATAACGTTATCTTCTAATGCAGTTAAAATACGATTGTTAATTTTTTTCTCGCGCGTGCTTTAAAAAAATTATATCGAGTCTTTAATCCGGTTTTTATTTAATTTTTATACGTCATCTATTGTTTGATTTATCATGTTTGTATTTAGGCATACTGTAACGGAGTAATAGTATATTAACTTATTTAAGGATTATCTTCTGATCGGATATACATTTCTTTATTATTTACAAAAATTGTATTTACTTTTTATTATTTCATTATGCTAAGTTATTATGTTATTTATTAAAGCTTCATTATTTCCATAAGCTTGAAAAAAATTATGTACCAATATTGATTTATGTGCTTAAGACATTTCTGGAACAGTTGTGAAAAGTCTGAGAAAATGCTTTCATATGAATTCACGTAATCTCTGATTCATTGATTCATTTTTTTTTCAGTATTGGGGCCTTGGCAAGGTAAAGAAAATGACATTGGCGAGAGAAGAAAATTTGCCAACATATTTTTTGGCAATCTATTCACACAAATTATTTCATCATAAAACGCACACAATGATCAATTTATAAAAAAACGTACAATGTTTAATTTAATATAAAACACACGCAATCTTCTCTACCGGGTTGCCATACGAAGCAATCTCGTCAAAATCGTCGTGGTACAGATGTCGCAGACGCACAGATTTAAATTTTTGGCGTCGAAAGGACGATTTTATGCCTAGGCAACATGAAGATTTTGGAGAGATTTCGTCTGGCAACCAGGTAGAGCAGATAGTGTGTTTTATATTAAATTAAACATTGCATGTTTTATAATAAGGGTACTTCTCTATTATCCCGTCGACCACTTTTCATAACAAAAAACTATCGCCAAACTGTAACGCCAAATAAACGGGAGAACGTTGCGATTACAATATCAAATAAATAAAATATAAGAATTTAAGGACACAATTGTTATTTTAACTAATGAAATAACTAACAAATCAGTAAAACATAATGAAAAATACACGTAAATGGCGAATTAAAAACCACTTGATGACATAACAAACACGTATAATGCTTCTGACATCAAGAAAATGGGACTGCATTTTTGGCGTTTAATCTTACAGTTTGGCGATAGTTTTTTATTATGAAAAGTGGTCGACGGGATAATAGAGAAGTACAATAATAAATTATTCATTATGTGTGTTTTATGATAAAATGATTTGGGTATGTTTTATAATAAAAAAAGGGGTTCTTACGTATTATACGGGCCAGGTCAAATACAATTGCGCTAAGCATGGCGCCAATTTACTAATTATAATAACCCTTATTTTTCGATAAGTATGTAGTTTTTTTTTATTTATGATAGTTTATACTTTATTTTAATTTACAGGTTATTTATTTTTTAATTATACCTTAAATTTTTTTTTCCTAACAATAAAATACAAACGAAGATAGAAAAAGACATGCGCGAGGGAAAATAAAAATAACAATTGTATTTTAACTCCATTAGAGGATGACGTCATCTTCTTCAGGAAAAAATACGGGACGAAGAAAAATAAATTGAAATACACTTAAATTACAATTCAATCTAATATAACAAATGATACCTTTTATTCTACACGTGTAAAATATCACTGCTTCGATCAATCAATAATATTTAATTTCTTCAAAACGTTTCAATTTCATTTGACCTCTTTTGATCTATTTATTAATTTTTATAATCATTGTTGAGCATCATATAATGCGGTATTTTATTTTTGTGGCAACATTGATTTGAAAAAAGCTTTAATTTCATTTATGAAAAACAATGCATATCATGTATGTTATTTCTGTTGTCAACATCCCTTTTTCTATGCACATACAGAACATGCAACAATGAATGAGATATCATTCGAAAAGTTTTTGAACAGGCTTCTGACATAGTACACTCACATTACGTTAAAACGCGTTGTTGGATTAAAAGAAAAATTAGTTAATTAAAAATGCATGCAAAAACGTACCAGGGAATAATCACAAAGATCGCAGTGCGAAATCTTCGCACGGGTCCTTCTGGTTTTACTTATTATTCTAATTTTACTTATTAACCTAATTTACTTTAAATTGAAAAATAACGCTTTTAAGTAGAGTTTCTTTCAAAATGAATCTCAATTTACAAGTTTTGGAAAATACTTTCAAGTAATTCTATATATAAAAAAGTAATCCTATATAAATATCCAGTAATTCTAAAAAAAAAAAAAAAAAAAAAAAAAAAAAAAAAAAAAAAAAAAAAAAAAACTTCAGCTTAATGTTTTGAGAATTTCAGAATAATAAAATATTTCTAACTTTCAAATTTGAATCGCTGATGTCAGTTATAAACGGTAAACAAACATTTTCCAACAGTCCTGTTTCGTACTATATTGTAAACATTAATATTCTTCTCATAGTTCAAAGATATGTGCAATGTGCATAGCTAATGTGAAAAAAGAAATTGTGACTGCTGTTTTCCTATTTTGTATCTGCAAAGCATCTAATCTTTAATATTGAAAATATTTTCAAATTTCCATCAGGAAATTTCCAAATAGTATAATTCATGAATAATTTCAGGAAATTTTATTCCAAAGAGTAATGTGTTCCTTTTCTCGTAGATTTTCTTTCTATAAATCTAAAAATGCACATGTATGTACAATATGACTTTAAACTCTGTGTCTAAAATACATTATTTAAAGATAAAACTTGTGGCACTGCTATTTAAATACTCAAATATATTAAATAATTCTGAAATTTTAAGTGAGTTTGTGGTACGTATGAGTTTGATTATCTGAAAAACGCCGTTAAATTTCAAATACGCATCCACTGCAATATAAGTTGTTTTTACTTACCGTCCAAACTTTAAGAAAACATTGCTACAATTACAGATGGCTCATTGTTAATACTAAATACTTTCTAACATATTTCATACTAAATTTAAATGCACATGTTAATTTTAACTATACACATGAATTAAATTACAATTGCACTCATAGATACACTACTCATATATATATATATATATATATATATAGTTGCCATCCTTTTTACATTTGACATCCACTATATGCGTTTTACTTAGCTATAACTGATTTTCTTTAAAATGTATTTCTTTTCTAATTAAACCGCTATCGTCACAATAAGGATGGTCAATCGTACATCCTATTTTATTGTCTATTACTATGCGGAACTGCTTTAATACTCACTAACAGAGATGGCGATGTTAACTTCTAGCTTCATACTTTCAAATATTGGTGCCGAATAAAATCTATGCGCAGATTTTTAATTTCGATTTCTTTTATTTTTCGCATATTAACAAATATAGAGCTTTTTCTAGTCTTAAAAGGATATGCTGCATTTTTTAAGACACAAAGAAAGCCTTTCAATGTTTTAATAGATATTTTTTATTTAAAAAGCTGTTTCCTGTTTATCGCATCTTCAAGCATGCAGAACATCTATATAATAAAACCGTAAGTCATGTGACTGTCATCAACAGTTCCGAGATGTCCGTTTCATTTTTCATATGCCAGGCGGACATTTTTATTCAAAATTATTTTTTCAAATAAAACTGCATGAAAGTTACATTTTTGGAAATATCGTTCAAAATAAATTAATATTTGAGAGACGACTTACATTCAATTATGTATATATTCTGCAATAACTTCAGTTAAAATTAGGTTCGCAGTTCAAATTCTCTATCCATGAAAGTAAACAACAACAAAAAAAGAAAAAAATTCATTCGTCGTGAACGTTTAAATTATTAAACCATGGAGCTAATCGTTCGTAAAACAAGTTCTCCACGAATGTATTTTTGAACCACTACCTGGTGTCAAAAAAAAAATAATTCGCACCAGTGAGAATATCAAAGTTTACCATAATTATGTGCTATACAATGCAACTTCCTTCCAGATCTTTTCTTGCCGTAAGCTGAATGTAAACAAATACAACTTGTGTAATAATATTTAATGAATCAAATTTTGAAACGATTTGTCAATAATTTGGTATTTATGTATTATGGGAAGAGAGCCAGGAAGAGAAATCACCGAAAATGATTATTAGTCACCAATCATATTTACCATTGTTAATGATCAATCGCGTTCAAAACAGTAATTTAATATACATTTATAAAATACATAACATCATTAAGTACTTTTATGTTATTTGGGCGCAAATCCCGCCAATAGCACTTTTAAAATTGAACAGCTTTCGCAGACGCATCGGGGTTGCCACGATTTTTGTTTTGCGCCATTTTGACGAGAAAACCTCATTTTCAGGTACCTGTTAGAGATTGCTAAAACAGCATGTTACTTTTATTTTATTATGAAATATTTTATATTATATTAAAAAACACACAAGTTTATTATAAAACATACACAACGATCATTTTTTTTTTAAACACACAATATTTAATTTATTATAAAACATACGGAATCTGCTCTATGGGGTTGCCATACCAAGCAAAATCTAGCCGAAACTGCCGGGTTGCCCACGCATAAAATTGCAATTTTGGCGCCAAAATGATACGCTAGTGCGTCTGCGATAGCTGTACCCAAAATTACGTGTAATAATATGCAGCCCGGTTATGGAAAATTATTCAAGACGTTTTTAGATGAGAATAATGATAGATTTTCTAATCTTCCAAAATCGAGTTTATAGCCAAAGTTTGCGAGAAAAAAAAATATTAGCAACAATATGGTATTTAAAAAAAAACTTTCACAAAATAGACCTCATTGCATCAAATAGAATTAACTAAAATGCGCCAATTGGCAATGGACCCAATTACGGAAAATTACTTAATATGTTTAAGAATCTCCGCATTAGCAAACATATTGCAACTGATAAGCAAACGGTCAGGAAGCATAAATACTTAAATGGATTAAGCGGTTTTTGTCAAGAAAGATGAAATACATAATAACAAAAAATATGCGAAATGCTACCGTGATGGCAAAAGTTCTTGATTTGTCTATTAGAATCTTAAGATTAAAAAAAAAATTAAATTATGAATAAAAGTAACGTGTTGCAATGCTTAACATGCATTTAAGGGAGACCAAACTGGTCGCCAGTGGCGGCTAGTAATTTTATAGACGAACAGTGAAGACCGAGCTATGCTCGGTAAAAATTATCTTTCAGTTCAAATATCATGACCTATGACAAAAATCACTTACTAATCAAATTTTCTCGAACATGCCCAACTGTCTTCTCGTGCTCGAAACCCTTCGGGTATAAAATTTAGTCAAAATAGTTTGAGCCGTTTTTAGATTAAATTAGCTTGACCCATGGTGACATAAAAATTCCCAACTAAATTCACCCACTAATCGGATTTTCTCGACAATGTGACCTAGCCCGAGAATTGTCTCCGACTTAAAAATCACATTTTCTAATTGCTTATTTTTTTTCTTTTGATTGACTAATCTAATAAAGAATCCTCCATGTAAGATATTCAATTGCATTCTTCGTTAAATTATATTTGTTTAAATAGATAGTTAATTTTCACCATTATAGTTATACGTGGGTGTTTTGTTCAAAGACCTCGTTAATTAAAGTTCTCCAAAATCCTTCCATAATTATAATAAGCCAAACAAAATTTAATTATGATTTTGATTCCCACAATTGTAGCGGTAGCAAGTGTAGTAGCGATATGTTTCGTTTTGTTGTGTATGTGAGATGTTGTGGCAATCGTGGCCGCATCCCCAGTGATCACGAGGATTGAATACCTAAGGCAATAGTCGTCTTGGCGGAGCCAGGATACTTTCTTTTTTGCAGGAATAATAAAATCACAGTAATTAAATATCTTAAAATAAACTTGTGCAATTTTAATTTTAAAATCACCGCTGTGTCCTGGACTATGAGGATATAAAATGAAATTCATAATCTTTTAATATTATCATAAAATTACCATAAATTCAATTTTTGATACCGTAATAATGTGTTAATGAAAATCATTAACCTAATCAGTGAATTTATTCGAGATTTTAATTGATTCCAGCAATCAACGTAAACTATAAAGTGGTATATATATTATAATTATGTACGTTAGCATAATAGCTAGAACACATACTAATCAATAAAATGAACATTAGTATTTTTGCAAAATTCTGTTTGTATTATTTTAGCAATTAACACATACATGGTTTGGTACACATACTCCTTGACATTTACAGCTAAACAAAAAAAATTGTACAGAGTGTGTTAGAAAAACAACTTATTAATTATTTTATAAACGTAAAACTAAACAAAATAAACTTGAGTCATGAAAAACAACACTCATTTGAATCAGTATTCACCTTTGTACTATAATAATTATTCAAAACAACACAAATGTCACAAAACACATATGCATCATTTAGTAAAAACTTTACTTAAGGTGTTTTTAAAAACATACATAACTGTATTTCACATTGATAAAAAACCTAGCGCTTTCAAGCAACCTTAGCTCGTCATCAGGGTTAAAATACAAAACACGCAGACACACACAAAACAAATAGTCAAAAACTAGTAAAAACATCATTTTCTTCTGAAGAATGGTCAAACCATTACAAACAGGTCACTAGGGGTGGGAAGTATTGGGTCACTAGGGGTGGGAAGCATCCCAATGCTTCCCACCCCTAGTGACCTGTTTGTAATAGTTTGACCATTCTTCAGAAGAAAATGATGTTTTTACTAGTTTTTGACTATTTGTTTTGTGTGTGTGTCTGCGTGTTTAGTTTTTTAACCCTGATGACGAGCTAAGGTTGCTCGAAAGCGCTAGGTTTTTTATCAATGTGAAATACAGTTATGTATGTTTTTAAAAACACCTTAAGTAAAGTTTTTACTAAATGATGCATATGTGTTTTGTGACGTCTGTGTTGTTTTGAATAATTATTATTGTAAAACTAAACATTTTTATCTGTGGATCATACGATGGTTTGAGGAAATGTTTTTAATACTAGTACACACATGCGAGGCTACACACTGTAATTTTTTATATTATTTACTGATACGTTTATCATTTTTTTAATAAATGTAACATTTAATCTAACAACCTGTTTAAAAGGAATGTATGGTTACTATGTTAAAAGTCTGTTCAAAAATCTTTCACAAGACAATTTATTCTTTTATGTGCATTTTTCATGCGAACAGAAGAATGAATTTTGACAAAAGAAGCTAGTCGGATGTGTTCATCCTAAAATTTCTTTCTATCTAATATGGGCTAAAACTTAAAAATTCGCTATCACAGCGCCAATGAAAGTTGCACAAAACTCACCCCCTTCGGGTGGAATATCTCCAAATTCAAGTAGGATCTGCTGGTCATAGCCAAAAACCTGAAAATAAAATTTGGTTCAATTCTACGCATAACTTCATAATTTTAGATTTAGATGGTACAATAATGAAAATCACAAAAAAATCGCTATTACAGCGCCTCCTTCCGCGGAACATCTCTAAATTCAAGAAGGACCTGGTTGCAATAGGCAGAAACATAAAAATGAAATCTGGTTCAATTCTATGCATAACTTCATGCATTTTTCGGTGATACAATGAGGACGCACAGACGTACGAACAGAGAAACATTTTGTATAAACGTGTTTTCGGGATTTCTAACCCATAAAACTTGTAAATCCGTCAAAAACCGGAAGTCAAAATATCGTAATTTAGTCTGACTTCCCGTTTTTGACGGATTTACAAGTTTTATGGGTTAGAAATCCCGAAAATACGTTTCTATTACACGTTTCGATTACAATACTTTATTCTATTAGTTTTTAATTACTATAATATTCTATAATATTATACCTACATTTTATCTGCCTTTATAAACCTTCTCACCGCCGCGACCTGGTATATCCGTTCACTATGCTGTAGGTTTCACAGCAATACAAGGTTTGTTTAAATTAATATAATTCTACAAATACAATGCATTTTTAAAACATCAAGTAATGATTGGTACTCTCAAGGATTATACTTATATACGTAATTAAGTTTTTCATCTCAAGTTTGAAAATTCAGATTTTTTAAGCATTTAAAAAAAAATTACAGAGAAAACAACATTACAAATTTGCCCTTTTGCTCGGCGCCGGTCAGGGGGTAATATAATAGTAAATTAGTTATATATTTAAAATAAATTTTGTATTTAAAGATTGATAAAATATTCAATTTCAAAAATTGCAATTTCTCTTTGTAAGATTATTATGAAAAAAAATAAAGATTGAATACATATTACCATTTCAAACTAAAAGACTCTAACAATATTCTTTTCTACAGATATCTTTTTACGTTCGCAACAAGATTTAAATTGATTTCATTCAGGCGAATGATACTAAAAATTTAATGTTTTATTTTTATTCTCTTTAAAGAAATAGAACAAAATACTTTGCTGTAAATTATTGCTTTCTGACTTTTAAAATCGTTAAAACCATATAAGTCCCAGAAAAAGCTTTACTTTATGGCCAAAAGAATAGAAAGGTTTTATGTAGAAAGTAATGTATATAATTTACAAAGAAACTATGCATTACAAATTCTTTTGAAGATAATATTATATTAAATACACATATTTTTTAAGTTATAAAGCGTTAAAATATGAGTCACATAGCATGAAAAGGAAATTTTAAATTAATTAAAAGTTTGATAACATCTATTAAATTTTAAGTACTCAAATATTATTTTATTTAGTGTAGTGTGGGACATTTTGGGACACATTTTAAACGTTTCATTTTCGAATAAATTTTTACACAATACACCTGTATTCCTACTTATACCTTGGCTTTGAAAAAAATACAGAAGTAGGTGCCATAGAAAAGTTTATTTAAATATCTGCTACATCGCTTCACTTGTCCACACCTGCTATACCCAGTGGTCCAGATTGGAATGCGAGGTATTGCATGTTATTTACACTTTTGAGGTACATTATTCATAATAGAAGGATTTTATATTTTGATAAATAATAAAAAAAAAACTGACCTGTCTGGAAATAATATATTAGAATATTTAAATGACATTTTTTCTAAAATAATGACGAAAACATTAGTAATTGTCGTAATTAAGGTACTGATAGGTTGTTAATTATTGCCACATTACCCATTGATAATTGCATACTAATAGCCATATAAGTGCTATAAATGCAATGTTTTAATCTTAAGTACGTTGCCTGTGTATAACTTGCAACAATTTATAACTGAAATATCCCTCTTTCTTGTCTTTTCGTTGTACAATTACCCACTTGTTAAGCTTTAACATTATATAGCATGATATGTGTGTATATTTTAAAAGCTTAATTTTTCTTCTTTTTAAATACTCTTTATATTAGAAAATGTCTATAAACCATAGAGTAATTTTACTGTAACGTATTCAAACCAAAGAAAGTTACACAAATTTTAATGTATTTACTTCATGAATTTTAAATTACATTCAGAGGCAGGTTACTCAGTCATCACACTACCGGTTGTTTACTTGCAATACAACTCCTGAAACATGAGGTATACCAATGCGGGCAGTGTACTTAGATACCCCATTCTTTCAAGTCATGTAAAACATATTTACTGAATGAACAGGATAAAATAAAGCATTTTAGAGTGTAGCATGTAGAAAAGTATTTATATATATTGTACAGTCGGTCAAAAAAATTAGAGAACACATATATTCTAAACCCCAAATTGTCTCAGAAAATAAAAACACAAATAGCTTTTCTACTGGAAATTATGTCTTCAATCAATTTAAGTTAAAAAAATAAGCTTAAGATGTCGTATTAATACTAAAATTGCGCCAACCTCGCAAGCAATCTATTTCATCAGCATAATTAGTTTTTGTTTTTGGTATAATGTACCATAGGATACCAATGAGGAATTCATCTATCAAATAGTTTATAAATTAAAACGATTTAACCTCTTAAGCACCATATTCAAATTAGTGATAGTATGCTGAATACCAACTATGTTAAATTTCCTCAAAGATATAAAAAAAAATTCAAAAATACAAATTTCACATCGGAAATTCTAAAAGAATAATTTATGTAATCACGAAAAGTCTGTTATTGTATAAAATACTAATTACTACTATAATTTTCTGGTATGAATTCAAAATTTTGAATTAAAAAAAGGGCATCCTGGTAACCTAGACGTACGCACGTGCGTCCTGGAATTTCAGATAGAGGTGTTCATGACGTACGCAGGTACGTCGTGGTGCTTAAAGGGTTAATATTTGATGTCGCAACTCAAAAACTACTCGGTTGAATGAGCTGTAATTTTAGATTCAGACAGAAAATCTTCCAAAAATCGATTACATTTTCTTTTTCTAAATTGGTCAAAATTCATATATTTTTCAAAAATTATATTTAAAATATAGGGTGAAACCCACAGTTATTGACACCTAACCAGTAACTGACACTGCAGCAGAAATCTAACTCAAATAAGCATTTTTTTTGTAAAATTCTGCGAAGGAATGTCATCTAGAAAATTACTTGTCTTAACTGTTATAATTTATTTTTCAGCGATTGGTTTTCCAAAAAGGGATAGTGTCAGTTACTTGGAGATAACATTTATGACGAAAATTAATTTTTAGTAATAAAAAGTATACATTTTCAAAATTTTCTCAACAGTATTTTTTTAATGTATCTTTACTATACTTTCAAAAACAAGGATAAGTATAAAATATATTTAAAACTTTGTAATGGTGATTGAACAAGAAAAATCCTCAAAGTATCAGTTACAAATAACTTTAAGTCGATTTTCAAAACGAATATTAATGGTAACCTATGAATATTTTCACAAAAAGCGGTTTCTGGAAGCTTTAGATTTGCGAGTGCAAAATTACTCATTCTGCCGAGTACTTTTTTAGTTATAAACTACAAACTATCCGCATTGCAATCTGCTTTGCAAATATTTAAAAAGAAATTTGCAACAGCAGTTGCAAATTGTATCCCTTCATTTTAATGCTTTTTATATTATCTGGAATTTCATGAAAATGGTAAGAATTTTGTTCCTGAAGAATTTTCATCTGGACCACTCGATTATATCCCATTATGGTACAAAAAGAATATGGGTGCTATAGCTGAAGCCCATCAAAGATGGAGTTAAGAATCATTGAAGGCCAATGGAGCAGGTCAATTAAAACAAAAGCATACCATACGTAGTTGGAAAGATGATGTAAATCATAGAGTAACTCATTTTCACAAATGGAAAAGCATCTATTATGAAACTTATGAAACATTTTTTGAAGCTCAAAATAATATAGAACAGGTAAAACAATACGATTTTCTTAAATTACTGATATAACTGAAATAAAATTTCAAAACCATAATATCAATTTATTAACCTATTTTTTCTAGTATATAGGTGACGACTCGGACTTTACAGCACTGAGAAATTAATTTGGTTTTCCATTCAGTTGATTTCCATTTTCTTCCCAGTTAGAGCTGGGTAGAAAATTTAAAAAGAACAATGGAATAAGACAGCGTAAATTGGCGAAGTTTGTTAGATACAAAGACGCTAGAACGATAATGGAAGGAGCTGAAAGATTCCGCGTGCAAACAGAAGTGCTCATACGCAAATGTGACATGTATTGTGTAATTAATGCTGAACAAAATGGTTGACAGTAACAAACAATGTACAACAGGCAACTTTTTGAACGAGGAGATACATCTGTTTTCGTAAAAAATAATTTTATCCATTAGCTCATTCTTACACAGCTCAGTATACTCTTACAGCATCTGAGACTGTTTTACCATTCGTTTTTTTTAAAGAAAATAAATGAATATCGCTTTGTACAGTTTGTATTGTCATTTTATGTCTTGAATGGTTTTACAAAAAGTATCTCTTATTGATTGTGTATTTATTTGCACTTATAAGGATGATGAGTAAGCATTTTCGTTTTTCAACTTTTAATTCATTTTTAATATATTTATCACAAATCAAGTATTTAAGGTATATATATTATGTTAATGTATGCATTCGTCTAACATTGTTAAAACAAGTCATGCGCAAAAAAAAATGTTTTTACACTGATATTTTTAATGTCATTTTATTTTGTGAATATATTTACTATATATATATCACTCGATTAATTGCACATTTACTAAACTAAAAATGACAATGTCGGTACTGATTTTTGAATATTTTTGTATTTCATTAAATAACATATTGCTATATATTTAGAGCAAAACAAATATTAAAAAGATATATTATTTTGTTAATTTTTCCCTAGTAAATGAAACAATTTTATTTGAAATTAAAAATATATATATATTATACATTGTTTTACAACTGTGATAAATAACATATTTATATATAATATATATATATATACATAAACATAAACAATAATAGTAAGTTTTAAAATGACGAGATATATACACATAAATTCGTTTGGATTTTCGTCAACAGAAATATTAATAAAAAATCTCAGAAAAAAATACAAATTTTCATAAATTTTCAAAAACGTCAATTTAACATTTTAGAAAAGCATATATACATAAAATAATAAAGGCTGCAACAAATCATAATTCTGCTCAAAACTTACAACGTGTCCAACAAATGAAGCACAGAGTAGGATAGAACCCTCGCCGCTGGAACCGCGAACATGCTCGCTACCTCGGCGTCATGGAGACCACGTATAGAATGGTACACTAATGGGTATTTGGGTATTGCGGGTATTTGGGCGTAACGTATGGGTATTTGGGTATTGCAAAACAAAAAGTTTTGTTTAAATATAGGTCAATGGAAATTTTATTTGAATCAACATTTTTTTTTTTACAATTCCAAAAAAAAAAAAAAAAATGTATCGTCAGCAAAAAAATGTTTTGTTAATTGGAGTAAAATGGTTCAATTTTGCTTCAATTTTGCTAAAACAAACATAAATGTATTCAACAAAACATGTTTTGTAGTTTTAATCAATTCCATTTTCTAGGTGAGGTTTAAAATATATCACGAATGAAATTTTAGTTACTTAAAAAAAAATATTTAGTGTTCTGTTTAATATAAACTTTACTTGTCATAATATTCTCATTAGGCTCAAAAAACATGTTTTGTAGTTTTAATCAATTCCTTTTTTTTTTTTTTGGGGGGGGGGGGGGTGAGGTTTAAAATATATCACGAATGAAATTTGAATTACTTTTTTTTTTAAATCTTTAGTGCTCTGTTTAATGTAAGCTTTACCTGTCATAATATTCTCATTAGACTCGAAACACATTTTAAAACCATTTTTAGGATATTTTGACAAGATAAATATTTTATTTCTTTATTTAATAAGGAGAACATTTTGATGTCTTTAGATAATTTTTTTTTTTTTTTGCAATTTTTTAAAAATACATAAGAATGTTTCTCTATGCAAAGCAAATACGAACTATAAATATGCTGATAAATTCAGAGAGTTATAAAAGTGCTCTAAAGATAAATATATTGTTTTCGTTACATGAATCATACATATATATGCTTCTTATTTATTTTTACATTTTAAACGAAAGAAACATTTGTAGACATAATATAATGTGAGTGGAAAGCAAATAAATGTCATATCTTTCATACAGGTTAGTTTTTCGATAAGGATACGATAACCAATGTGCAATAAGAAAATGTTTACCCATTTCCTTTTCTCTTTTGATTTCATATATTTACCAATATATATTTACGAAATAATATTTTTTACACATCATTAGGTTTTTTTGTCAGAAAGTTTTATGCTTTTTAAAAATCACTTTTTCAATTCCAGTTCGTCTAAAAATATTCATTTTTTAAAATGTTAATTGCTAGATTTTGCAAAATCTTTTAAAGTGAACGAAATATTAATGTTGTTTTGAATGTGCTAACCCAAAGCAAGATTAAAAACAATACGTAAGTTTTGAAAATTAAAAGATATATTTTATAAAATATATCTCTCTTTAAACCATAATTTTGAGAATCTTAAATTATGATTTTCCTGTCATTTAAAATTTTTTTTACTACTACACTGTAATTTAAGACAATTTAAAAAACTCCGTCTCCCAATTTTAAAATATTATATGAAATTAATTTTTTCTTTACTACAGAATTTATTTTTAAATTTATGTTCGTGGATTTTTTTTTAATTTGTTTAATTTTTTTGTAAATTTAATATTTTTGTCTTAAATAAGAAATACATTTCTCTCAATATTTTAACAATGAAAAGAAGATAAAGGAGTATGTTATAAGATTAATATTGTACACGCGTGACACTGAAGTAAAATTCTAAAACTATACTCAAGTTAAAAATTAGAAATAGACATAAAATATAAATTAAATGTTACACAAAAAAATTTCTTTTAAGCAATAAACCCGATTTCTAGTAAATTCTGCTATTTTTAAAATTAAAAGAAATATACTTGTTTAATATGAGTCAAATGCTCTTTTTCGTTTTAAGCTGTTCTTAAAACAATAATGTTTGTTTGAAAAATATATATTTTACTTGGAAAAAAAATATATCTATTTAAGATATTAAAATTTAAAGTACTTTAAAAATGCTTTATATACATCGATTTCCTTTATTATTTCAAGGAAAATTGAATAAGAAAGTGCATATGAACCTAAAACCTTGTAATAATGTTTAGAACCTTTTAACCGCTTTAACCTGTTACATTATGTCATGAGCATACATTCAAAAACATTTCCTTTAAGTGTAACAAATAAGACAACAATATATTTTGATCAATATACATTAGGTTTAGAAAAACGATTTCTAGTTTTTAATATCATCATTTGATACACAGTTTGCTCGTTTACATTCACATATAGGGAAAAAATAATGACTTCAAATATTATTTTCCGTAAAATGAAAATCAATATTCCATTTTTCTAGATATGTGTCTAGATTATAAATTATTCTTATCATCTTAATAACAAAAATAAGCCTTTAATTTCCTGTTTAACGGTATGGTATACGTGCTTATTAAAACATTTATTTTTGCAAATTTATTTTTGTGTCATAATAAAATGTGAGGTTTCCATTCATATAATTGTATTTTAATTTTAAAATAATGTACAGGAAATTTAAAAACAAACATTCGTCATTTAATAAATACAACGCTTTTAAAAACAAACATTCATCATTTAATAAATACAACACTATTAAAAATGTATATATGTATTTCAAACTGGTATATATATTCGGAATAAAAAGGATGCGAAACTGCATTTATTTACGAATACATAAAGTTTTTATACTAACTAATGAATATTTTTAAACGGTTTCACTATGTCTTCAAAAAGCGAAACGTACAACATCACAATGATACTAAAATTCAATATAAGCTCAGAAATACAAACTTGCGATGGCACATGAATGAAATAATGTTTGGATTTTAAACATTTAAAATAAATTAATACTTGTAATGAATTAAGAATAGTAGTTTTAATGGAATAATACCGTTAGAGTAAACGTGAGTAATGAATTACATTTATTTTAAGTGATATAATGTTTGTTTGTTTTTTTAATAAAATATACATTCCTTGTGTTAATGAGTTTGGAAGTAGTTATTGCAAAATTATTTTCTACTTCCAAGTCTACACTTTGAAACCCACAATATTTCATGATATTATATTAGAGGAAGTAAAAGATTATTTTTTGAATTAATCTGAAATTTAATATATTAAATGATCTACAGGTAACCTTTTGTGCTGTACAACTGATGACAAACATTTAAACATATAAATTTTAGAGATTTTTATCACAACATCACAATGGTACTAAAATTCAATCTAAGCTCAGAAAAACAAACTTGCGATGGTACATGAATGAAATCATGTTTGGATTTTAAGAATTTAAAATAAATTAATACTTTAATTAAACATGAATTAAGAATAGTAGTTTTAATGAAATGATACCGTTAGAGTAAACGTGAGTAATGCACTACATTTATTAAAAGTGATATAATGTGCTTTTTTATAAAATACACATTCCGCATTGTTACTGCACTGCGATGTGTCGATAGTCTATAAAGTAAAATAATAATAATAATAATAATAACCACGACAGTGAAAACTTCACTGCATCACGGAAAATCACAAACTTCAATTTCTCTTTCTTTACTTTCAAAATCATCAATAGTTTTATACGATTTGATAGTCTGAGAAATGTTGATATCTAGAGATTTTCAATTATCTAATACGTAAAATAAATACTCTCAATAATTTTGATAAAATATAATTTTTTTTTTTTTTTTTTTTCATTTTGAAAATTTAGTTGCTTCATTGCTGCGCAAATCTAGTTTTCTGTAAACAAAGTACTGTTAACGGTTATAGTCGAATATATAGTATATGACTCTAATTTATTGACTTCTGCAACATTTGTTACACTGGAAAATACGTATTTTTAGTACACTTACCATATAGGTACCCGATCTCTGAAATAGAGTAAAAGGCGACACTGAAAATTTATAAGTAAAGATTAGATATTCATAATTATTTAGATGTTCATAAATAAGTGTGGCAGTTGTAATGCTTTCTTGAAAGATAAGTACTTCCAATTTTTTTCAAATATACAAATTTAAAATATGTATTTCCGTTACACACTGTATGTACATAAGTAAATCATTTTAGAAGCTGTATAATGAAGTTTTAATATAATTTACTAATTTAAGAATATAATTTACGAATATCTAAACTTACTCTTAATTTGTCACTTTATTACAACAGCTAATTGCTTCATATCTTACTATTACATAAAATTTAATTCTATGTTTTTACAGCTAATCTAATAAGTGAATAAAAACGATTAATTAAAATAAAATATGGATAATTTCGTTAGGCATTTATTTAACTTCAAAATATATTCAGAGTTTGAATAAACTTCCCAAATTCATTTTCGAGATTTTCAGATTAAATTCTGGAAGTTTATAGAATAAATATTTTCTCAAGTGTTTAATGTTGAAACTCACACTTGTGTTGATGATTTTGGAAGTAGATATGGCAAAATTATTCTATACTTCCAAGTCTACACTTTGAAACCCACAATATTTCATGACATTATATTAGAAGAAGTAAAATATTATTTTTTGAATTAATCTGAAATTTAATATATTAAATGATCTACAAGTAACCTTTTGTGCTGTACAACTGATGACAAACCTTTAAACTTATGTAAATTTTAGAGATTTTTATTTTTCTCTTTAATAGAAAAAATTTCATTAAATGGTTATAATATTTTATACAGGTAGAGATAAGAAGCTTCTAATTTATATTGGAGCAGTCTAAGAAATTTTATAAGAATTAAAAAAAGTACCAATATAATAAAATTAAATGCTAATAAATACACAATTTTACTAAAAAGCTCTATCTTTGAAAGCAATTTTTTCCATCATAAAATATAGAGTATTTTTTTATTGTTGCAGAGCAAAAGTAAATGTCTACAGATATTGAATACAGATATTTCGAATAAAAGAACAATACGCACTTCCAACGGGGTCTGTTACCACAAGTCCACCAATAAATTTTAATAGAAATTTAAACGCCATTTTACTGCAGAATTTATGTCATAACTAGAGAGAAATGTTCTATTCATTTTTGCTGGAAGAAGTGTGACACCATGTTAATAACGCCCCGTCTTTCATTATTTGAACGTTACACTTTATTGAAAGAATATCAGAAATATTTTTGTGTTTTATCTAGTCTCAAAAGAAAACTTCACGATTTTTGACACATTCCTCAAATAATTTCTTTTTGTAAGCACATGAAATTTGCCTCTATTCAGAAACAATGAAATCAAATATTTTTACCGTTTTTTGAAAAGAGGCATAAAACCTTTCAGGCAGTGCTGTTAATGTTGTTATTTTGAACTGGATCCCCGTACGCAGATTATATTTAGATGAATTTAAATTTGAAACTTTTAGAATTGCCCAATAAAATCGTTATGAGACAGCCATTTCTTATGACTAAAGATTTAATTCCTCTATCAAAGAATGACAGAAAACTGTTCGATTCCAAATCCCTTGAAATGTCTTGACGTGCAACTGTCATGCTGTTACGTCTAAATATGGGTCTGTAAATGTATCAGATGGTTTCACGTGGAGATACAAAATACATAGTTTTTGCTTTAACATTGGAATATATAAACTATAAACAAAAATCCTGTAATAATGTATATTCTTATAAGGATTATCTACAAAAATTTTCACAGCTGCCTAGTTCAGTTCAACTCTATTTATATTTTCTCTAGTAATTCATTTTAGATTTATGATAATGATATTCATCCGTACTTCCCACTTGAATGATAAGCGTAAATTTCGATTTATTGTTTCGGCTTTTGTTGGGTATAAAATGCGTGATCTATAAAATATTTTAACGATATATTTTACTGTGAAAATGAATGCGATCTGAGTCTTCAATGCATGAAATTTTATTAACATAAAATGTGGTAATTACTTTGTAAAACTGATTAAAATATAGCTATAAAATGAAGCATGAAATACTAAACATGTTATGTAATAACTAAGAAAACAGGATCTTGGAATTTTTATTTTATCGTCCAGAAAATATTGATTTTTTAACATAATGAAACCATGAAAATTTTAAAATTTGATAAACATTGTTGATATTTACTTGCAACAATGTTCATATGAATTGTTAAAATAATTTTATTTGTTTAAAAAATCCAAGCGATAAAGCAAAAATAATAGTTTATATGTACATTTTCATGAACACGATACACAAAGTCCTAAAATGTTCTGAACATATTTAAAATTCAATAGCAAGTACGCGATGTCAACTATTTAATTTAATACTGCAATGAGATTAATGTGTGTATTTTATAACTACTGTTCCTGGTTTTAGTTTCGAATATCACTAATTATAGGCCCTGCATTATCTCAAATTGCAAGAACGCCCATATCCACATATGATAATTAAGCAACTTTTATTCAGATTTTAACTTTCATTCTGTTTAGTTGTTGAAGCGAAAAGAAAAAAAATTGCGTTTTGAAATCTAAGGGTTATTTTTGTCAATATTACAGTTTGGGGTAGTGCGTCTACATCTATGTCTGATATTTAGAACTTGGGAAGCAGATGGAAGGAGTTCCGGATTGTCACACATCAATCTCCTTGACGATTAACTTCAACAGATGTCCCCTTTACTTTTTATTGTATTTTTAAAACATACAGTCTATTTTAAGGCAACTTGTCTTTAGATAAACTAATGTATAGTTTGCTTTTATGAAAATATACATGATAATATGCATGACAAATATATATATATATATATATATATATATATATATATATATATATATATATATATATATGTGTGTGTGTGTGTGTGTGTGTGTGTTATATAAAAATTTTATTTCACATTATTCCTTTAAATTAATCTTAATTCTGACATAGTCATTATTTCCTTAATTCTTAATAATATTTATTCCTATTTAATGTCCTTTTAAAAGTAATAAAACGTATATTAATAATTGTCTTATTCCAAATTTTAATCTAAAACTTTAAGTTCATTCGTAACTTTTATCAACTCCCCAATCTATGAAATTCTGAGAGACGTTTGTTGTCATTTCAAATGTTTTAAAAGCCATTTTCTTTCTTTTTAATTCCATGCTTCGCTTCACGCGCTGGGTATTTTCCACGTCAAAATCAATGCGCAGCTACGATAAGGATTCTTTCGTGTTAAATCTTCTCCATCGCACCTAATTCGCTTAGCTTAATTTCGTCTGTCACTCATTGGCTCGTGCATACGTTACGTCGTTTCAATAACTCTACGCGCCGTTAACAAAATTCGCTTGCAAGCATTTGGAGAGCAGATTTTTGTCGTGTTTTGAACTGCTGATCAAATTGTTATCTGGTGTTCAACTGACTTAGAATTTCACAACAGCCTTTTAAGATCTATTAAATGATGTAGTGAGTTATCGTCAAGCCTGAGTGCTATAAATTTATACCTGATACTGTGGGAACTTTTATTGGCATCGCTCCTGTTCATTAATAAACAATTTATCTGTAAATTGGCTGCTCATTATTGGAGACATTCTTATGGTGTTTCATCAATGCCTAACCTCCTCGCCATGATTCTTGATATCGACTGCAATCATTCACCATCTTTAACAAACTGCCATTTTCTCGTGGAATATTAAATCATCTGCTTAAAAAGTTTACATATATAATGACACAAAAATATATTTAATGCATACATGACTTGAAAATATACATAATATACATGATAATTCATTCCGTAATGTGATACTGTTTTAAGAAGTGATATTTTAGTACCTGTCATATATATCGAATCTCTGAAAAATTTATTTCCACGTATTAATGTGTACTTTTTAAAATAAATATGAAAATCGTTATTTTGTATTAACCGAAATTGCTGAACTATTCGATTTGATAAATTTATTAATACGTGCTTTGCATTTCTTTAATTTTTACAATTTCATTTTATAATTTAATTAGATATATATTTATTCAATATGACATTTTATTATTTTTTTATGTTATTTCTTTTATATTCAAAAACGTTATAATTTTTTTAATTTTGATTCTATAAAAAGTGTGATTTCGAAACACAAACGATATCTTGCCTTTTGCTCCATAGTCATCTTAAAAAGTGTCGATGTATTTCGCTTACAAAATACACATATAAAATCACAAAATCACAATAATCTGAGCAATGCTACAAATATATATATTTTTTAAAGTTTCCTATTGAATATGTGTTTTAAAATGTCCACTAGAAATATGTGACTGTCATTCAAAATCCGTGTCATAGATTTATATTCGAAAACCTTCTATTTTTATTCTCCCGAAATTTGAAAACGTGTACCAGAAGAATACCTAGTTATTCTTTCACAAAGTTTCTTTGGTGGTCGTATAAGTTTTACATGTGATCGTATTGTTTGCGTTGCTAATATCCGTGTGTGAATGGGCATGGGTGCCTGCGATCTACATTGGACTGCGATCGCAGGCAGCCATGAAATGAGAAACACATTCTGAGCTACTTTAAGTTTCAGACAGATAAAAGAATATCCGAGAATTTGGTGGCCAGATGTATTTTACGAATTTATGATAAGTGACGACTGCGCATGATTCTTGCTTATAAATTAAGAAGCTTTAAGCGATAATGAGGGGTTTTGTATCACTAACCTTCTCGAATATATGGGTAATGAAGTGTGGTCATCGCTGATGACATCATAGTCAGTACGCTGTTACTTTAGGTGAAGGGCGATATTGTAAAAGACTGGGATAATCTGTATGTGTAAGCGTTGAAAATCTTCTTGATTCTTCAAATAAAAGATCTGTTGGAGTCGAGGAGTCGATTTAAAAGTTGATTGAGAAAAGTTGGTTTTCAAAGCTAGACACAGTTAAAAAAAATCTTTGCTTAGCACATGAACATATTTTTTTGCTTGAAAGTTAATGTTATTTTCTCTCAGAATAGGCTTTATGGGAAATTTAGCTTTAATGCGACATCACGACATGCAAAACGCCCTATTTCTTTATTAATAAATTTTATTGATTTCATGTAATATTGAGTTATCACCATGGCATTACATGATAACCCTATTATCACAAAAAACTCATCAAATAAAAAATAATAAAATATATATAGATTAACCATTAAAGGATCTTTAGCCATCAGAATAAGAAAACACAATTTTAAATATATATATAAAAACATTTTCAAACTTTTCAGCTTGAATGTTTATGACAACGCTGTTTATATTGTCTATAATTAATGCAAATGTTGTAAAAATATCAAAACAATAAGTTCTTTGCTAGCCATTTATCGTTGCTTTTGTTTCTTTAGTGATGAAAGTTTTACGATTTAGAAAACCGTAAAACCGGAACGTGAGGAAATGCAATAAAAAATATTTTACAAATAAAAAAAATTATGTTGTATTATTATTCCTTGCATAGTAACGTGTTACTTTAGGCATCAGCAAAATTTAAATATGCACATATGAGAAACTGATGGAAAATATACACTTTCATTTTATTTGAAAAAAAAATATTACTTGTTGTATTTGTTATTTAAGAATATTCGCTAAAACGTGTATAAAGTTTAAATACATTTTTTAAAGATTCTGTTGGAATATAAATAAAAGAAATCTTTAGAGAAACTTTCATGTGAGAGATAATATATTCATTTAAACAAAATGTATATTATGTAGCCATTTAGAAGCAACTATATAATTTCTCATATACAAATGCGGTCACTAAATTGTTTTTTTTTTTCTTTGATTTTCTATTAACGGATACGTTAGCACTGCTTTTTTAAACTGAATATATATAATATTTTTATATCGAATTCGCCCTTTTAATAGAATGCATTACATTTGAAAACAGTACAGACCTGCCATCACAGCTAATTTTTGGATGCCACTTTTTACGAATAGACATCTTTATATTAGTTAATCTCAAAATTTCTTATTTGATTCGAATATCAGAATTATTTTACCTAATCTTTAATAAAAATTGTATATTAAATCCAATAATGAACAAAAATTTGTTTTATACTTTGTCGTATAATTTCAAATACATTTTTAACAATATTTTTACAATCATTAAAAATGACTTAAAATGATTGAGATAGCTAATTAAAAAACTAAAATAAATAAACATTAGAAAATATTTTTTCAAAAATAGTCAATATGTCATTTATTTTCTAAAACTAATTGTGCATAATAATTAGAAAACTATAATCGCAAAAGATATCTAATTTGATAGTATATATATATATATATATATATATATATATATAAGTTTGTAAAATATATTAGAAGACAATTTTCACTGATGTATGTCAGTATATAATTTATAAATCAAAGATAAATTACATATTTACAAAAATTTGGCTAAAATAGTTTAAAGTATATTATCAAGTTTTGATTATATTTCATTCAAACATTTTACAGTAATGTGAATAGAAATGATATGGTAAACAAAACTGTAAAGGATAGAAAGGATATGGTAAACAAGACATTTACAAAACTGTCCAGAATTCTGTGTCAATCATAGTTTGTCTCGAAAAATCAATAATGCGCCCCGAAAAGGACTGCCACCTGTTGATTTGAAATGAAGAAATAGCCTCATGCGTATAATGAGACAAAACAATTCTTGTTATCCGTTATTTAATAGGAGATATTAATACAATTTTTAATTTTTAAATAAAAAAAATTAATTGTACCAATGAGACTATTAAGATTTGTGTTCAAAATCACAGGATATTTCTATTCGTAGATTCTATTCGCATAGATTCTATTCTTAGAATAACTTAGAGAAATGAACGCTGTAATATTGATCATCACGCTAAAGCAGACAGATTTTTAACCAAACAAATACATTAACAGATATTTAAAGTTAACATGTGTCAAAATAGTTCAGTGCAAAAAAAATCAAAATAGTTTTATAGAATCAAAAACTATGCTTTACCATTTAGATATCTTTTGCAAACACATACGTGACTAGATTGTGGTGTGCAATATACAATAATTTTTTTTAACTTGTCTATTTTTTAAGTTTTTTTTTCAAAATTTCATTCTTGGAATAGAGATTTAAGAAGGTTGGTCAGTGATATCTGAAATTGCCATATCTAATGTTAAACATATATGCGTATGATACGTTCGTATTTTAAAAGTATTTTCTCAGGAAATTAATATTTTTAACCCATTAATCTGTGTACTCTTCTTCAAAGATGTCTCTTTTTTTTCTTAGTTGCCAAAATATTTCGAATTATATACTTAATTTTTGTTAAAGTGTTAAAATCTTACTTAGTTTTACTAAGATTTCAGCACATAAAATTATAAATTAGGAATATATTTAGAAATATTTTGTCGACTAAGAATAAAAAAGACATCTTATAAGAAGAGTACACAGATTAAAAGGATTAAAAACATTAATTTCCTGAAGGAATATTGTAAAAATATGAATGCATTAAAAGATGCCCATAGATTTAACATTAATGAGGGGAGTTTGAGAGCAAACGGACCAACCCCCTTAATTGAAATGTTAAAATAGTCTTTTTTTCCAGTGTTTGTACGATTTTACCACAATTTTTTGACAGAAATTTTCTATTTAATATTTAAATAACAGAAATTGTAGACTCCTCGTTTAAATGTCTCGTTTATTTACGTGATTGTAACATTTTTCTGCATTTAAATAAGGCGAAAAATCTTATTAAAAATTATGGTAAAAGCGTATGAATCATGTTTTACCCGCTGTGGCCAGATTTTAAAAAAATCGAAATAATAATATTTACAAACACTTTTCAAATGAAAATATGAAAAATATATGTACACATAAATTTTAAAAAGAATGAAAACTCCTAAATAATTAAGCTATTAGGTTCGAAAAGCATTGGATGGTGAAAATTACATCATATTTATAACATTATGTTTAAATCGTCATTTTAAATCCCCTTTCTTATAGCGATTCCAAATATTGTACTTTTAATTGAAACATATATTTACTTAGGAATACTGAAAATAAAGTAAACTTTAAAATTTCGTGCGAAAAGCATTGCATGATGAAAATTCCACCATAATTAAAACGATGTACTACAAATATATTTAATATGATTTTCTTAGAGCATCTGAAAAACGTATTCTTCTAAACGTTATAAAATCTGGAAGGGAGCGCTTTTTTTTTACCTAACAATTTTATACAAGGTGATTTTAAAATGTGTAATTAATATTTATTATTCAATCACGAAAACGTTGCATATGTTAAAAAATAGCACCCAGTTAAAGGGAAATGAACGGTCAACCGATTACTGAAGATCACCACTGCTTTGATAATATCCTTTAATATATTTTATTCTTTTAAACAGGGCAAACTAGCATGTTTTTAGAGCCAATGTAGAACCTGCAGGCGGGCACGATCGTAGTGCCTAGAGGGAGTAATATGAAAAAAATCCTTGTGCTATGATACATATTTTTTAATATTTTCATATAAAATCAATCTTCTTATATAATTAATCTATATGCCCATAAAACTTGGCTATGGCAGTTAATACTACTCAACATAAACTGCATTAAAAAGTGTCACTGATACTTAGAATTTCTCAGAGGCAAATTAATATAAAAAATTTAAATTATTATATCTTTTTCATTTCTAGAGGCATGTCTTTATATAAACTTCCCCAAAAGCTCAAAAAGTGTATGTTTTAATTTTGGCATTACTATGCAATATACTTTCGCTTGATCAAACATTTATTTAAAAGTAATAAATCAAGTGCATTTTACTAGAAGCAATAATTTCCTTATATTGTTAAAATGAATCACTATTTCAGAGAATATTGATGACTTATGTTTAATAACTTACAAATCATTAATCTTAGTCAAAGTTAATGAATATTTACAACTTGAAATCTTATGAGATATGATTTAATATGGCATTTTCTAAAAAAAATTGTATTCAATTTTACATTTTTAAAAGTTATTGAATAAGATGAAAATTACTTTTTATTCTTATTTCATTTACAATTTGATTTCATTCACTTTTGAATTCACTTTTGATTTCATGAAAATGAGGTTGCTTACTTCGTAATTACAAAGTACATTAAATTCTAAAGAGAAAATGATGACAGAAAAAATAATTTATTGTGTATATATTGTATTATACATGCTGATAAGAATGAACAGTTCATGTTGTAATGTTAGAAATGACATTGTTTAATGTTAGAAAATCATATGATTTAGAAATGCAGTTTTTTTCTGATGACTTTTATGGTTCTTTTATTCAATAGTTTAATATGCCTAGGCACACTACATGAACCAATGTATAGCTAATAAAAACATAGCTAGTATGCATGCATAGCTAATCATCATGCATAGCTAATAAAAACATTGTGAAGAATATATGTGCAGAATCTTTTTCGTTTCGATAAATGATGTATGGCATGATGTATGATTTGTTTTCAATAAATAGTGGATATACATTTATCTTAAGTTTACAAATAACCTTTGTCCGTTTTATTAGTTTTAAATTTACTTAAATTCTCCTTTTATTTTCAAGCAGTAAGTGTGTCTAGAAAACGCAGACGTACTTGTAGTTTGAGTTTTTTGAAAAGTTTTATTAACAATATTATATTCTTTCAGCGACGGTATTTATTTTTAAAAAGTATAAAGATCTTAAGTTAATAATTAAAATATAAAAATATCATTTATATTCTCAAGATGTTAGCGATTTAGTACGAGCCAGACAACATATGTAAACAGCTAAATGCCTCAGAATGGAAATAAAAGGCAGGAGAAATATATGTATAAAATATAAAATAGTTTATTATGCATATTTCATTACATGTTATTCTTTTGCTGATTCTGTACACTTCATTTTATAGCAAAATTCGTTGCATCGCATTTATTTTATCCGGTATTTCAATTAATCACCATCTTTGATTTGTGTCGGACATTGTCACTTTAACCACTTCATCAACCATCACACTTTATTATATCTAAATTTGTTTTATTATTATCATTATTTCCCCATAATTAATTATTATTATTTCAGATTACTTCCTTTCTATATAATAATAATCATATAATATCATCTAATAGGCAGTGTTAAATTAATCTAATAAAATTTAATTAATTTCTTTGATTTATGTTGCACAATGTCATAACTAAATAACTTATCAATTATCTTTCTTTTATAACAATCTTTGTCTTATTTAAATATTTCCTTCCCCCTTTAATTTTTATTATTATTTCCATATAGAAATAATACTATTATGCACTGACAACGTATTAATTCAATTATTTTATTTTATTTTATGATTTCTTTACACAACTGTACATAACATTAAGGTTTTCACCTTCCTCTTAAATTTTTATTCATTATTTACATTAAATTTTCTTAATTTATTAATTTCTCAGTAGATACTTTCTTTAAATTCAAAATTCTACTTGTTATACTAAATTTTGATATTGCTTCTTAAACTGACACTAAATGGCATATCTGTATGTAAATTTCTTATCACCTGTCCTGATTGATAGTTTTTCTTGAACCGCCAATAGGTGGCAGCATGTTCCTTAATGTTGCTGGTTTTAACGCGTAGTATGAATTTCGTTTGGTCATGGTTTGAATTATTTAGCTGAATATTTATGAATAATTCATTTCTCTTGTAATTCATATACTGAATTATTGACTGTTATTTGGAAACAGGTGAAGGTTTGTTGATTCATGGCATTTATGCCTGTAAGCACGTTTTCGTCCTTGTTAATTATGGTTAAATCATCCTCATTTTTATCTTTTTCATTTTGTAATTCTTTCAAACTTTTGGTTTATTAATGTATGATTACCGAAATCTTGAACAATTTTAGCTTATTAGTTCGTACAAGGATGAAATCAGACATTTTTGTGCAGAAAAAAAACTGCATTTCTAAATCATATGATTTTCTAACATTAAACAATGTCATTTCTAACATTACAACATGAACTGTTCATTCTTATCAGCATGTATAATACAATATATACACAATAAATTATTTTTTCTGTCATCATTTTCTCTTTAGAATTTAATGTACTTTGTAATTACGAAGTAAGCAACCTCATTTTCATGAAATCAAAAGATTCTCTCTTTACTTAATTATTGTGCCGTCTAGTCTTAATAGAAAGATGTGTTAAAAATCATGTCTACAAAATTACATGCTAGACTTTACTGCCACCTGTTGATCCTCTTCATCCTAAATATTGCCTATTGGAAATTATTCTTTGATAATATAAAAAATACGTTAAAAAAGAAATACTTTAAAGTGGGGTAAGAAAGAAAATTTGTATGCCAACATTTTTATATTGGAGCTTTTTTTAATGTTCATAAGCCGGATATCTGGATTCTAAGATTCTGCTGCTGCTAAATAAAAAATATTATTATTATTCTATTTTGTTTAATTGTATAAAAACTGTCCTAGAGCATCTTACATTTTGTTTATTTCTTAAAGTGTATCACAAGAATTGGTAGTGTTTAATGAATTTCCCTTACGTCAAAGTAGTGGCAAATAATAAAAAAAAACAGTTGCCATTTGAGTTACTTTTTTTACGATATTTATAATTTTTAAATCAAAGCTCAAATGTAATAAGTTTTCATGTAACTTAGAATGATTTATCAAATTTTTAATGAAAAAATTTATTCGTTACTTCTATATGATTATGGCTGTTGTATGTGTGTATGTGCGTGTTTTAAATATGAAATTTGATATTTCACCTCTAAAGGGCGAATATTTTTTTTATTACACAGAAATACCTATAAGGCATACTTTGGAAACAACATTTGCTAATACCTATAAACATTGTGTTAAATACGGTCACCCTTTTTAAATAATTAAGAAGGAATTTAAAAGACATTTTTAAATGCCCGAATTATTTTATTTCCTATAAAAAGAAAACGTTTAAAATATATTTTACCGACCTGTCTTATATAAACTTTTCATTGACCCCACAATCATTGCTCTTTAGCCCCCAGAAATTGTCCAAGCTAACAACTACAGTGTTGAAACTTACAAAAACTGTCGAAAGGAAATAAATAAACATTATCAAATAGTGTGAAATCGATGATGTGGTTTATGATATTAGAACTGCTGTATATTATCTTTGATTCAAAAATTTGAATGTTATCAACAGAAGAGGCAAAGGCTATGTTCTATTTAATAGAAATGTCCACCATAAGCAATTCAAACACTATTCGATTTCGCATTGCTACCCAGAATTAGGAAATCACAAAATTTCCTAAAATAATTTCTGACACACACATTCTCTCTTTTTCCTCTTTTAATTTTTTTTTCTCGTTTCTGGAATGGAGCAAACGTTGTGTAATTTTTAACATATTTTCATATTGTTATCTAATTTTTATATATTTTTTTTTCATTTTATAAGCATTTACAAAACTTTCTACATAAAGTGATTAAACCCGATTAAAAAATTAAAATTGTAAAGGCTTTTATTAATATTACCGTTATTTTTGAAATTCTTTTGGAAATTACATTCACTTATTTAAACAAAAAATAATTCACAATAATTAAAGTGCATTGGGTATAGAACAAAAATACTATCTATTTAAATATTTTTTTTTTTTGAAAGAATCAGATAAATTTTCAAAATATGATTGAACTATTAATGTTATTTTTTTTCGTAACTTTTCTACTTGAAGTCTCATATATACAGTGCATGGAATTAAATTTAAAGATGCCACTTTATTATGTATGCCACTTTACAATTTTAACATTAAACATCGGCAATTGTTTTGCTCATATAATATTTTTTAGCCTATTATTTTTTTAATTAAAGCTTTTATTATCAAATTTATTATTTTACCTTAATTTTTCTATTTTAATTAAGTGCATAGTGTAGTTTTAAAAAAAGATGTATCATTTAATTTATTCTTTTCTATTCTAACAAAATAAATTTGATATTTTACTATGCATTTAAAACTGGACTAAGTTATATAATAATACTCTGGATTATGTTTCTTTTTCTGCATGTTAGTTAAAAGCCATATGATATATTATAACATTCGACATAACACATTCTACATATAAAATTCCGAAGAAACACCATTTTATCCCTAACGTTACTGGATTATATATGTAATATACTCTAGAAACAATGTAAATTCTTGTTATATAATCCGGTATTATTATTATTACTATTATTATTATTATTGTAAATAATACCTCAAAAACATGCTTGCCAAAAAAAAAAAAAAAAAAAAAAATAGCCTTTCGTAAATTTTTGACTCGGAGCTGGATATGAAAAGTTTTTCTATGCAATTAAACTCACTCTAATGTATAATGAATCTGTAACATCATTTCAGTATGTTCATACGTACAGTCAAGTAAAATGAACAAAATAAACATTTCCAGGATTAGGGGTTCCAAATAGGTCGCAAAAATTTTAATTATTTGTGGCCAACAATTTTGGCAATTAAATATTTGTGGCAGTTAAAAAAAAGACATGAGGTTTAAAATTGGTTCTATATTTGAAAATAAATCCTTCTGCTCCAAAAACATTACATTCTCGAATTCCATATTTCACGATGAATACATCCAAAAAGGTTTTGTTTATTTATTTATTTTTTAATTAGAGTAAATATATACCGAACAACATGTGTATCGAAAATGTCTGGTATACAAAAGGTAATTCTTGAGTAAAACATTGTTGTATTTAACTAATAAAAATATACATATTTAAATTCCACACAAGCTACATCTACCTGTGTGTGTCATAACAATAAGGTTTGAACCAGAGATAATACATTTGGTTATTCAATAAATTCAGAATAACCACGCATCTTCAATCAGTTACAAATATTTTAAAATTTATTTTAATATCAAATCCCTGAAATCTACTGAAAATATTTTCCTTTTATTCATTGCAGACGAAATTAATTTAATTTTACCAGATTCAATATGTAAAATGTTTACCTCTTTTAACTTTGTTTTCAAATGTGTTTTGATTACCTTAATACATTTCGCCGTTTACAGAAATATGCTTTTCGTATAAAATAGAGAAATATAAGTTTTTGTGTCTTAAAAGTCTTTCTTTTTTATGTATCCTAAAGCATTTTCAACCGAATCAATAATTTAATTTTTAAAATAGATGATTTAGTCAGGCAATCATAATTTCTTCAAATGCAAATTGAATTTTTTTTGTAAATAATTTCAATGCAACCTCTAATTTCAATGTAATCTCTAATTGCAACGTAATATTTTAATGTATACTTCGTGTATTAATGGGTGAAGGAAAAAAGATGGCATTTCAAAATTCTGAAAAATTAACTGAGATAGTTTAATTAATTACAACTAATCAATTAATGAGTATTTTACTTTGAAATTCATAGAATGAATTCTTGTTGATTATACCTACAATCGAATAATGTTGAACATTTCTCTCAAATTTAAAATTTTCTACATAAATGTTTTTTTTTGCGTTTCCTCAGCATTTACGAATTTTATCCATTTGTAAACTGGAATGATATTACTCCCCAATTACTATATTTTTTAAAATTTTTAAATGAATTTACCAAATAATAAAATGTTAAAAGAATATAGATGGAAATAATACTTATAAAAATTTCCGAATTGGGGAATAATCCTATTCAGGACGAAACATTTTTAAGCTTGCCGATGGATGAAACTGGAAATCGCCTATTACTAAATACGAGAGTTAAGGGCACACATAATATATGGACAGAGTGAGCGAAGGAGATTTAGCACGATGTTATAATTATGCAATTTCAGATGCAAACAAGACAAACAGTTTTCTTCGTTTAAAATAAATGTACAGGGGGTTGTTCGGACATAAAAACGATTCTGACAGTTAATTTATGAATATAAATTCCGTATTTTGTCAGAAAGTCGCACTAAAGGTAAGGGTGAAAATTTACATCTTCTAAGTGAAATTTCGAGCTATAACTATTCTAAAATTCAAGGTTATCTAAAAGAGTGAAAACGTCGCAAGAAATATGAAATTTATGCAAGGAAATTATATATGAACATAACTTCGATAAAGTACGAACGACTTCCTTTATAATACAAAAAACTTTGTGAATCATTGTTATAAATAAAATAATATTTTTATACCTAATTATTGTTTTACTTTTTGTAAGCTTATACAATACATCAAATTATTCTACTTCGATAAAAAATATTGCTTAAGCTATTTTTTCTAATTTTTATTACAATTTATACGTAACTTTTAGGTTTGGTATTTAGGATATTAAGAAGATCAGCTCCCATACATAAAACATTTTCTTTGAAAACTTCTAAAATACTTTTTTGTCTAGTATTTCCATTTGTATCGTCTGTACCAGAAAGCGAAATGTTTTGAAAATTTATTTTATACATTAGTTGTAATCAAAGAAAATTTAGTTTTGTTATAAATTATATTTTTATATATAATTTATTTCTTCGTTCAAAATGATAAAAATAATAAGACTAATATTCAAAATAATTGTGATGTTAAAACTTTAATTGTTGCATAATATATTTTAGATTTTAGTTTAAAATTGTTGCAAAGATTTATAACTATTGGATAGTTAATTATAAAAATGCAAGATTATAAAGTGAAGGTGATTCGGAAATAGGTATTTAAAGTAATTTTAGAGACATATCTTTTTACAAAAAAAAAAAAAATAAATAAATAAAATAAATAAATAAATAAAATGTATTCCAATTCTATTTAAATTATTTTCTATAATAGTTTAGTCCAAACAAAAAAATACCATAGTTTAACCAATTATAAAAAACCCAGTTATCTAGGAAGTGAAAAATCAAAGAAAATATCACATAATACAGCGAAAGTTATAGCTCAGAAAAATGTAGTTTTTATTTTAAAATCAGATTTATCGTTTTACAAATAAATAAATAAATAAATAAATAAATAAATAAATAAAATGTATTCCAATTCTATTTAAATTATTTTCTATAATAGTTTAGTCCAAACAAAAAAATACCATAGTTTAACCAATTATAAAAAACCCAGTTATCTAGGAAGTGAAAAATCAAAGAAAATATCACATAATACAGCGAAAGTTATAGCTCAGAAAAATGTAGTTTTTATTTTAAAATCAGATTTATCGTTTTACAGGAAAATAAAGGAAAAAGTAACATGTAATTTTGTTTTAGGAATTACACAAAGTTTCTCCTAACATAATAATAATAAAAAAATATTGCATTTTAAGAAACATATATATTCTTGGTAAAAAAGTACCTAATTAATAAAACATTATAAATGAGTAAAAATCAATTGCCATTTATATTTTATGCAGAGTTAGCATAAATTGGACGTGGGTGAAGAAACATGCAGAAAATTCAGCCTTCGATGAAGATAGATAGCTAAAAATATATGACAGATGATGACTCCTTCAGGGAATTCACAGAGAAAAAGTTGTGATTACGTTCAAATTTCAGCATTCTTTAGGGAAATCAGGAGTCTCAGAAAAGTAATACAGAAGAAGATAATACAAAAAAGAATGCTATACAAGAACACATATTTCTGTATTATTTATGAATGATTCTGGAAAAAAGGGATATTTTCACCTCTAATTGTGTTCAGCTTTGCTTTCAAAAGAATAATATTTTTGAAAATTTTAAATATAACATATATCATTTAAAATCTCAAAATTATGAAAAAATTTAAAACAAAGCCTGAAAGTTTAAATTTGTACGTTTTGTTTATCGAAATCACTTGTTTAAAAAAAAAATCGTTTATATAATTTTGTATTGTTTTGTATTGTCGCGCCCCTTGAACTTTAGAGTGATTTTAAGTAATTTGCGAAATTACACTTATCTACAAATTGACAAAAAACGTTATGAAAGAGAAACCCCTGCAATTGAATTTTATCTTTTTTTTTTCGTCTCCAATCTGAAACTAAAGTTCATTTTTCTCCATTAAGCAAAATATGTTTGTTACACAAACTCGAAAAGATGCTGGAAAACTTTAAAAAAAATGATAACACAAACATATTTTCTATAATTCATTACTAGATTAATATGCACAACCTAAGAGGGACTGCTCATACGAAGAAACCAAGACTGTAGAGCATAAATGTCCCTTCCGGTACCTTTATTAAGGTTTCAAAAGTACAATTTTCAGATTTTAGCAATATAACACCATGAAAAAAGAATTTTAAAAATATATATTCAAAATCAAGGTTCATTTTATAGAACGTATATACATCTTACTATATAACCTGAAAGTTACATGAAAAAATATTGAAAAGCTTTTTAACTACTTTGCACGCCAAGCTCCAAAATCACATTTGAAAAAGAAATACATTTAAAGATCCATCTTTAAAAAAATATCATATTTAACAACTATTAAGAATGCCATTCGTTTTGGTTTAAAGTGTTCAGAAATTATTAGGTTTTAATATATATATATATATATATATATATATATATATATATATAATATATATATCATAAATTAAATTTTTTGAAGATTTAAGAATACTAAGTCCCTTTAACTTTCAATAAACCTTAACTATTTTGACTTATATAGCTTCGACAAAATTAAAACTGAAAGTCGAATTCGAAAGGGTTAAGTAAAATATAAATCAAATAACAGTATTCACATATTAGCTCAATTCTGTTTGTGAGAGAAAAGAAGAAATAAGCAAATATGCATGAAAGAAAAACAGTTATCAGTAATATTCTAAATGCTTAGACCTTCAGAAAAATGCATATGTTGAAGAACGATTTAGAATGAGCATTATCTTTGAAAGTGCGTAAGATATCATATGAAAGCATATTAATAAAAATATTGGAAACTAAAGTTTTCTTGTTTCATTTTAGTGTCAAGCTGCTGTAAAATTTAAACATTCTCCAACCTGAAGATGAATTCATAGAAAAAGATGATGTACTGTCGCCCCTCCCCACAAAAAAAGAAAAGAAAATAGAGAGAATTTCTCTTACTTTTTAGCCCACTTAAAAAAGAAAAAAAAATCAGGAAGTTTTTTTTTTTTTTTTTTTTTTTTTTTTTTTAAATATTTTAAAGTATTTTTTATAATTTTAAAAATTTTAAAGTCTTAGTTAAATAGATTATAACAGACATCCAATTATTCTACTCATTTGTTTAAACAAAATCGATTCAATATTTTCAATGTTAAAAAAAAATGACTTTTGTCCCTGTTTATGGCAAACTTTGTGTAAATAAATTAAGCGAATTATTAAAAAACGAAACAAGTACATACTTTTTTGCCCAAAACTAACTAAAGAAACCATACCAAATAATGAAATATCTTACCGATTTAACTTAGTTCATGTGTAAAGCGTAAAAATTGGTTTCAAGACAGCAGTAAATTGCTTTGGACAACAAAGAATAATAAGTTTAATAAAAGTTTTTGCAATCCTTAAAATAACGTTACAAAAGATATTTCATCAAGTTTCTATTGCAATATTTCATTTATAATGTCATCATTAAAAAGAAAAAAAAACTGAAAATACAATCAATAGCACAATTTCATATAATTCTATTCCGCTTCAGTTAATTTTCATCTAATATTTGAACATAAATCCTAAAGGTCGAAATAAAGTTATTCTTAAAATACAGAAATGATATTTGATTTGTTATTTGACGTAAAGCGAATAAAACAAATTTTCATATTAATCTACTCCATTTTTATTTGAGTACATCATTATAATTTAACATCTATATCGGTGTAAAAAGCAACAAAATTCAGTTGTCTCTACATGAATTTGAAATGAATATATCGAGTAATTCCACTTTTCAAATGAAATTCTAAAATATGCGATCGCATATAATGCGCATTAACAAATCTGTCGAGCTTTTGAATAAAAAAAAGGAAAAAGAAAATAACATCGACGAATTTCGCATAAAGATTATGCAAATATTTGCGTAGTGGTGAGAAGGGGGGAGAGATTTCATGCAAATTTGGCAAAATGTATAGATGAATTTGATTTTTTAACTTGCATCATGTCCAAGTATCATTTCGTTTCTATGATTCTAAATAGGCTAGTCCTGTATTTCACACGCGTGTTTTTTCTACAACTGCATCATAAGTGAGTACAGGTGGTTATTGTAGGATATTCTACTGCATATGCAGTTGTTTGCTCGGTCTGTTGTTGAAATCTAATCAAGCATAAACAGACTTGATGACACTTTTCATGCCATTTGTATTCTGAAACTCATATAACCTAAGGAACAGCTACCAAAGCAAAAGGAAAAGTTTTAAGAAATCTTCTTCACTGAAAAAAAATTGTATTAACACTAGAAAAAAATTCGGAGAATATGTTGCGTTTATTCAATATCAGTGCAAAACACAACAAATAATTTCTAATTTCTAATTTCAACAAATAATAACTATAATATTCATGGTAATTTCTTGAAATATGCATCAGATTATAATTATGGGAATAATTCAAAGTAGTATTATAATAACAGTCTGGTAGTCAGAGACATTTCTTTACTTAACGATTTTATACAACCTGATCTTAAAATATATAACTGATCTTATTTAAGCAATCACGAAAACACCCGTTAGCTATTGCAACATATTTGTATGTGGCTTTGTTTGCCGAAACATCTCCCAGTCATTGGGAAATGAATGAAAACCCGATTAGGGAATAATCTTGTTTATCGCCTGTAACATATTATAATCTTCCGTAACCGTGTTGCCGTTTATTTTCCAATGACTAGAGGATGTTGGAAGGTGTTTCATAGTATATGCATCATGCATGATTTCTCGTGTTTGTTTCTAAATGATAAAAGTCATTTTCACCATTATTTCAATTTTGAAAAACCCCACCACTATGCCATAGCCAATAGTCTAAAGATTTATTGCATTAAGTTTTCTGCAAGAGGCCAATTGACACTGCATTTTCAGTTCAAAGACTGCCCTCCATATAAACGGAGGGTAAAGACGAAATATAGCTTTTTAAAAATAAAAATATTACGGATTGCTCTGGAAACATAATTTATTGGAAAATACCCGAACAGGTCCCGAATTAGCGCCCAAAACTTTCCTAAAGTATGACCCTTTTTATGTTAAAACTGGTGCTCCCCTTGAAGAAGTTTAAAATTGGCAATAAATACCGATCGTCAGATTTTGATGTCACATAAATGAACTAATTAGAAAATTTACGATAAAAATAGCATGTGTTTCAGCGGATGGTGTCCATTATTTAATTATATTCTGAATTCACTCCAATCAACAAATTTGTGAGAAGATCTAATTAGTTAAAATATTTGTTTCAAGGTGTTCCTTAAATTCAGAAAGGCAATCGCTCAGCTCTAAAATTGCAAAATATTTGAAAGTTTATTTAAGCATAATAGGTATCGTTATTTATTTCAATGGCATCATGCATGTGTCCCGATAACAAACAAATTGAAATTTGTTCATTATTTTGTAGAACTACGTACGTCACTGTACTAAAAACAGCATTTAGATCCATATTTCATTTCTTATATTGTTATTCATTACGATCGTATGATCCATATCAGGCTGTTTTCTGTTCTAAAGTGTAATAATAAAGAATATGGCTGAAATAATTTACCACAATCTCCCTTGATGCTACGAAAATCTTTAAATAAATCTTTCAAAGTTCATGTCCATACAGCCCCACCATTGGCTGAGAGGTTTTGCTCTCAAAGCTGGTTGACGGGAGGTTCTGGGTTCAAACCCCTGTTGCCTCTGTCTACCTAACCGTTCGGAGTTTTCCGTTGGTTTCTTCGAACCTTTCCGTAAATACGGGTTAGGATCCCTTAGAAAGTCTCCCACGGAGAGCACTTCCCACCTAGAGCCTATATCCTTCGTGTAGATAATCGGCCGTCATAAATCAACCAACCAATCACATCCCTACACTCGCTTAAGAATTACATCTCTACTTCGATCTGAAACAATCGCAAAAGATAAAATGACTGAACTTTTACAATAATAATGCACATTAATTTCTATGATGCGAAACGAAACTGAGAATTCAGACAAGCATTTATTTTAATACATTCTACTTGAATAAGTTTAGTTAAAATCTGAGTACGTTTCAATGATCACATAACTTATCTAACATTTATCGTTGTATTACACATATACAATTATATGAGCTCGACATTAATTCTAACCATTCACCTTTAGTTTCATGAAATACAAATATGTATGTGCTCAGATTTAAAATTATTTGATTGCCTAATTTCTAAGGTATGGTTGTTTTTATAACAAAATAATCACTTTCAACAATACATTAGAGAAAAAAATATTTAAGCTGTTGATCTTTAGAGGTTGATCTTTTCACGATCAAGAAATATACGCGTCTACACCATTGGCTGTGATCCATACATGTGAGAATATTAGAACTAGAGAATATATTACAATATAGATATACAATTTCTTATACTTTTCTTAAATAAAATTAACATCTAGTTTTAAATTATGCTTCTTTTTAGGAATATGCGATTGATATAATATCTATCTTTCTGGGAGAGTCCTAAATATTTTTATCTCTGGAAAAAATATCTACACTATTAATATCCGTGCGTATCTATGTAACCTTAAAAACTCGGAATCCACAGGACGCAGGGCTACGAAATTTGGCACGCGGGATGCTGACAGGAGGTCCATGAACGACTGGGGCTAAAAATTCGAAAATTTTAAATAGATTTTTGATGGATTAAATATTAAATAAAATCCATCCATAAAGAGATCTCATCAAAAATACGCTTTTTTATCTTCGGTTCCTTGATTGTAGAAAACCTCCGCAGAAGTCATTAAATAAATCAAAGTAAAGATCATTGCCATTGCGAGTCGAGTGTTTAAAATTGATGGATCAGAGATTATATGACATATAGACAATCAACTTATTTATTAACCGTTGCCAAATACTAAAAACTTAATTTTAAAGGATTTTATCGATTTAATGAATGATAATTAGCTGGGTTAAAGGTTTTTTTTACATAACATATATTAGTATGATAGAGATTATTAATACAGAAAACTTTATTTAACAGATTTTTTGTTAAAATTGAGTGGTGGAGGTAAAAGACTTTTTATTAAATATCACATTAATTTTACTTGACTGCGCGTCACCTGGCGGCGGCTTTTTCATTACTTGACCCTCTATATTAATAAATCCAAATCTACTGCTCTGATTTCAACAGAACTAAATACATTTAACAAATTTAACACATTTAGCGTCACGCGTAACGTTTAATTGTTGTTTTATTTATACAATACCGCTGTTTTAGAATAACAGTTTTCGTAAAAATTAAATTTATGTTCCTAATAAAAGTACAGAGCCTGTATTCCGTTGATGCATACCAACAGGCAAAATTAGTGATTTGTTGTTGAGCAATTGACTGCGCGCCTCCTCGCAGGTAATTATTTAATTGCGTTAATTATTACCTTTTTTAAAAAATAAAGAAAATCATTTTATAACAAACATCAGCAAAACTTTTTATTCTATTTATTCCCTTATTTCAAAGATATCGTTTTATTGTCTGCTGTCATAGCAACATGATAAATCAAATTTCATAAAAAAAAATGCACAGTATTAGAAAAATATTTTTCTAAATCGAATAGCCATTGAACAACTCAATACTTTAACAGGCGAATTCTTATTTCTTATTTAGATATTTTAAAATTGTTTGTTGGCATTGTGTTTTTATGCTAAGTTTCGTTTCATATACGATTAATATTATGTCTGTTTGATGTGATTTTTTTTAAGTATTACTACTTTCTACTACGGATTGTTGGTTGTGTAAATACTGATTTTTAAAAGACATAACAAAGTTTTATATCCATAAACTTTAGTTTGGTTGTACTGATTTTTATTTTTAATGTTGGTTTTAAAATTAAATTCATGAACTTCCGTGCGTAGAACGGGTTAAACAGCTAGAAAGTATATCATTCTTAAACGTAATTTGTGTGATATTGGAGCTTTACAGTAAACATTTACATGAAAGTTTATGAATAAAGTGAATATTTGATAAACACTGGAAGTATAAAGAAAACAAATTGTTTTTAAAGAAGTATTACAAATTTAGACACCCTTTTTAATAGTATATGGAAAGCTTCTGTTAACTTCCATAAATTTAGTAATTAATAGAAAGCTGTGAGCATACACGAAATCCGACTATAACATAGATAATGTTTTTTTTCCCTTTTTTCTTTCTTTCTTTCTTTTTTTGGTTGTAAAATATAAAATAATGAATCTATCAATTTTAAATTAATCCTTGTAGATAGGTAAAGTTAAAGACAAAGCGCGTACATTTTTGTTTTGTATTTCGGTCACTTGTATGCTGAACGTATTTTTCAGGATATGTAGAGGCGTTTATACATGAAAACTACTATTACAGAATGCTAATCATCACCTTATTTATTCGGAAATATCTGCAATTAAATAAAGTGAATACATAATATGACACAACGCAATCCTATATTATTTTATATTTTTATATTTATTTATTTGTATTATTTTTATTTTTATATTTATTTATTTGTATTATTTTTATTTTTATTTTTATTTTTATTTTTCATTTTTCATTTTTTAATTATTATTATTGTGTATTTATTTATTTATTTTTCTTGTTTGTTAATTACAGTACATATTTTTATATTTTCTTGTAATTTATTTTTACTTTTCTGGCTCTGTTTTTATCATATTTTCTTCATAATTATCCTTCTGTTCCGTGTTTTTCTCATTTGATAATTCTCTTCTTTGATTGTCTGATGTCTTCTGCTTTCCTATTGGCTGTTTCCTTAACTTGTCCCTCTTTCCCTCCAATCTCCTGTCTGTCTTGCTCCTGCCTTGAAATTGGTAGCACGTCTTTTCTAAGCCTGACAAAGAAAGACAAAATTGTTTTGAAGTGACTAGTGCATTTCTTAGTTTTTTTTTTTTTTTTTTTTTTTTTTTTTTTTTTTTTTTTAAGAAGTTTGTATGATTTATTATTTCACACCATTTTATTCAACGCATTAATGTGAAATAGAAAACTATTCAAAATTGGCGGTAGTCAAATGTAAGCACATCTACGCACTCTGCACAATACATTCAGCATACAAGTTGACTAAGAACAAAACATTGCAAATTTTATAAAATTGTTTAGTGCTTTTAAAAACATTTCTTTTCGGGAGTTGCGTAAAAACATCATATTCGATACCGTTAGATGTAAATATCAAGCATTTTAGAGTATTGAATGTAAACGCATATTTCATCACAGTTAATTTTTAAAGAACGTGTTTCCACAGACTTGATACAATTTATATTCAACGTCTCGTATTACATTTGATAAATCCCTCAGAGAATGGAGCACATAGAAGCAGTTGTGAATACGCTGAAATACTGAATTCTATAGGGAAATCAGAAATCTCGAAGATGTAATACTGAAGAAACTAATTCAAAAAAGACTGCTATACAAGAACAAAAATATCACACTTTACATGTCTTCTTACACAAATAATTTTTAGATTTTTTTTAAAATTGATGACGTAATAACATTTTGTTTTTAAATTAATCTTGTTTGAAGCTCTTTGAAAAATAATTATTGTTCTCTTTTTTTTTAAAGCTGATATTTGTGTTTCTCAAAATGTTTTATATTTCATATTTTAATACTACTTGGAAAACTTTTTTCCAGAGAAAATTTCTCACGCCTTGCATTTATAATATTCAAATTTTAATTGCTTAATAGGCGCATAGCCAACATAGTCCCGGCTTGGGTACTTTTTCACTATGTTGGCTATGCGTCTATTAAGCAATTAAAATTTGAATATTATGTTTTATATTTATTTGTAATTTTAATAGTTAAGACACTAAATCTTTAGTGAAACAGAAGTATTGGCAAAAGACACGGTGAAAACATTAATAGATATTTATATTTAATACACAAAATCCTAATTCTGTATGTGTTACGTATACATTCAAAAAATCCTGTTGCCCTAGCAGCAGGATTTTTTGTGATTATCTAATGTTATTATATGTTAAGATATTACAAAAACACTTTCATAAAGAATATTTTAAGGGGAAGATCTCCTGATGAAAATTCAATTTTAGTGCATTTCAGGATTTTCCATTTTATTTTAAATTTAAATAATGCAGATAGAAAATAAATAGCTTTTGGCATTGGATTTATTATTCTGTCGTCTAAGTTTGTGATTATTGTCCTATAATTTTTTTGCTATTTTAATCGATCTGAACTCCTCATGCACTGCGTGCACAGCAAATTCATGTACGCGATTGCGCTCTTCCTAATCACTTAAAAAAATATTTTCACTGATTTATAAAATATTATATAGACTTCTGATAATTGGGGTGGACATGTGCGTTTATTATTTTAATTATTTCTATTTAATACACAAACACCTAAACCTGGCTGTGTTAAGTATAATTTAATATTACAAGTTTTGTTTAATCCTTTGTGCTAGTTGATTATACAAAATTAAACAGCAAAGATATCAGGTAATGGACGTAGTTTCTTAAATAAACATTTTGTACCGATGAATTTTTCAAGATATTTAAATTCCTATTGCATTGATGAATAATTTATTTTTACAAGTGAACACATTCGAGGATTTCACACTGAAAAATTATATTTTCAGCCACATGTAATGTTTTTCAGACGCAGGATAACTATTTTAACGACATAAATTACAAATACAAATATCTGCAATCTGCATTAGTCAATACGGAATATCATCTAATTTAATACATCAATGTTACAGTCAAAATTGATAAAAGTTTGGAAAGTCTCGTGCACTGAAAAAACAAGCAATGATACTGCAAGTGCATTAGAAGATGATATCATCTTCTTCTGGAAAAACACGGGACAAAAATAAATAAATTGAAATGCGTACATTAAAATTTAAATTAAATTAAATATAGCAAAGCATAACTATTAGGCTACACATAAAGAACGATCAATGATAACAACGATCAATGACACATACCGATCGATCAATGATAAATCCATCTAATATACGTTTCAATTTCTATTTTAATTTTTAATAATTATTATAAAACTAACTGCACATATTGATATTCAACCGTAATAATATTTTAGAAATATGTTACATTTAAAGCCTATGACGAAAAGAAAAGTGTATTAAGAATAAAATATTGTTTTAATTAAATTTTATATAAGTATGGAATCCCGTATATAATGTAAATTCAATATATTTTTTTCAAGCATTCTTTCATAGCATATTAAGTGTAGTGCCAATTTTTGACAATAATTTTACTTTTAAATTTTTATCCTATAGAAACCAAGTTTCGGTAAAACATAAATTTGTAGTTTCGCAACATATAATTGTAAATGGCTAAATACTTATTGTGATAAATAATACCAACATGACAACATTTTTCGTACTTATGCTTTTTTAAGCGTTTGGAATAAATAGGTTTATCTTTTCGCAAGTCAATTGCGAAAACCATCTGGTCCGTCCAAATTATTTTTTTTACTTCCGAAACTATCGCATCTCTCCAGCAAGATACAAAATAAACGTGTTTCTTAGCAAATTCCAATCTAAGCTTCATATGTAGTTTTGCAAGGGGTGGATGTGACCGTAGTTTAGCATATGCAACATTGGGATTCTTTTGCAGAATTTTACGCAGTGTTCGGTTAGAGCTTGATAGATTAATTTCTGCTTCAATTTGAGTAGAGTTCTTTTTTTAACCCCTTAATCGTCGTGCCCGAGACATTCACGGGCAGCGTAGGTTACGCGTGTTTTATTCAAATTGTTTGATTCCCACCAGTTTTTTAAAATAGTTTTATTGGCTTTATTCTTGCATTATCTTATCTGTCTATTAAATAAGACGAACATTTCTACTTAAAAAAACTGGTGGTAAACAAGCAATCTGAATTTTTAAAAAGTAGCCTACACTTAAAGTGCGCGACGATTAAGGGGTTAAGCAAGATCGACGCGCAATTCCACGTTTCTGGCGCATATTCAGAGTTACAGGACTACCCGTATGCTTTTTCTTGCCATAATATTTTGCATTCTTTAAAATTAGAAAATTACTGTTTTAGATCTGCTTATATTCCTTTCAATTTCAAGTACACTCATTCCACATTTTCTGTAAGCAATAATTTTTCCATTTTAAATTGAGATATTGAGTGCTCTTTGGAATCATGAAAAACGAGGGAAACCGAAGAATCTTACAGCGCAACAGTTTTAGGCTAGTTTAAACAATTCTATGATATTACCAAATATGCAAAATTTTGTTTGCGATTTCAAAAGAAATATGTGTCCTTATAATTTTTCACGATTTTTAAATTCATGCTTTTTAACGATTTTCCAAATATTAAACTTAAAGTTTGTTTGCAAATGTTCCGTTTAAAGCATTTTTATAATACAAATATTTGCATAATTTTCTAGCCAAGCGGCTCTTACATTTGACGATTTTTCGCTTGTCCTTATAATTTTTTCCATGGCTGTATTGCTTTGATGTTTATTTCCATATCCTTAAACATGGAGTAAATCAATCCAAAATTTTGATTAGTTAACTGATGCTGTACAGTTACATGATGAAGTTTATGTGTTACAAAATCAATGATTTCTCTTAATTGATGGATAGTATAGACTGGAAGGAAAAACTGTTTTGCTTTCATTGAAATTCATTTTAATAGGTTCTTCGATATAATCTCGCAATGGTTGTTTTTCTACTACTGTATATCAGCTATGCGTTCCTTTTTACTACAAATAAATTTCCTGTTAATTATGGCAATATAAATAATTTTTTGATACGTCGGTTTTAACAAATGAGATTTTATGTACTCCTGAGTAATTTTCAAAATATATTGGTTCAATTCAAATGAAAATGATATTTATTAACTTCCATAATCTTGGTAAGTTAAATGATGCTGTGTCGTTTCATATTGAATTTTTACGTGTTCTCCAAGTATCTCTCGTTTTATGAATCTTACGTGTCTCTCCAATCTCTATGGTTTCTCTTATAATGGAGGAATAACCATAAAACAACGTGAGTAAACAGACGGATAATGTTAAACTTGTGAATGATGGTAATTTAATCATTGCATTATAAATCGTGCAATTATAGAACATCCATATTTTTCTTGAAAAAGTCTTCGGTGAAACTGAAACATATTGACAATTTATTAACAGTTTTTATTGGTTCTATGGTTTTTATTTCACACCTTTCAGCGATTAATGATATATATTATTAATAGGTGTTATCTATTATCAATGCTTTTTTTTTATTTTTCTTATATGGCATTTAACTTTCTAATCTGTCTAGTTAAATGAGTTAACTAGACTTCTGCTAAATTATGAGCATGTATAGTGAAGTGGGAACCTTAAGGTAGTTCTCAAATCCCCAGCACGAAACATTCTAACACATTTTCTGATTCATGTTTACACATAAAGGCATAAAATTTGCAAGAATGACTATTGAAACAATTTAGGATAGAAATGAGTTTTCTGTTTTCTGATAAATAAATTACTTATCGAGTTATAAGCATTTTATTTATGCTGCCAATTCGGAGAAGTTTCTGTGATAGTTTGCGCAGGTTTTGCAGCCAATTTGACACCACAAATCGTGTTCATTTGAGGTAAAAGGAATTTAGAATCATATGTGGCTATGGTAGGTGAAATATTATTGCCTGAAGCACCCCTTATCACTGGTGTTGATTATTTGTTTCAACAAGACAATGCAAGTTGCCATGTGTCTCGCGCATCACCTTCATGGTTCGAAGACAGTTCTGGCCAACTTTTGGGCTCGCCGCCAAGAAACCCTGATTTAAACCCCACAGAGAACCTGTTGGGAATTTTAGCTAGAGAAGTATATAAGCATGGCACACAATATGCATATAAAGACATATTTGACATATAAAGATATATTTGACATCATCCATCGAATTAACGCGGAAAAATATTTCTAAACAAACTTTAACTGGACGTTCTAAGTCAATGACTGCACGATTAATAGCCATTGAATAAAAAAGGTGATTGTGTAAAATATTAGTTTGTTTGCTGACATATTTCATTATGTACTTATAATTTTTTCCAAGTTTCATGCCATATATTTCTATTAATATGTGATTTATAAGTTTTATTGTAACTTAATTTCATATTGATAGGTTCCTAATGATTCCTAATTACGAGGAGTAAATTCTGTTTGATTTTGTTCTCAGTTGATGATTACTTCAATGCAATTTATTCATTTTTTACGTGTCATTATATTTTCTTTCCATGACTGTAATAAAATAAAATAACATAAATAATCCGAGAGTGATACACGGCGTTTCAAATTTTTGGATTAAACAGGTTCCAAAAAACATCCACCTCCGATTTTATTCCTTAAATATTCATCATCTATAACTTACAAAGTTATGCAGAAAAATGTACGGGATTTTATGAAATTGATTAAAAATTTCAGGGGATTAAATTTGAAGATATATAAAATATGTATTTTTATACGGCCTGCGTACAAAAATTTCCCAATGAGTAAAATGTTCCCCATACACTGTCATGTACAGAATTTCAGCATTTATCATAAAAAGTCCCAGAGATATGTATAAATGAATTTGTTGAGGGTTTAATCATAAATTAAAATGTAAATGTTTACAGCTAGAGTGCAGCTGACTTGACGCAGAAATGCATCATGAGCAAATAAAATATGGCTCTTATCTTTAGTTTTATTTACAAATTTACAAAACCATGCTTCCTGAAAACCTTAACATTTTATATGATGAATTACAGAATAAAACTAGGAAATGACACAGTCAATGAACATTAAAAGAGTTTAGAAATGTTTGACAGCAATGTGAACATAATGTAAACATTTAGAACAAGCTTTTTCCTCTTTCCGTAAAGTTATGATTTATAAACAGTTTAGATACTTTTGTGCCAATAAATAGCATAGTTAATTTTTATTTATGCAATCAGTGTTTTCTTTCGTAATTTGGGTACGAACCCTGAAACGCGATTACCAGACATGATTTGTGCTCTTTGTGAACTCATATCGAGGCATCGAAAAGTGGCTTAAGTCAGCATTTATGTTATTTTATATCTCTGCGACTCTTTATGATAAAATACTGAAATGTTGTACATGAACTTATTAGTGTATGGGGCACATTTTACCCATTGGGTATTTGTTTTGTACGGATGCCGTATAAAAATTTTATTTTTGTATTTCATGAAATATAAACCCCTGGTCATTTTAATCGACTTCAGAAAACTGTGTACCCTTTTGTATTTCACTTTTTAATTTATAATATATGTCTATGATCAATATTTAAAGGTAAAAAGCGGAGGCCACGATTTTTGGGACACCCTGTATGTATCGGGGAAATGTAGAATATTCTCATTTGTCGTGATAAAGACTTTGGTGTCGCCAAACCATGTAGAAAATTTTTAAAATTTTTTTTAAATGTCTTTATTGTTTTCATTTAACACATTTTAGTAATTAATGAAATAGATTATAGACTTTAAATTTTTTATCTGGGAAGTTTTATTCTTTTTGGCAGATGAGATCCTGGCATTATTTTCTACGTTCGATATCCCCAAGAGAAAAATATTTTACTGCGTCCTTTGATTGACGTATATTTTCGGGAAAAAAAGTTCTATTTATTTTTTAAAGGAATAGAAAAGGGAATGAGAAAAAATAATTGGGATCTTCAGCAATAGTATTAGACCATCAGCTGGAAATATTGATGATAGTTAAAGTTTAAAACAGTTTAATAACTTTTAAAAGAGCCTATAAGTTTTATTATTGATATACCTAATAGAATTAAGTCAATATAATATATAGATAGATAGATGGATAGATAGAGGAATGGTAGATACATAGATAAATAGATAGAACATAGTATATTAAATTAAAAAAATAAAAACCAATAACTGGTTTAATTATTATACAGGATGTATGTGAATGTTGCTAACACGTATGCATTTTTCCAAAATATAAAATAAAGCAAAAAATGTTGAACATATCTCTATTAAATTCTCATTTTTTATCGTTAATATATATATTTGAAGGTTTATTCTACATTATGATACTAAGATCAACAGCCCCGAGAAAATTTTTTTATGTACATCCTCTTAGAAGAGAATGTAGTGAAAACTGCTAAGATGTCGAAATGAAAAATAAACCAACAGAAAACAACATTTTCTTTTAAACTTTAATGGAGAAAAAATATTTTACAAACTGCATTAGAAAGAAAAAATTCAATTGTTCGTTCTCCATTAGGTAATGGGAAAAAAAGTTTTGACAGCTCATTTTACAATAGAATTATAGAAAATATTTGTGAGAAAGTTAAAGAAAAGTTTTTATATATTTAACTATATTTAATTATATATTTATATAATATAAATGAAAAATGTTTTAAATATGTCAGTGTGTTGTTCAGTATTTAAAACTCAGCACGTTTTATAAAAATAACGATAAATTATATATTTTCTTATAAGCTTCTCTCAATATATTTGTATTCTGCAAAATAAGTTTTCAAGAACAAACGTTAATGCGTTTTTACGGTGTGAAATGATAAATATAATTTTAGAATAATTTTCAATATTTATCTTGTTCTCATTTGAGAAAACAAATAATTATTAAATATTATCAGAAAAAATAATGATATAAATATAATAATAAATTAACAGAATAGATCGGTTATATTATATGCATAGGAAAGAGGAATGACAGATCACTATCTCATGTGTATGTCAAAATATACCTAAATGATATATAGCATATTATGTCATAAGAGGTCGTTGGAATTTTTTTATCTCAAGAAATGTATTGTTCATTTATGAAAAATAATCCTTTAGTGATTTATGATTTATTATTTTCATAAAGATGAAGATAACACATTTTATCTAGTATTTACATTACTGATATAAAATATGAACTTTCTAAAAGATTTGAAATTTACAGGGATTTCATATTATAGTTTTACCAAACTTCGTTGAGATGGGAATGTCTGTTTTGTGAAATATAATAATTATAATAATTTTCGAGTATCGAAAATCATAGTTTAAACTCTTTTAAACTTTTATAAATTATAAAATGTAATATTTTTTTCTTTTATTAACAATGTTTAAAGAAATCAAACTCAGTTTAAATTTTTTTAAATATAATACTTATAATAATTTTCGAGTAATGAAAATCATAGTTTAAACAATTTTAAACTTTTATAAATTATAAAATGTAATACACTTTTCTTTTATTTAACAACTAGCAAGCTACGCTGGTCAATTTCTCTTAACGAACTTTTAATCGAACAAAATATTGATATTTCATAAGTCACTATTATATGTTAACAGACTAATAAGGCTACTATAATTTGTGACTCGTGCTACAGTCAATATACACGTCAGGACACGTCGCCCTTATCATTATCTTTTTACGCATGAAGGTTTCGCTATGGTATTCCATTGTAAAATATGGTAATATTTGAAAAACTGCATAATCATTAGATTTGAAATTTATATTAGGAAAAATACAATTTTTCAACGCAGTTTGTCTAACAGTTTTCTGACAAATACTTTTCGAGCTATTATTTTTTTCAGTAACTTCAAATGTTTCATTTTCCGAAATTACTCTGTGGCACCAATTAGCGAAAAACCCAGTCGTCAGCAACGCATTGCTTTTTATTAAAGAGGCTGTTGGAGCCGGGATTGTCACCATCAATTTGCCACCATCACTTTTAAAATCGGTTCTGTAGTTCCAGAGATGCAATAGAAATTGTAATTTAGAATGATTTTAAAACGCTTTTCGCTCATTTCACCCTTTTAAATTTCGATTTTTTTTAAATTATTCTTATAGAGCATTTACATCTTATAAGTAACTACAGTTCCAAATTTAAAATTTCTAGCTCCTTCAGTATAAAAAAAGTCGCAATTTTCGAAAAGTTTTCGCTCCTGCATCCCATTGGGGTTAGTGGCACCATTTATGTTTTATGAGTTTAGGAACATTTTCTACTTTGAGAAAACAAGAATATGGGAATATTTGTTTAAATGATGAGTATTTTAATATTTGTGCAATGGTTCTAGTCTAATTCCAAATGAAGCGAATCAGAATCCTGAATATTTTTGTAGGGTAAATGTCCATTCAACAGATATAAAAGGTTCAAAACAGAAGATTGATTTCCACTTCTTTAAATGCGCATGTTTATTTTATGAGCAAATATCCCTGAAGACAGCTAGTACTACAACTAGTAGACTACTGGCAGGTAATACCGGCATTAATAATTCTTAATCTATAGAAATATAGTAATTTTAAATGTTAGTTATATTTTCTTTTCAACGTACCACCGTAATTCCTAGCAGTTTAAAAAAACATCAACATCAGAAATTCATTTCTGCCAACTGCTGAAAGTTTTTAAAAGATAAATCGCGATTTTGAATAAATACTCAGCAAACTTTCAGTAATATTGCCAATATTGTACAGCGATCCCAAGTTTAAACACGAGACCATACTTTTAAATGAGATTCTTTTGACAAACAAAGCATTACAGTTATGAAAAATCTATATTTGATAAACAAAGTGCAGATGTGATGCGCTGCAACCATTTCCGCATTTCAGATATCCGATTACGCCTTTTTAATGGCTATGTACTTATACAGATTAAAGGAAAATAAAATAATCTGTTTAAGGCAATATCATAAACAAGTGTTTAAGTTACAATCTAAAAAAAAATATATATTCTTTTATTTATTTATCTTCAGATTTCTTTTTTCTTGTTAATTCATTCTTCGTCCTTTCATTTTTTTTCTTCTGGAAGTTAAGTCTTAAATTTTTTAGGTATTACTTTGTTTAACAAGTTCAAAGCTTTATCTTCTAAAAGTGTTCTAATCTCATAAAAAGTTTTCTAATTTATTTAGACGACAGTTATTCAATATTACCATTAATTGTTTGGACATCGGTCTGTTTGTCCAGAATAGAATCATAAATGATTGCATAACTAGCCCTAATCTAATCAACGGGAAATAAAGAATGCTACTCGTGTGCAGCTTACCACATTCTGATTTCTATAATAGTTTTTGAGAAAAAAAGAAGCACTGGGATACTCAACCAATCTCCAAAGTCTCAAAAACTCTTAAACTAATTGATCAATTTAAGGAATCGAATGGTAGGCGATTAAAATATTTAATTAAGATTTATAAATTATATTAATTACCTGTCAGTCCGATTTTAAGATTATAACGTATACATTTATTTCAAAAAATGTACTGGCAAGTATGGAAAACTAAAATCCCTAATGGGGTCCGAAGCCAAGGCTCGCATCATTTATAAGCAAAGAAATAATCTCCTAGTATACCATTAAAGCTTTGCCTCATAAAATTAAACTTGGTTTCAAAAATGTAATATTTTCTGCACCAAAACACGCAATCTCAAATACTATAACAGTAGATACGATTACGAAGATCTATAAGCAACATTAATTTCTTGTTGATCTGGTATTTTGGCTTAAAACTCGTACATTTTAATTTTAAGACTAGATTGCTAAGCATAAATAGTTCATATTTAATTATCATGTCCGCAGGACAGGTTGTCGTCAATAATCAGAAAGGAAATGATTACCTAGGATGTCAATAAATGTTGGCATCATAAAAAAAGAAAGAAACAAGGCCGGTTTCAAAAATAATATATATTTTACGTCAAGTCACTCGCATTCTAAAATATGCCAAATGACAGTGGTCAATAGTATGGGAGATCTACAAATGATATATTTTTTTATCAATCCGAATTTTAGATTAAAATATATTTATTTTCATTTTAAAACAGAATAGATACACGTAAATTACCAATATAACATAATCGCGTGCACAGACATGATTAGCGACAATGATAGACAAATGAATATTCATATAAGATACATTTAAGAGATGAAAATACTTTGCGCAGTTCCGAATCTGTTATAATAAAATTTGAATGTATGTTTGTATATCACAACTACTTGTCCTAGAACATTGAAAGCTGCACGATAAAACTAACATCCGTTATTTCCATAGATCCGAGGATGTCATAATAACTCTTAAAATTTTGAATTTGCAATTAATTTTCAATATAATTAATTTTATTGTACTTTTTAGAGGCATTTTTAGTGGTGGTCAAAAATCATTATATTGTTCAAATAAATAGGTTAAGTACAAATATAACTCGCGTTCAAAGGGTTCGGCACATTGAATTTATTAATTACTATTTATGGATTAATAAATTATCACTACCCCTAATTATTTCATGATTTTAGTTTCAGTAGATTCGGAAATAGGAGTATATTTTACCGGTACATCCGACGATATCTCTGAAAATATAACACCTAATATTAAAACAAATATTATTTTGATTTCGATGTTACGAGATCTTTCGAACGATACACTACACGATAGATAAAAAGAAATTTTTGTTTTAAGTAACCTAATTAATATCTCGGCTACTTACCGACAGTTTTTTACGAAAATCATTATCAATTATCCTTGGATGATTCTGCGTCAACAGATACCTGGAGTGCCCGTTAACTCCCCCGCTGACGCCCCAAAAAGTAAAGTTTGTGAGTAACGGAAAAATGCGTTTTTCTCTAAAACTATGTTACCTATGAAAATCTCTATACTTTTCCTGCAAGGTTTAAATAAACTTCTATAATCCCTTGTTCTTTAACAATTTTAGTTTCAGTAGATTTGGAAATAGAGGTGGGTGGGAATTACCCTTTAGATTTATAACTTTATAGCTTTTTGTTGTAATTTTCTCATTAAAATTGAGAAAAAAAGCTCACTATTTGAAAAAAGGGATCGTCACCTGCTATCCAATCTGATTCATATGTATATTTAATACTGTTTTATTTGCATAAATAAATTTAAATACTTTCTAATTGAGTTTTCTTTAAAAGCTGTATTGTAAAATATATCCATGTGACTTAGTTCTTAATTTACTTAATTATTACAAGAAAATGGAAATATCGCTATATCATACACTGGTATGAAATACCATTTTCCGAACCGATGGGCTCCTCTGGGTGATCCCCACTTTGCCCCTTAAGTGGGGAAGATGACTGGGAGCCCGGCATTGCTAGATGTTCTCCGGCACGACGGAAGCAGGTTAAGCTGACAACCCCCCCCCCCCACAACGTGGTGCACCGGTTTTCAAGTGGTGTCTGATTAGCCGACAGTACTGGGGATGTCCCCTCCTTTGGGCCGGTTCTCGGCTGCAGGAGGTTTGCGGCTCAGGTTATCCCTTGAGTCCCCATATGCAGAGCTTCACGTAGTTCGGACAGGTAACGCCGGCCGATGTGGGACATATGTTGATGTATCCGTGGGAACTCGGGATGGACGGGTGGTAAAAGGACCTGACGTAGGCCAATCCCTCGCGCCTAGGCGCTTTGCACCCGTCGAGGATGGTGACACGAAGGTAACGGATAGCTAGCGTTCGTACGACAGCTTTCAAATTTATCTAAGGCGAGACGAAGGTGAGGACGGAATCTGTAGGACAAGGACACAGGCGGTTCCGTTGTGACGTCTGTCTAGTGCGTGAGGCGGCGTGCAGCATCCCTCGGTACTGGCAAAACGTAGATATAGTGTCGTGCAGAAAGAAGTCTGAGGAACCAGGCGCCAGGCCTTAAAGCTCACATATCCACTGAGTCCCCTTATGTATCTGGAGTAGTTGTGAGCCGCCCTCAACTCTCGGTCGGAAAAAGAACATGCCCTGTTTGACCAAGAGTGGTTCGAGTCGTGGAGGGCACTTCAGGTGCCAAGATCACCGGCACCAAGATCTGCGGCTCGTATCATCTTCCTGGGAATGGGTTGATACTCTTCTTATACTGACTGAGTATCAGGAACCTGGCCGGAAGCTCGCAAGTCAAGTGACGACGTCCAGACTTAAGTCGGACCTTGGATCCGAACCAGTCCAGCGCGTCTGTGCGTAGCTAGAGCTTTCTGTGCTTGGCGGCTGGGACCAGCAGGAGTCTTTGAAATACTTGTCACGCTACTAATATCGATCGGACTGCTTCTTTAGCGTTCTTGAAGTTGTTTTCTATGCCTTTCAGACTCCGATAGTAGGTTAAAATATTTTTCCGTTGTTTCTAACATTTCTTCTTCTTTTTTTTTTTTTTTTTGTGTTTTAGTTTATTTTGTGTTTGTTTTATTATACAGGGTGATTCAAAACTTATAGTTTAAATTTCGTGGGGAGGTAGGGAATACGTGAGGAAACCGATTTCACATCGAAAATTATGTCCGCAAACATCATCTACATGAACAAAATGGACAAGTAAAGTGACCGCAAGGAAATAGTATAGTAAAGTGGTAACGAATGTGACTTTTATTCCAAGAAGGTGAAATACATATTTACAGTAGGTGATCACAATTGCGACCATTTACATGAACACAGGATTCACAGTGCAGTTGTATTGACCGCTGAACATTTTCAAAAACGCCTGGCATATCACAAACAATGCTTGCGGCGGCCACTATTCGTGCAACAAGGTCCATTTCACTGTCGACAGGGGTCTCGTACACATGGTCTTTCATGCCCCCCCCCCACAAAAACAGATTCATGGGCCATAAATCCGGTGACCTGGGTGGCCAAGCGAACGATCCACCTCTGCCGATCCATCGAGCTTTGAATGTTTAGTTCAGGTAATCACGCACAACAATTGTGCTATGGGAAGGGGTCCCATCATGTTGACCAATTAAAAAAAAAGATTAAAAGAACCGGAAAAAAACAAATTAAACGAGAAGTTTCCAGGACACAGATAATGAAGGAGTTGAATAATAGTCATTAAAGAGATTTTTGGAGTTTTTAAAGATGTAAAAGGCTTCGTGGAAGTCCAAATGAGAAGTGGCAATAGGAGAAGAATACTATATTTTGGAAAGTCAAACCAATGATTGGGATGCAATGGAAGGTTGGGTACACACAGCGCCCTCTACATACGCATGCTTACATTTACGGACATACTTTCCTACGTACAATCGGTTTCCTGACGTATTCCCTACCTCCCCACGAAATTTGAACGATAAGTTTTGAATCACCATGTGAATGATCTCTCAGCGGAGTCGATCGGGGATCACCTGCATTTTGCTGCAGGGCTTGACGAATGCAAAGCCGCTGGGGGGGACAACCTTAGCCACGGCGTGTCTATGCGCCAGGGACTCTTTTCTCGAGGTCCCGGGCTGGCGAGAGGCACCTCCTACTCGCCGCAACCGATAAACAAGTCATTTCCTCCCTAACTAGGACTCGATGATCGGAAGTTGCGCTTAAGAAAGAGTCGTTGGGAAAATTTGGCGTGTGGCCAAATATAGAATCAATTTAGCTTCACTAAATAGGATGCTGATGCCCTCTGTATTGCTTAATCTTGATAAGGCAGTATTTTCTCTCTCATCCTATTCAGTCCTATGACATCCTATTTAGTGAAGCTAAATTGATTTATAGTTCCAGTTTTTATTTACAACTTTTTGTGGGGGAATCTATTGAAATTTATTTAAGAAGTTCGAAAGCATGAAATGATACGTTGTCATTTAATCCGAAGATTTGGGTTGAGTGGTTGAATAATAGTGGGAAGCGGTCTGTAGATGGAGCTAAGAGCGGTGTTGAAATTAAAAGTATAAAGGGCGTTGTACCTTCTTTCATGTACATTGTGTTTGTGGTTTTTTTATATTCTGATGATGATTTGGTGAACAAATCGAAACATGTAAATTTTAAAATTTTTAATGCTTTTATTGATATTTTGACGTCTTTTAAGCAAAATAAAAGTGTTTTAGTATATATTTTAAAAGTTTTTTGAGATGTATTTGTAATATTAATTTTAATGGACGTATTTCGACTCTCCACTTTATTTGTAATATAATAACATTTGAATAATCGTGTTATTTTTATAATTCTTAAAATTTAAATAAATTTATAGACGTAAAAAGGGTGTCACGTTAATACCACCAGTTTAGAAAATTTCCATAGGACGGCATGTTTTGTCAATATTATTTTATCTTTGAAAATAGCATTAGCAAAATTGCATACATAGCAACGCGTTACTATAATTTAAAGGGATATTATGAGAAAGAATGGACACATGGCGCACACTCAAATTGGAAGATATTATAAAAAAGTTTAACATTGTAAAAAATACAATGTAAAAAGTATTATGTTATAAGCAAGTATGTAAATAAGTCAAGCTCCGCACGTTTTATTCAAACCTTTTCTCTTTTATTAAAGTATGGAATAAACTAGTGTGTTACTATAAAAGTATAAAGAAACTTCTTAATAACACCATAAAAATATGGAATGTGCTAGGCTTTACGAAAGAACTTCGACTTTCTTCGTCAGGCGCAAAGAAGACATGCAACCACTTTGAAGGCAGGAGCAAGACTGAAAGGAAATGGGAGTGAAAGAGGGACAAGTTAACAGAAAGGAGGATAGGAAAGCATAAGGCATAAGTTTAATCAGACAATAGAATTATCTAGAACGAATAACATAAGGAAAATTATGAATAAAATTGAAAAAAAAAATAATCCCCATTTTACTTTCTTTTTTGTGTGCATTTTAACTTTTTTTTTTCAATTTTCTTCATAATTTTTCTTATGTTTTGCTTTCTAGTTAATTATCTTCTGTGATTGGCTGATGATTTCTTCTTTCGTATCGACTGTTCTTTAACTTGTTCCTCTTTCCCTCCCATTTCCTTTTAGTCTTGCTGCTGTCTTCAAAGTGGTTGCACGTCTTTTTTGCGCCTGATAAAGAAAGACAAAGCTCTTTCGAAAGGCCTAGCATATTCCTTATTTTTATGGTGTTATTAAGAAGTTGTTTTATGCTTTTAGTTAGCTTTCATTACAAAAAGCTACCTATTGCAGCCGTTCGGAGGACAGCAGTTCCAAAATATTTTGTATATCTTCACCGATCATGAACCCCAGACTCCCAGACTCCCCAAACCACCCTCCGTTGAAATGTTGATTTATATATATCCATATATATATATATATATATATATATCTAACATATGTCTTGCTGTAACTCTCTAATCTATGAACCGATTCGGATGTGACTGAGTATGTGTATAGAACATACCAAGATTTCGACAGATTTCGTTGGTCAGCTTCATCCGCCCTCTTGTTTCAAAATGGCGGCTAGATAAAAAAATTAATTTTTAAAAATCCAAAATTATGTACAAAAAATTATAAATTGAAAAATTTGTTTCTTTTAAGTGTTAGAATATGTTACAAGAATTCTGGAACATATTTGGTTTTGGCTATATCTTAAAAAATGGCTGAGATATGGCAGTTTGAAATTCAAAGGTGACTGAGATTTTGAAACAATATTCGAATTGGTGTAACTCTCGTAGTTATGAATCGAAATGAATGTGACTGATCATGTGTACAGAACATACAAAATCTCGACCGAGTTCGTTGGACAGCTTCATGCGTCATCTTGTTTTAAATTGGTCGCACGTTAAAATTTTTTAATTTTTAAAAAAATTCAAAAAAATGTATAAAATCTATAAAGTGAAAAAGTTGTTTCCGTTAAATGTTAGATCGTGATACAAGGATTCCAGAATATTTTTTGCTTTGTTTTTATCTTAAAGAATGGCTGAGATATGGCAGTTTGAAATTCTAGGGTGGCTGACATTTTCAAACAATCTGATTTTTGTTAAGGTAAAGCTAGGAGAGTCTGCGCACAATTCAAAAGAATAACAATAAAAAATCTAAATATTAATTTTTTGCTAAACTATACATAAATAATTTTTACTTCGTTTGTTTTTTATGCATTTCCAATGCTATTTTGTTGCTATGTTGTAATTTAATAGAACAACTGTAACAAAACCAAAAAAAAATATTTTGCGCAATCTATTCCTTACAGGGTTGGTGTGATTGCGCACCTGGCTAGGAGCCATGTGCGCAGTACTTATTACTAATAATAACTACAATTAAATTGTTAACAATAATAATTACACTTAAATGACATTGTTGTAATGTTTTTGTGAACAAATATTATTGTATTAGGAGTGAATATTTCAACCTAATGATTAAAGAATCAGGAAAGGGAAGTAATTTTAAAAACGATTACAAAATTTTAATTAAAGGGAAAAAAATTAAAGAATCAGAAAAAAGCAAGTCCAGATAAGATTACAAAATAACATTAAGTTACTTGATAACACGTTTAACTTAAAATTAGTCAATTTTCATTTTTCATTTTTTATGCAAATTTACCAATAAGCTGCGGAATCTCTCCTAGAATGGTAACTAATGGGAACAATGCGCCATCTCTCCTAAGTAGCAGATGCGCAAACTCTCTAATTTCGGTGGGAAAATTTGCGCGGCCTTTTATTTAAACATGGCCGCTACTAAAACTAACCGTTCGTGTTCACACTGTTTGTCTAGATTAGTAGCTTATGAGAAATCGTTTAAGTTTAAAATATTTTGTACTACTGACATTGTATAGAAATTCTGACGAATAGCTATGGAAATTCAAGCATTGACTTTGGGAAAACAAAACAAAATAGCAATGTTTTATCTAAGACGCTCAAAAGAATCAACGGGCAATTTCAAGTAGACACTCCACTACTGCTGTTGTACAACTACCTGCAGTTGCTGCGCTCTCACTCTACTCCTGCTACCAAACCTCTATGTGCTCAATCTCTCCGACCGCGCCATCTCTTCTGGCTTTACCTTATGGTGTAATGCTCATGCTGAAATTTGCATTCAAATTTAGTTTTAACAAAAACCGGGATTGAGCTTCTATAATCAGGTCCCAAGCATTTTAGCTTCGGGTGTTTGAGCAAAATGAATTGAATTTTTTAAATCATGAACTATGAAAGCTACCTTTTCCTTCCTCTACAGGCCGGAAGGACTTTTTTCTTTTGATTATCCTTCTGTCACCATTCTTTTATAACGTTTTATTTTTTAGTACATCAAAATAATGTAATTTGCAAAATGTAAATTTCGTAATTTTCAGGTAAACAACATTTTAAGTGTAACTTTATCCTTATATTAAGAAATTTAATCAAATTAATATAATAAAATATTGCAAATGCAGAAAAGAAATTAGATTTATTATTTTCCTCCAACAATCGAATGATACCATTCATTCAATGCAAATGCAGTAGAACGGGTTGCTATGCAAATAGTATTTAAATAAGTGAAAAATTATATTCTGTATACATTACATGTATTTCCTCTTCACATACGACTAAAGTAATAGCGTGCATTCGATTTGCATTTTGTGTCCTGTACGTGATTCAGTTGCAAAAAGAATATTTTTAGCTGAATAAATTCTAACTTTTAAAATGCAGTAAGGATTTCATGTTTTGTTTCTTTAACAAATTCAAGGTGTTACATAGAAACGAAAGCTTTTATTTTAATTAATTGAATCATAAAGTTAAAAGTCAAAATTTTTAATCCGTTGAATAAACATGGTGGGAAATTAAAATATTAGATTAAATTGAATTGTTTCAGGTTATTTCTTTTATAGTATTTTTTACGTTTATCTTACACTAAAATGTTATTTTAAAAAGTAATCTTATTTCATGCTATTATGATTTTAATTGCTACTTATGAGATATTAAGAATCCATTCTTCATCATGGATGAATTAATTCATTTCATTTAGTACTGAAAAATTCTTTAACTATATTAATAAAACGATTTAAAAGTAATGTAATTTTTTTAATTCAATTGGTCTTATGAAAAATGTGTTTTTTAAATTACAAAATAAATATTAAATTGTTTTAAAAGAAATGAACTAAGAATGCTAGTTATAAAGGTTGTCATTTTTTTATACTTCAAATTAGTGGAGTCATTATTTTTAGTTGAATCAGTTTTATCTGCATTTTGTTTCACATACCTACCAAGACTATGGAATTAATCAATATTTTTCTATTTAATATATCATCGAAATATTACTCTAATAAATTTCTTCACTTTATCTATAGCTGTATAGATTCTCAACCACTATGTAAATTGCTGTTATTGAACACATTCGACTTAATTGAAAAGTGTTTATAACATGTGTGTCTGCCGTCTGTACGTGTTTTAACTCTCGTAAATATAACCGTATTCTCATGTAATAAGTAAATATTTATTAAGATTATATTATAATGTTCGGTATTGAAAATTAAGTGTGTAGCATTTTAAGTTAGTTTAGAGTTTCACGCAAAAGAAATATTGTCTATACAAGGTGTCCACGAATAATCTGACTGACCTTTATTTTCGCAACCGCTGGTCCTAGATGAATACTTCCAATTACAAAAATGGTTTAAATAAGGTAAATAATTATTTTTAAAGCGATTTGGGTCGAGAAAGACATTTATAAAAAAATACGAAATTTAAATTTTTATACGGTCACCCGGTCCCCGGTGATATTTAGTAAAAATTTACTGTTACACTAACAAGTAAGACAGAAAAAGTCCATTCATTTAACATTAAAATTGACCGAGTAATAGCCGTTTAAAGTTGGAGTATATATTTTGCTGCGAAATAGGGGTCATTCACAAATGTAGTATAAATAATGTAATATAAATATAACAATCGTCAGATATATCAAAAAAATAGTTGAGAGCAAAATTGACATTGCAATCGAATATAAATGTGAAATCTATAATCATTCTGACATATTAATGCAAAATATACAATTTGTACTGAACGTACAGTGCTGGAAAAAATTATAAAGCCGACAGAAAAATTTACAAAATTCAAAAAGTAATGGAATTGCTGATAACGCAAATTCTATTTTCATTTGCAGGATCAACATTGCAATAATACACATAAACTTCATTTAGAAAAACGGAAGGGGGAACATAAATTATGCTAATTTCTTACAACCAATAAAAAACAACTTGGAAAAAAGTATAAAGCCAATGGTTCTAGCCTCATTTGGCATAATGCCAGACTTGAGAAAATAGGTCGCCATGAAAGTTTAGGTAAATGTAAATACGTTACGTGCATTCATTTTGTATTTGGTTTGTTTAATACAATGCCAAGAGGAAAATAGTTATCCGATGGTGAACAAATTAAAATATTAACTTTAAATGAAGCTGGACTGTCTGTTTCTAATACTGCAAGAAAAATAGGAAGGTCCAAGGCTGCAGTAAACAGTTTTCTCAAAAATCCCGAAGATTAGGGCATTAAGAAGCATACAGGAAGACCGAAATCTTTAACTGTAAGGCAATCAAGACAAATCCGGAAGCCAGTTTGCGGACAAAAAATGTCGTCTGCCCAAATTCAAAAACAGTTACAATTACCATGTACAAGCCGAACGGTAAGAAATGTTTTAAGTAACAATCCCATTGTTCAATTTAAAAATTTTAAAGGAAAACCACCTCTTTCTAAGTACCACAAAAATGCTCGCTTAGACTTTGGAAGAAAACATGTAACCGAAGGCACAAATTGGAGAGATGTTGTCTTTTCCGATGAAAAGAAATTTAATTTCGATGGACCCGACGGATATAAATATTTTTGGCATGAATTACGACAGGAGCCTGATATTTTTTCAAAGCGTCAATTTGGAGGTGAATCGGTAATTGTTTGGGCTGCATTTGCTGCCTGTGGAACCACTCCAATTGTTTTCATGATAACAAAATGAATTCGGTTATGTATCAAGAAATGTTAGGAGATAATTTATTACCAATTTGCTCCTCTTATATCTACAGGAGACTGGACATTTCAGCAGGACAACGCTTCCGTTCATGTTTCGAAGTCAACTAAATCTTGGCTTGAAGCTAATCAGGTGAAATACCTTCAATGGCCAGCTCATAGACCCGATCTGAATCTAATAGAAAATCATTGGGGAATTTTAACTCTAAATGGTTACAAAAATGGACGACAATTCAATTTAAAGTTAGATTTAATGAATGCTTTTAAAAAATGCTGGAACAATACTGATGCAAGTACTTTGTGCGGTCTGATAGATTCAATGAACAAAAGACTAGTCAAAGTCATCGAAAAAATGGGTCTCATATCGATTATTGATGAAATACATGTATCGACTTTATAATTGTTTCCAACTTTCTTTGTACAGAAAATTTTCTTAAGTCTATTAATATTTTATTAATGTAGTTATTAATGAATTTATTTTTTTCTTTACTCCCTTGTAGCATATAATATATATGTATGAAATTTCATAAATGTTCTATATTTTGTTTTTTAATTATATCATATTTTCAAGTGGCTTTATAATTTTTTCCACCACTATATAAGAGGATAAAAATAACAGAATTTTTGTTAAATAAAAGGATGAAAAACAACAGTCTCAATTCTTTACAAAATGATACATATTTTAAAATGATGTTAGATTAATGTGCCTTGCAAATTTTTGGCAGTGCCATGCTTTTTAGCTTTTGCAAATTGATTCTTATGTATTTTTTAGCACTGAATACAAAAATGACCTTCATTTTAAACCACCACGTCAGGATTTTTCTCAAATCGCAAATTTTAAAGTAAAAAAGATCAAAGTTAAAATTGATCCCCCCTCACCCCAACCTCATCGGAACTATTTTTATTTATACAGGGTGCAATATGTTATTTATAGCCCACCTTTAATTTCTCAACCGTTGGTCGTAGACATATAGTTCTAATTACAAAAACGTTTCAAATGAAGTAAATATTCATGTTGTGGCATTGTTTCAAATAAAAATTAAATTTATAAAAATTATGAAATAGAACTTTTTATACGGTCCCCGAACCCCTATAATTATGTTTAGTTAAAATTTACGCATATCATGACAGTTATAGATATCATAAGATTGAAGAATTGTGTGTTTGTTTATCTGACTTTTTTTTCTTTTTTTCGTAAACATTTACCCATCACTACGAAATTTTAATATGTTGTTAAGGTGCATGCTGCTAACTTACGTTTTTAAATAGTTATCATATTGTGTATAGTTTTCTTTCACAGATACATGTAAATTATGCGTTAAAATGAGATAAAATAATATAAAGATAGCATCAAAATGTACCACAAAAACACTGTGTTATGCAAAATCACTGTCTCTAAATTATGACATCAGGCGTAAAATAAATATGTATCTGAATAATAACTTAAAAAATAATCACTTAATGTAGGTTTAAATTTTCCTAAAAATTATTTGTAACTAATTCTGTCAATTAAAATTTCATTATTTTAAAGAAGTGTTTCTTTTTTAATGCAAGCTAGAAGTTGGGTTTCTGTTTTTTTTTTAAATATTCCCATGTTGTTAATCGTCAAAGGTTAGTATTGATTATCTTTGTATATTTTTTTCTTTTACTTTAATAAAATTATATTTTAATTCCGATCTTAGATAAAACTTTGCGTTACTAAATTCTTATATTTTTTAACTAGCTGAACCGCCCAGCGTTTCCCGAGCCCCTGTACTAAACTTTAATCTCTTAAAAAATGAAACTCTGGCCACGGTCTACGATGGCTTCGGCACCGTACACCGGGCATGCTCGTACGCTCTGGAAAATCTTTTATTTTCCGTTACCACCGCCAGGGGAGCATTCTGTTTTAAACAAACCTCTTTCCGAGCAAATTTCTGAGACAGGTCCCCGCTGCCTACGTTACTGTATAGTAGGCGTGCTACAAAATTGAGCTGGTTTCGAGGAGATGGGAACATTATTAGCCGAGTTATTGAAATAAGGCACAGTTAGAGAAAATAACCTTGAGTGAGGTGCCGGGGGGAGGGGATGTTGAAGTGTCCTTCAGAAAATGACTAATTAGGAGGCACACTGTGCATGTTTAAAAATTCTTTCGTTTGGTTATGCTAGGAACTTAATTACAAATTTCGCTTAAACTATTATTCGGAAATAGTGGTAACCGCTACTCATAAAGTTAGTTTAATTTTATAAAGGGTGACTATTAAGTTAAATATAATGTTTGGAATAACTTGCGTTGAAATCGGAAAGATAGTTGCTGAGATATGGAAACGGATCATAGTTAGAGAAAAAAACTTGAAGTAAAGGCCGGTGGGGGGGAGCAGCATATAACTAATTAGGAGTATCACTATACATCTTTAAAGATTGTTTCATTTGGTTAAGCTAGAAATTTAATTTGTAATTTGGCTTTGACTATTATTCAGAAATTCTGGTAACTGCTTTCTAGAAATACACCTTGAAGCTATGAATGCTGATTTTTACGATAATTTAGTAAAAAAGGAACTGGTTTGGAGAAGTTTGGAACACTATTAGCTGAGATTTAAAATAGCGATATTCTCTATATAAAACAGCAATTAAACACTACGGGTGCAGCTAAAAATGTTAAAATTGTTAAATGTAATTAGACGCTTGCCCCTCTCCATTCCTGCAAATATAAAAAAATAATCTGTTAAGTTTCTGTATTAATAATCTCTATCATAATAATATATGTCATGTAAAAAAAAGAACTTAAACACGGCTAATTGTCATGAAGAAAAACGTGCCTGGAAAGTATTTCAAATAGGGGGATGCCTGTGTAATTTGTCATGTGCAGGTGGCGCAACAATAGCATGGCTTTAAGCTGATAACTTCAATCTATATTGAAACTATTTAGTCAGAAATCCTTATCTATGCATCGCTACTCTGGTTTATTTAATTACTTTTGTGAAGAATCGGTGCAACCAACCAACCGAAGAGAAAAAATCGTATTTTTAATAAAAGTTCTTTGTGGATATTAATTAATATTTTAAAAATTATTGAAATATTAAAATTCTGAGGTTCAGGTACATCAGGAGAGGGTTTGGAATACCTATATCTAAATTATCAGGATTCCAACAGACACACACACACACACAGACACACAGAGCGAAAGTTTATTTTATTTTAGTATAGATATTAATAATTTTCTCTATAAAAAATCCTAGAAAAGAACTTCTGAAATATATATTTAAAGGCAAATGTATTTGAAATAAAAATAAACGCTATCTACATAATTGTATTTGGGATTATGGTTTTATATTACCTCATTTAAATGAATTTAGCTTTCCTGCCGTACTAACCAATCAGTTAAACTGATTAAAATGGTTATATAAATATTTAAATTATGCATACTGATTCATAAAATATGCACAATACCATGAGATATTAATATCCGTAACTAATCTTTACACACGTTATGTTTCTAACATGTTTTCTAATTCAATGCGTTTATTGAAATATCTCAGCTAATTGTTTATACAAATCTTAATGGATATTTCTAGTCAGATGAATATTAAAATACAAATCGGCAATAAACATTTCAAATATCACACATTGCGGTGCATTTACCTTTCTTACAGATAGGACACATAGTTGTATTGTATAACTTAGTAAAGATATTTCCAGCACATATGTTTATTCAAATAAGTTATTGTAGTATTTATTTAGCTTTCGTCTCTCTAAATCATTTGATGTTCTAAATATTTCTCGAAAATAAAGAATTTTGGTTTAGAAAGTAAAAATTTGAATAAAAGAAATAACGAACAGGAGAGACATTTTGATGTTTCATGTTGGGTTATCAGAATTTTGCCGGCAATTTAAACAAAATAATTTAATCTTTAACTCGAGGCTAACGAAAAAGAAAGGCTACCACGGTGCTTTACGCGTATCTTTTTTTACAGACCGCCGGAGTCACGTGATGCTCGAATGCACCAATGAACGTGTACGAAAAGAGCATCACGTGAGTCTAGCGGTCTGTAAAAAAAGATAAGTGGAATGCACCGCGGTAGCCTGTCTTTTTCGCTAGCCTCGTCTTTAACTGATGTGACGAAACCTGTCGCTTAAGAACCTACGCTAGTCGCGGAAAGAAATGCTTAAGTGTATGGGAATGTTCTTACCTGCCGCAAATAGTGAATGCCGCATATTTAGTGTCAAAGCTTAACTATTCATTTTTCGAAGATATTCTTCTTTAATGCTATGCCAGCTAATAGTAAAAAAAAGTACTTATACTTTAAATATCGGCTGGACACTGAAAGCGTTCTGGAAAGAGGTTAAGTGAGACACGCAATTGTTCATAACGTAATCATTTTGAAATTTCAAGCTGTTTGCTCAATGAGTAGCGTTGCCAGTACACCGCTTGTCTTCTTAAGAGCTTACTCTAGTCCGGCGAAGAAACGCGCAAGCTAATGTTAAGTCTATAGAAAGATTATTTTAAAATTTCTCGCTCTTACTTTTTCGATTTTGATTCCAGTTTTTTTATATAAAGATACTTTCTCTTTGAGAACCGGTTCCAACCAGTTCCAAAATCGAAACTGACTGCTTATAAAAACTGCATCAAATATAATTTAAAAATATTAAAATGCGAGCGAGAAATCGCGCAAGAACCTTCTTATAGACTTAACATTAGCTTGAGTGTTTCTTCGCGTGACTAGCGTACGCTCTTAAACATTCTGAGAGGAGTTTGAGACCGTTTCATCGATAGATGAATAAAAGACTCGATTAACTCATAAAATATACTGTTTCTGTACTACACATTATGTACAGGACTATTACAATTAAAATTCATCTATTTTGAAGTCTACAGCGATAGTACTAGAGTTCCAAACGAAACTAAATTTCAATAGTATCTGTATTTAAACTGATAATTATAAGTTAAACAGTGGGAATTGAAAAACGAGGCGGTCTGTGAAACTGCTAACAGCAATTATAATGTTTAAAAATATAACTATAGGGTGTCCCAGGATTATTGGGACAAACTTTAAGGGGTGGTAGGGGACATCACGAGGATTCAGATTTGCATAGCAACCCATGGTTGGAAACGGCATGGGAAAGTAGTATGACAGGTACAAGAAACGAAGAGACAAAAGACTGAGATCATCTGAAATAATTTATTGGTCAAAGATATTACATGTGCTGTGGTAGATGATATGTGAAAATGTCACAAAAGATGTTCAAAGTTTCCACCATTGCTAGCGATGCATGCATTACACCGTCGGACCATTGATCAGCTGATTCGCGCAAATACACCTGGATTTTGTTGGATATCCGCAGCAGCACAGACGAGTCTTGCAACCAGATCCATATCGGAATCCACAGGTGTTGCGTACACAGCACTTTTCAGTGCACCCCAAAGAAAGAAATATATGCTGCTTAAATCAGGAGAACGTGGTGGCCAGTGAACGGCCAATCCATCGGTGACCAAAATGACCCCGATTCAAATGTTAACGAACACATCTGCCATAATGGAGTGGTGCCCCATCGTGTTGAAACCACGTATTGCGTTTGACATGTTGTGGGATAGTGTCAAGTAAGCTTGGTAGCACCTCTTGCAGAAAGATGTGATAATATGCAGATGTTAGAGGTGCTCCAGTGCTGTTGTGAACAACACCACCTAACGACGAACGAAGCTGTTTCCCACCATGGATTGCTATGCAAATAGGAATCCTTGTGATGTCCCCTACCTCCCCTTAAAGTTTGTCCAATAATCCTGGGACACCATGTATGCAGTTAAAGTGATTGCACATTATAAATAAATCTAAATATCGTTAAAATTTGTGAGTGCGATTGCGCTATTCCGCCATTTTCGAGTAAAAAATTTGAAATGCTTTTTCTGTTTCCAGTCAGAAATTTCATAACATTACAAGAATAAAACTAAAACATCAAATCAAACTCTAATTAAAATTTCTATTTCAAACAAATGTTGCGTTTTTTATTTGTAGTTTCTTATTCTATTAATTGCGTTTCAACGTTTGTGCCTATTAATAACCGGGCAAATAAGAATTCAATTAATTTTCGAATACCCATTTAAGTTCTTGAAATATCTAAATGCATCCGCATTTCTTTACTAATAGCCTTAGAAAATGACTATGTGAGAAAGCAGATGTAATTAATCAGTTACTGTCCAGTTAACTAAGATATGTAGATTGCGTCTAATTTAAAAGTTAATGGTTTCAATTCAATTTCTATTTAATCAAATGCAGTTGTCAAGTTAATCTTTAAATCTAAACGACAACGTTTCAGTATAAAATTTGATTGAATTAGTGGAATATATCGGATAAGACTTTAGTTCAAGATGTGTATACCAAAGATGCAGATTGGATCGAAGTAAAGTAAGACATAAATATTTATGCTATATTTATTAACTAGGGATAAACTTGATACGTGATAAAAATTTGATACGTGAAAAATCTTTAGCAATATTTAAATAACGAAATAAATAACACATTTGTTTACTAAAATCCATAAAATGGCTATATGAGAAAACATATGTAATTAATCATTGGATGTCAATTTAGCAATGCAAGTATGTTGCGTCTAATGTAGAAATTTATGGTTTCAAATAAATTTATCATAAATCGAATGTAGTTATCATGGCATGTGGTTTAAATCTAAATCACATTGTTTCAGTATGAAGCTAATTAAATAAATGAAATAGGGTGACTGCACTGGTAGTCACTTCATCTATGCGCAGTAGTTATTAAATAACATTGTATCCTACCTAATAATGCTTTGTATGTGTATTTTTTACCGCTTTATTTGTAGTACATATGACTTCAGACGTGTATGTACTTCAGACGTCTGATTAGTTACTATATCGTCCAAAATTGTAATAATATGCATTACGCATTAAGGTGTTAAGCTATTGAGATTACCACTACGGATTCAGAGATGTGCGCCACAATTGATTCACGCCACAATTGATAACAAATGGTGCTACCTTTCGAACTTAGAAGAAAAGACCACGAATAGCTCAAATGAAATCAAGGAGATGAAGACGAATAACAGTAAACTTAGGATGCCCCAAAGAGAAAGCGGGGGAAATATTTTTATTTACATTTTGAGGCATTCTATGAACATTTAACAATATAATGTGGATTTTTCGTAAAAACAACAGACTGTTTTTCAGATTGACTTCTCCAGTGTGTTTCTCCATAACTTGTGTATTTTAAATGACGTCTGCATAATATTTTATATATAAAAATGTTTTAATGTCTGTAAAATAAGTAAATACTAGGAAAATCTATGTACTATATCACAGTTAATTAACTAATAGCAGTCAATAATTACCTATTAGTAAACTTTTTTTTTTTCATACAAGGAACAGAAATATGAGACAACGGTACGGTGTAACAAAAGTTTTATTCATCATAACAAAAATAATAAAATCAATAGTTTAACAAAATATTTCAGTGGGCAAGGCAATAGAGAATAGGTATGGAAACTGGAAATACTGATCCACTATTTGTGCATAAAGCAACTCCTTTATCTGTAGTGACTCTAATTTTAGATATACATATTAAATAAGTACAGTGATTTCAAGATATAGTCAAACTCGGTTACAACGATTAATGAGGAACATCAAACTTTGTTCGTTCTATCGATGTATTCGCAACCCGGGTCATCAGTATAGCGCATATACTGATGACCCGGGTTCGAGTCCCGGCTTGGGTACTTTTTCACTATGTTGGCTTTACGCCTATTAAGCAAAATAAAATTTTATTACTATGAATGCAAGGCGTGCGAAATTTTCTATGGAAAAATTTCCAAAGTATTAAATATGAATTTATTCAATTATCGATGCTGGATTTTCTTTGATTTCGAGTTTGCCCCAGGGTTGGTGGCTCACGGAACATATTCCACATTGTGCTGCGTTTGTAGCCTTGCCAACATTTTACGATGAGAAAGTTCCACGCTGAGTATCGTTCCCAAGTGGTTCAGTTGGTAGAACGTCAGTGCGCTACACTGATGACCCGGGTTTGAGTCCCGGCTTGGGTATTTTTTCACTATGTTGGCTATGCGCCTATTAAGCAATTAAAATTTGATTCTTATGAATGCAAGGCGTGTGAATTTTTCTATGGAAAAATTCCCAAGTATTAAAATATGAATTGATTCAATTATCGATGCTGGATTTTCTTTGATTTCGTGTTTGCAACAGGGTTGGTGGCTCACGGAAAATATTCCATTTTGTGCTGCGTTTGTTGCCTTGCCAACATGTTATAATGAGAAAGTTCCAGACTGAGTATCGTTCCCAAGTGGTTCAGGTGGTAGAACGTCAATGCGCTGTACTGATGACCCGGGTTCGAGTCCGGGCTTGGGTACTTTATCACTGTGTTGGCTTTACGCCTATTAAGCGAAATAAAATTTGATTAAAAGAAATTATAATTTAACAAATTACAATAACCATTGGTAAAATGTGCCGAAAGTTTAATAAACAGAATAAAGATTAAAAAAAAAGTAATAAAAAACGTACTTTTGTGTTATAGTGGTCCCCACAATTATGATTATGCCAAGGTTGCAGTCATGATTTCGACAAAATCATCGCAAAGCTTATATATGCATCCTATATACGCATATATATATTCCAAACACTCCTATATGTGCCATATACGTCATTATGCACAGATTATTTACGTCTTATATGTCGTATATACATCATATACACATGTCATATATATGCTTCATACATGAATATAACTTTGCCACATGCGTCAAGAAATGTTATATATATATCATATATTATTATAATGTCATACATGCTTTATAATTTGACGATACATCTTGGTCGCTTGGCGATTCATCCTTGGGGGCCGCTATAACACGAAAATACCAAATTTCTACTTTATTTTTCATATATGATAATTTGCATCTATCTTTTTTATAACTTTGACATTTTTGTAACGACTTTATGCATTTCTATTGCCTATTCAAAGAAAAATTCTTCTAAAGTTACAGAATTTCGTTAAAAATTCTTCTGAAGTTACAGTATTTCGTTAAAAACGTTTTAAAAAAAATAAAGTGACGACGTCAAGAGGTCCATTGTTGACCAAAAACAACAACCATTTTCCCAATGGTTAATAAAACTATTGCTTCAATAGTTTTTTAGTTAGCGAAGAGTAAGGAGGAGACCAGTGAATTGAAAATATTGATAATTCCTCAAGTATAGGTGCATAAAATAAAGTAATGTATTATTAAATGTAAAATTATAGAACTTGAAGAAAACTAAAGAATATCTGAATTTATTAAGATATATATTATAAAAGAACAGTTAATATATTTTTTAATTATCTTATCCTAAACAAGCTCCTCCTATTTTTTTTTTTTTACTTTTAGAAAAAAGTCAAATTGATATTTCCCAGAAGTGTTTTAGTTTAAATTTAAGGCTACTTTTATTTTTATCTCTTCTTAAAACTGCGCAAAGACTTTCCTTCAAAAAGATTAAATATTTCTTTCTACTATAAAAAAAAAAATAAAGCGCTTTCGACCATGTCATACATTTGTTCCGATCTCCAAGAGAAAGGGATTTTTTTTTATCCTGAAAAGCATGTTTCCTCTTTAGCGTATAAATAAACGCGCATCATAAATTTTATTTAAATGTCATAGAGAAGTAGGAGGCAAATTCTACATAAATGTCTTTAATAGAGGAGTGAAATTGTCGAAACTTTTATGAAAAGTTCCAAAGTGAAGTCTATTTTCAGACATTGTATAAAACTTAAAAGTTTTAAAATTATTATTTAAATCCATTATAATCATATATATTAATTCTGTTGTCAGCATCCTTTTTTTTATGCATTTACAGAACGCACAATAATGAATGAGGTATCATTCGAAACATTTTAAAACTGGTTGCTGATATACTACACTTAAATTTGGTTAAAATAATTTTTTTAATTAAAAATTGCACTTAAATAAAAATTAAATCAGCATTGTTTTCATAAATGAAATTTATGTTTTTTCTCAAATCAGTGTCGCTAAAAAATAAAATATCGCATTATGCGGTGCTTAACAGTGATTATATGAAGAAAATAATACGAAAAAGATAACTTGGGCTATTTCCGCACGAGTTTATTTTATATTTATGATTAAAAAGCAAAATTCAAATTCAACTATTTAGAAGAAAAAGATACCATCGAGCGATCAAAGCAGTGGTATTTCGCGTGTCGCCTGAAATATATCTTTTGTTATTGTATTTTTTATATGTTCAATATATTTTTCTTTTCACTGTTTTTACTGAAGCGGATGTCATCATCCTCTAATTTAGCTAAAATACGATTGTTATTTATTATTCTCGCACGCACCTTTTGCTATCTTCGATCAGTTTTTACTGTAACTTTCAGGGAATAAGTGAAATGATATTCTGCCTTGACTAATGTTGTTTGCAGATATTATTATTGATAATTCTTCATTAGAAGTTTAAACCTACATGTAAAACATAATACATATTGCTAAAAAATAGTAGACTGCAGTGTGAAATCCTCGCAGGGGTTCTCTGGAAACATTTAATATAGAATTTGAATATGTAAAGTCCACAACAAAAGAAATATATTATAATTCGTTATAAAATAGAATAATTTCTTTCAACAGACTTCCAAGGTAAAAGTCATATAATTTGTTTGTACATGTGTTTTTTAGGCGTGTCTGCGCATAACTTTAGAACAGATAGGTGCTCAAATTTTTCGTTGTTTTTGTTTACCTACAGCTCTTAGTCTGCAGGTAGTACTGTTTGAATATGAGCAGGATAAAAAAAAATTACTTCTCTGTTTGTCTATTTTCTTGCATCTTTTTTAATTTATATATTGGAACTTTCGCCAATTAATGCGAAGTTATTAATGTGATGTTTAACGTACACAGAACTGCATTACATTTTGAAAATAACCGTCGTAATGTGTATAGTTTTTTTTTCAAATACAGGGACATGTCGAACTTTTAATATAACCGTTGTCTATTATGTGTCCAAATACTGTATGTTTAAACAAAGGGAATTAAAATGAATGCGATTAAGTATTAAATAGTATTGGTAATCTGATGTCATACGAACGCGACCCAACCCACTCTCGGGCGAGTGGTTCGGCGCTTGAATTTGTGCTGCATTTATTGTGACATTTTTAAGACATTGAATAACTTTTACTCAAATTGAACTGCAATAACTTTCACAATGTCTCATGTGACAATTATTTTACCTAACTGCTTTTGAGCCTACAAAAAGTGCCACATAGCACTTTACATCTGTAAACTTTTAATTTTTTCAACTTCTATGCTATTTTTATTGTGTTCTTGTTTTTGCTGGGATTTCGGATGTCTTCAGTGGCCAAGGAGCTGTCTGTGGTTTCTATGAAGAAGGAACACTCTACAACAACTTTAATTTTTTTAACTTAGTAAAATATTCTTTAATTGTTAAATTTTAAGCACAGAATTTCTTAATTTTTTTTAATATAAAGGTAATTAATTTAATTAAATATTTCAATGATACACTTGTTTTGCATATTAAAAAAAAAAATTACCTGATTATGTCAATTTGTTTAATTCCTTATAATGGATTATTTTTTTAAAGGAATTATTGATTTAAAAGAAAATTTAAGTCCTAGGTTGTCAGAATATACATAAAATATTCTTGACTTTTTGTTGCTTTATTATTGCAACTTTTTATTAATTGTAATTTGAAATTTCTATTCCTAGGCAGTCAGAACATAAACAGTATTTCTGACTTTTTGTTGCTTTTCTCTTGCAACTTTATAAATTTTAATTCATAAGTGTACCGGATAATCTTATTGAATTCAAAATTTCTTTATGATCGGAGTAGGTTCGGTGCTAATTTTTTCGTTGCACCTCCAGTTCGAGTAGGATTGAAATCACTCACCTCCATTTCTGTAGGGCAAATAAAAACAATTCTTTAAACAAGCACGAAACTAGAAATATAAAATAGCCTGCTTCATTTAGAATTTTTATAAACGTACAGTTAACAGTTTTAAAAAATCGCCTGCAGTTTTATTTTTTAGTTCCGTGGTGTTGCCACTACGAAAAAAATATCTCTTAGTTTTTATGGAATGTCCTTTGTATAAGTACTGATTTTGGGGATATCGCATTTCAATTAATAAAGATGCTTATTTTGCACTTGGAAATTTTTATATTCAGCGCTTTACAATCAGTTTAAACTTCCGAATAAGAATATTTCTCTTCGGAAAAAAAAAGGGTGCTCTTATTCACAACTCGGTTGCACGCGCCATCTTGAAAGAAGAACAAATTTGAAAGTATCAGACGACAATATGAATTACAAATAATAAGTTGTTGCTAGATTTTTTTATATTCCAAAAATGCTTCTATTTTATAAATTACTTATCATGCTCATCTAAATAATGTGCGAACATAGCCTCTGTACTTTTATAATTATTAAATTTTGAAACACCAAAACTGCATTTCGTGGACAAAAACGCTTCTCAGCGCTGTAATAGTCGGGAAATATTCTTATTTGTGATAAATATATTGCGCCATTTATTTAAAAACAAGTAACAGTATTCGTTGAAAAATTAAACTTTAAATTTTATCTCAAAGTATATGGGATTCGGCATTTCAAAGATCCCAATTCTAAAAAGAAATAATTTTATTCCAAAGACAAATTCTTCAGAAATTGCCAATGTATAAAAGTCTTTAAAAGAATATATATTTTTAAATTCTACTTCGAATGCATTCTTTGTTTTTATAGGGATTTCAGTACTATGGCAATTTAAAGAGTATAAAGAAATATTTGATCATAAGAAAAGAACTATTTTAGAGAACAAACATATAGTATTACTATTTATCACTTAAATTTGGAGGAATCAAAGAAAAAACTTACAATTCACAAATTAGCTGAAATAATGTATGGAACAAGATATTTAATTCAAAGAAATTCCGTTTTTCTCTTTTTTATTGGATGTTTACTTTCATAAGTTTAAAGTATGAGAAAAAAAACGGATGCTTTCATAAATTCTATCAAAAAAGGCATTTTTGACTTAGAAATTAAAGAAAGAAAGCATTTTGCTCTTTCTTTAAATAAAGGTTCAATCCTTCTATCACGGCCTTAAAAATGTATACTCAAAAGATTATAATTTTATAAGTATTTAAATATAATGTAATGACTTAAATCAGTAAAATATCGTAAAATACCGTAAAATTGGGATACTTGGACCCAAAAATATTTTTGTATTTTCTTACAAAACAAAATTCTAAAAAACATTAATTGCAATAATGATCGAGACTACTTTTTGCGATTTGTTAAAAGTTTTATCTTATTTCAAAGTACAATTTACTTATATTTTAATATATATTATAAATAAGACCAAAATGTGGACTCAACCCCCCCCGCCCCCCGGTATTGAGTTACTTGGTTACCTTAAACTAGCTAAATTGGTAGAATCAAAGAAATAAAATAAAATCTCAAATTAGTTGTAGCAACAAATTAGCATTTATTAGATGTAGTGAAAAATTAGTATTTTATATTGCTAGTTTTGTGATATGTTTATACATTTTGGCCTATTTAAAAAAAAAAATTGTTTATTTTTCTATATGTAAAAAATTATTGAAACATAGCGTCAAATAACCTCCGATATTCCGTTACTTGTTACAAAGATACGTTTTCATAAGTTAATTTATTTAAATAGGTAAAATGATCTGAGGCAGGATCTATGATATAGAAATACCTTACGTAGATTTATGTAAATTATAGGAAATTTTATTTAAACTTGAAAGTAAATTTGAAAGTGCATAGAAAATACATCATAAATTCTATAATGAAATATTTTGAGCAGTCTTTTATATCTTTACAACTAGTCCTGATATCAGATAATAACACTTTTAAAAAGCATTTTATATTGGAACTTAAAACGACCTTCTTTTAAACTAGTGTTAGTACAGTAATTTTAGTAATCTTCTTTTATATATCACTGCTCTTTTTACGAAAAATGTTCGTAGACCAATTTATTTATTTGAAAGAAATGTGATGCATTTCTCTGAGACTATTCTCTTGAGTTTATTACATTTAAACATTCTTTGAAATTGTCAGTGGATTTTCGTGCTTTATTTTTCGTGTTGATTTCTTTAGATCTGCAAATAAATGTATGGAACTTTTGACTAATCCAATGATTAAAATTTACTTTTACTGAGAAATTTTCATATATGTAATAAAAAATGTGTTTACAGGTTACTAGGCATGTTGATACCTATTTTTATGCTTTCAAAACAATATTCAATTCCTATACATTTTACAGTGTTAATATATTTTCTATCTAGCTAATACTGTCGTTATTTTCTTAAGGGATGAATATGAAATTAACTTTCATGTCGCCTTGTGTCTAACTGCACTGTACAAATATGTGGAGAGGGAAATTTTCATGTGACAATGTTTCGTGTTTCTATTTCAAAGCAACATACCCTCAATTATACGCGGCGACAAGAGCTCAAACTACGTTGAGCACCTCAAATGCTAACTTGAGTTATTAAATCTTAGAATATTGACGAATCACATTAACACTCTAAATACAGTAGACCCAGGGCTGATTTAAAACATTTATGGGAAGGGGGTCCACATAACCCGATATATTAATGTAAATTTTAAAACAAGAAACCCTTTTAAATTGGGATTATATACTTTTATATGGTGAATTTTCTTTTGTGTTTTGTAAAATTATTTAGATTTAGTAAATTCATTTGTTTTACAGAAGGTCTGGCACACTTTATGGAAACGACATTCAAAGTTTATTTCTACGCATAAATGACATAGTCTTTGACACAAGTTGAGTTTGTTGGATAGCCTTGACTTTTGGCTATAGCTCTGGCTCGAAATTTCTATGCTACTTATTTGTTTATTTCTATCCCATTACAAAAATTAATTTTTGTAATGGGATACAAAGAATAGACATAAACAGATCACGGCATTTATTTATCTTCAAAATATACTATGATAATAGAATTTCCTTGTTCCAGTCATGAATTATTTTTTCCGATACCCCTTGTATAACTTTCCAAAGGTTTTTTAATGTTTGTCAATTGTTTCAAACAATTCAAATGCGACGCATGTCCATTGGTGAGAGAGGGGGTTGCGTCAGGTTATGTTACATGCATTTTTTCAATTGGGACACAATTTATTTCCGTTTGGGATTCATTTTTCGCTAAATATACGTCAGTTGAGTAATGGAAAAATGACTGGGAGACTTTGTTCATATGAAGATCAATTAATGTATTTTTCATAAAAATCTGGAATTTCTTCTTCAAAGTCAGTTTTAAGATATTTTACTGATAATAATTTGAAATAACCTTAGCTTTTCTGCCTTTTTTAGCTTTAATTTAATTACATAAAAAACTCAAGCAGCAATCATGAATTCTTTAGGAAATTTTTCCTTACATTTACAAACCCAATTCTTTTTTGTTCTATTTATTAATAAAAATTGCTCTTATTTTGATACAATCAGTTAAATAATGTCATGTTCCATCCAGTGTTACGAAAAATATTTATTTATCACAACCTATGCGCTTGTTTAAGCGAGAATTAAAAAGAGCTATCCACAGCACATTGGAAGACTTTGGAAAGTTTTCCAAGTGGTGTGGGAGTAAATTGATAATATTATACTAAGAGAAAAATCGCCTATTATGTAATTTTCGATCTAGAATTATAATCAAAAGTCAGGTCTGAACAGTAGAGTAAAATTGTCGCAAAAAAAATGGCAAATATGCTCAGAAATTAATTGTGAAAATTGATTTCCATAAAACGTGACCAACCTTCTGCATATTTAAGAGAAAAAACAAAGACAGGAAGCAGGGGTATTTAGCTTTGATGATCATTGATGCAAGAATTAAAAAAAGGTATCATTTTGTTTACTGCAAGATTTTATGTGAACGAAGGAATATTCTCTAGAAATACATATTTTATTCTCATCTCATTAATTTATCTAGACATTACTGAAGATAGTAGCAATACGTAACCATATATTTTGTACTAATACTAACTGATAATTATCATCGACTATATATATAAAACACAAACGGAAATTTCGTTCCGTTCCATTATAACTCTAGATCCGCTGAATGGATTTTGATGGAACTTACACTGTTCGATAGATAATTTTCCAGGGAAGGTTTTAGTATATAACATATCGTTCTACGTACATTAGTTATAGAATTATGATTGAAAGTTCCGGTATTTTGGACGAAAAGGTTACCATTGTTCATTTTTTGGTGACCATTATCGTTGGAGAAAGAATTGAAACGGCTATAGATCTCGGAAGAAAAAAAACTGTTAGTAATTTTATTAAAAAAATAAAGAAAAAAAAATAAAAACACTTTTGATAAGAGATAATATTATAAAACAAAAATATTTAATTGAAACATGATTGAGAATGTTCGTAATGCTTAAAAAGTTATTCAATGTGCAAGATTGCTATAAAAATAATATTTGACGATTTATCTTTTGTTTTTGGCTATTCTGATTTTACTTTTGTCACCAAACAACTTGATTTTAAGCCAAAAGCTATTTTTTCAAGTGTATGTCAGCATTTTTGGAGTATTCTTTTAAAATTCAAATGCAAATTATATTACTAGCAATCTACTTCTATTTATTTCTACGATATATATGACATTTCGTTCTGACTGCTTATAACTCAAGTTCTGCTGAATGGATTTTCATAGGACTTAAACTATTAGATAGATAATTTTTCAGGGAACATTTTATTATATAACATATCGTTCAGCCAGATTAGGTATAGAATTTTGAAGGAAATTTCTATAATAAGATGAACCCGATTATGAAAGATTAGCCTTTTTAAAAGATTCTGCCGAATGGATTTCGATGGAACCTACACTGTTAGTTAGCTAATTTTCTATTGAATGTTTTATTACATCAAATATCATTCTAAGTTGCTTATTTCTTAGAATTATAGCTGGAAATTCAAAAATCAGGTGACCATTTTTATCAAATATTAGGCTTTTCAAAAGCTCTAATAAACGATTTTTGATGGGACTTGCACTGATAATTTGATAATTTTTCAAAGATAATTTTTAGTATATAATATATTGTTCTACATTGCTTAGTTATAGAGTAATATGGGTAATGTCTGCAATCAGGTGAACCCGCTTATGACAGATCTCAGATGACAGCTTTACTATTTGACTAACCGTCGACGATGAATGGGGAAATATTCGTAAATGATTCTAATCAACAAATTCCTGACTGATATTTGACGCCATACGAGGCTGTAAGTTACTATATAATATAGCGTCGGAATTGTATTTTTTTATGACCTTACAAAATGTTTCGTTTTATATTTATCTTACAAATGTAGAAACCCGCTACAGGATGAGATTTTCCGTACTTTTATGTTAGCCGGGTGCAAATCTCGCCAAGAGTATTTTATTTTCTGGGCAATAGCAGATTTTATTTTCCACGTGTGCAAATTAGCAAAATACTTTGATGATGAAACAGACTGTTTTGGTTTATAGCATTATTTCTTATTATTATTCTTTTGTATTTTTAATGAAATTTGTGAAAGGTGTATGGTTTAAATGTATGTAATATGTGTATTTTACATGTATGTATTTTAAATTAAATGAGCGAAAGGTTTATATTTTAAATGAAATGAATGCAATGGAAATGATGACGATGGAAACAATATTTGGCTATTTATCACATGCGCCCGGCTAACATTTCCTTGCAATTGTTGTAGTAACCTATCACGAGAATAATTACAAAACATATTGGTGGCCAAAGGTCCGCTCTGAGGACTGTTAATAATGTCAGAAATATTGCTAATATTTAATGTTATGATAATATTTCGCGTAGGTCAAACTAAAATACCGCTACAATGGCAGAGATATTTACATCTAGCCGTAACCACTCATCCTGATTAGAAAGTAGGTGTGGTTTGTACCATACGCATTAATTAAATGGGTAAGTAACATAATCGGATCTACAGATAGTTGTCGTAAGTAACCTAACCGGGCGTTGTTTGGCGCATGATTAAATTTAGAAAACGGCTAAGTTGATTCTATGCTTTTAAAGTGAACTTCCATAATCGAGTCTACAGAGAAGTGGCCGAAATTTGGAACAAAGTTTTTTGAATAATTTTGGCAATATTCCGTTAGACCAACATCCTGTCAAAATGCACGCTAATGCGCCATTTATTCCAACTCTGAACGTGCAAACAATTTTTATTGCCAACTGGACCAAACATTGCGACTCGCTATTTATGGAATGCAAATATCTTTTTTTTTTTTTTTTTTTTTTTTTTTAAGAAAATATTATTTAATCGCAAACATGCAAAAGCTTTTAAATTAAATCACTTTGACACAATTGCAATATTTATTCAGAAAAGAAAACGTGAAATAACTTGCAATTTCATAAATTTTAATGATCAATATTCTTATATCTTTTCAGATAAGGTTTTAATGTATATTATGTCGTTCTTCGTTACTTAGTTATAGAGTTATGGGAGAAAGTTCTACAATCAGATGAACTCTAATATAAAAGATTATCCCTTTTAAAAAGTTCAACTAAACGGATTTTAATGAGACTGGCCTTGCTAAGTAGATAATTTTTCAAGAATGGTTTTAATGTACTGCCATATCGTTTAACTTTGCTTAGTCAAAGAGTTAGGTGTAGAGGTTATAAAGTCAGGTGAACACGATTACGAAATATTAGCCATTTTAAAAAGTTCTACTGAATAGTTAGATATTTTTAGGGGTGGTTTTAGTACATTGCATATAGTTCTATCGCTCATTTACCAAATCCTACTGTAAATGATAAGAAATAAGAGTTGGTCTTTAACAGCAAATATTTTGACTGCACGTTTGAAGATATAATAGTAAGTATATAATATAGGTACATAAGTATATAATATAAGTATATAAGTATATAATATAAGTATATAAGTATATAATATAAGTATATAATATAAGTATATAAGTATATAATATAAGTATATAATATAAGTATATAAGTATATAAACATAAGTATAAAAATATAATAGTTTTCAGTAATGATGAGGGATATCCCAGGTAAGGGTACAGATTACTTTAAAATACAACGTCAATTTAACAGGTATATTTCGTTTGTTTCAAGGTTCATTTGGAGAAACTGACCAGCTCAGCGGGCGTAGCTTGCTAGTACAAACTAAAAGGCATATACGAACCACTAAATATACTTCCCATGAAATTAGCTTACATATTTAATAATATCAGCAGTTACGTATTTCCACAAATTGTAGTTAGTAAGGAATCTATTCTTTTAATTTTAGAAATATTTTATACATTACATTTCACTATATATATATCCATCGTTTTTTTAAAAAGTAGATTCGAAATAAAATTGAGAATAATGATCACAGATGAGACCTCTCCAATTGATCGAAATTGACTCTAAATAAAAGGGAATCAGGTGGTAGAAAATAACTTCATTGCAATAAATTCCTCTTTTCGAACTTTCCTTGAATATCCATGCTTATATGGGATATACCTTCCTTTCAAATAAAGAATAATAGAATTCACCTAAAACAAGAAAACATTATTTTAAGTATGTTCGCTACAAGTATTGTTTATATAAGAGGCTGTAGGCTTTATGAACTGAAATCTTTGTAAGTCCAGTGATTTTTTTGTATCGGATATTTCCGGTTAATTTTATAATGTAATGTCGTGCCACATGAAGTTTTTTTTTTTTAATCTTAAGAATCATATTATTATCGGTTGCTGAACCCTTTTGGCCTGGTAGAAATTATTGGATATTGTTAACCAACGTATATTTTCATTTATTTTTTTGCTCTAATTCATTTGCTCTTATTGGTGACTATATATTACCTTCGATTTATTCTGTGTAGCTGTTTCAAATATGAGATTCCAGATGCTCTTATCAAAAGCTTATCTCCTGCAGGATTGTCCAGGATAACTGAGTTAGCAGATCATTGGCAGCTTAAGTCAAAGCTTCCTAATTCAAATACTTGGCTGGACACTTTTTTCACTCTGTTGGGTAATTACATCTCTTAAATCGTATCTTTTGATGTTTTACTTTAACAAAATTAAATTAAAGTAACAAATTGGATATATAACACGCAATAATGGGTTCTGTAATTGTTTGAAGCGTGGTCTAATAAACTTATACTGCTTTTCAATCGAAACGAAATTGATATATAGAAAATAATATGTGAATAAATTTTTAAAGAACATTTTTCACTTTTCATTCTAGCAGACTTTATGCTAGAAAAGATAATTGCAGGCAATGAGATTGAGTTTTGTGTTCTGTTGAGTTTTAACGGCAATAACAGTTCCGAAATCAAAAGCAAAATAGCTGACATTGATGTACAGTACTGGAAACAAAAACACACCACACCAAGATATTGTAACAACAAGTTCACGCAATGAGATATAAAAGGTACTGATTCGACTGGAAATAGTGTCTATTTTCCGAATATGAATATTTATAGAATGAAGGAATTTATTCATAAAGGGGTCACTTATGTATTCTAAACTACACCAAATTTGCATTTTGAAACGGTAATACCCACTTTTGACACGATATTTGAATACCAGCGATCGAGGCCGGATTGAAAAGGGTATAGTTTATATGCATTTTCAAAACTTCCCATGGAGTTAGAAGAATTCAAAATTTGGGGATGCTAATTTTAAATCCCCGTGAACAGTTCTTATTTATATCTTTTCAAAAAACAGTCTGATTGAAATTAATTTTTGTGATGGGATACAAAGAATAGACATAAATTTATCGCGGCATTTATTTATAATCAAAATTTAGAAAAAAAAAATATAATTAATTCTAATTAGAAAAAATAAATATAATAAATTTCTATTGAAAAATCACGAGTTGTGCCCTACATTTATTTTTGCACAAAACGAATTACAGTTGAAATTGCCCTATATACAATCCCAGAATATCCCCTAGCTGTCAAAATGTCATACATGTCAAAAACGTCCTGCGAATAACTTTTTGTGACTTTTATTGAACCATTATTGGATTAAGAAAGATGAAAATAAACGAAGAAAGGTGTTTAATGTGAATAAGTGTCAGAGAACATAATCCACAGGATTTTCTATGGAGAACTTCTATGGAGATTAAATTGGATAATTCGATCGTCCAGAGGAGGATCATGGTCGTATGTGGACTGAAAGGAGGAATCTTTTGTCAAAATACTTGTTAAATGCAAGCTTAACTCAAAACAAAAACCTCGCTGTTCGTTTTACGGAAACTAATAAAAATCCCTTTATCTGTCTATAAAATGTCACTAGAATCACTGTAGATAGCACTATATAATATCCCTTAAACACTGTTATATCACTATAAATGGTATACCCGTGGATTCCAATAACCCTTTATTTCAAAAGCAAATTCCACGCTGGTGTACTTAAAAACACAGATTCGGTCAAACATCAAGGAATAGGAAACATCAATTTATACTGAGTACCTGGAAAACTCGATATTCAAAAGTAGAATTTGGTGAAAATTTATGCTAAATTACCACTAATTGCGAGATACGTCTAAACCCATCGAAACAAACCTCTACCGCAGTGTGTATAGTAACTACACAATCGCAGATATCTAATTTCCATACCGTTGCAAGGAATAATCGTGACAATCAGATTACTGTAGATTCATACGGACTTTGCGAAATATAAGGAAATGACAGAATAGATATAACTCATTCACGCACAAATGTAGAATTAAGGACACAACGATGGCACGCAAACTCTCAAAATTCACACGATCACTAAGGTACCTTTACAAAAGAAGTAGCTAGGCACTCCGCCACAATTTTTTTTGTTTTGTTTTGTAAAGGTAATTTCTAGAATTGTTTAATGTAATATCCTATGAATCAGAAAGGTTTTAAATACATTGAAAGCACTAAAATAATATAAATTAGTATCAAATGAACACTGCTATTTAGTGAGAGTTTTCACTTTAAACAAAAATATTCTCATTTTACAAATATAAATGACTTAGTTATTTTATTACGTATAATTAATTTTCTCAAATTTGAGTTTAAATATGCACTTGAATAAATTTATCCTTTTATTTTCGGCGCAATGTTTAATTATAATATGCATTTCAAGCAAAGTAGTTAATATTAATACACTTACGATGCATATATCTTCTTTAAATACCATTGTAAAAATTTAGAAGCAATGTTACTATTTAACATAACTTTGATGGAAACATTTCTAACAAAATATTTTAATTCGCAGTAGTTTTAATATTACAAAGTAACACATTGTTCCAAGATTTTATTTACTGTTGCTGGTGAAAATTAGGACTACAGTCATGGAAACATTTCATTGTTAAATCTAGAACTTATATTAAATAGTGTTTGGTTAGTTATTTGTTCTTTATATATCGTTAGTCTCATATGGATGTAAAATAAACCTACATTTTAAATAAATAAATACCCCCAAAGTCATAACTGTCAGAAATAACAGCAATGGAAAGTATATTTTTATAATGTAATGAAAATTATGTGCTTAATTATTTTTACACAATCATACCTATTTGTAAAGAAATAAAACAAATATATTTTTACCAAGTGAGTGAAAAAGTGTCCAGGTTGTGATTCGAAGCCAGGACCTTGTTTTAAGCTGCCAAAGCTATGCTCCATTAAAGCTATCCTGGGCAAATCCGGCGGATACATTTGTCAGATTTTTTCCGAGAGATATGTGTCTACTGGATTTGTTCAGCATAACTTGGAAAACCGTTGACAACTTAAGCTAAGGTCCTGGGTTCGAATTCTGAGAAGGACACGTTTTCACGCAGTTGGAAAAATATGTAATTTAAGAAACCTTGAAAAGATTTATGGAAAATAAAGTAATTTTAAAAACTATTTTTACTATTCGTTTTTCGATTTTTTTAAAATTTAAATCGAACACAAGAAATTTGGCAACCTACATTTTATTTAGGCTACTGTTGAAAGTTTTAACCATTGTGTTTTGAAACGTCTTTTTGAACGTAGACAAATTTGTGTGATTTGAGCGTATATTGCATAAACATACATAAACTAACATGTACAGATACTGGACAAAGATATATATTTGCAGGATGTTTTTAATTGCAAGAAAAGGAAACAGATTGTTTGACCATGCACTGGATAAAAGAATAAAATAATTCCAAAAGTTTTTTTATTATAGTAGTCATTCCACAGAAATTCGACAGAATTATTTTTCTTTCTTTTGTTTAACGTACCATATCTGATTTTTCTCATACTTTATGTGTGAGAGAGGGACCGTGCGAGAGAGAGTGAGTCAAATCCGCAGCATGATGATTTTTTAATACTCACATTGACATCACAAATTTGTAGAAAAAGCATATGAATTACGCAATATTATCAGAGCTGAAATTATCATTACCCTTTAGGCAATTAGGGTAATTTTGTATTTCACGACACGGCAGCCAGAATAGAAGTCCTAAAAAGTAAGCCAGCATCACTTCGAAGGCCAAATGTAGGTTGAGATCAAAGTTCTGAGAATGTAGCGTGAAAGAGACAAAACAGATCTCATGTTCCAAAAATGTTTATGATTTAACGAGGACGTTAAACTCAATATTTAAGCAGACGAAAGAGATACTTCTAACGACCGTTGGACGGAATGAGAATAAAAATGAAGACCGAATACAAAGTCGATCTTTGTCCTTTTTCTTTGTTGTTCATTGATATCTAGTGAGGGTAAATAATAATATAAATGAATTCTATCTATTTGAGATCGTTTTAGTAATAAAGATATATGTTAAATATCTTTTTTAATGGAAGAAACTTACGACGGAAACTGAAGCAAGTTAAAATAAAATAAGTAAGTAATTAAATTTTTAGTTAGAATTGAAATTTAGAGAAAAGGATTGGCAATCGTTTATTAAATTCGTCTTAAAGTACAGGAATGCTTATTTCTTTAAATTTTCGGGAAAATGTCATTTCATTTATGACAAAAGCACTCCGATCATAGACAGAAAACCGAATTGTAACATCTGTGTTATTTGTAAGTATTATGACAGATTTCGCATTAGGCACTATAACTTTTCTTTGTTGAAAAAATAATCACAGATATATTCACGGTATTTATTGAACCTTGATCATAGAAATATCTATAACATTATTATTATGGCGTAATTGTTATAAAATTCGCAAATTTTTAGAATATGCAAACGCGTAATATTTTACAAATCAATTTATGTTCCATATTTATGAACACAAAACATCCTCGAATTTTGTTTCTGCACATCCCAAATAAAAATGGAAATGTCTTCTTTTACATGCAATCTCAGTAAAATATTTTAGTTTACGCGTTTTGATCTTTATGTAGTGTTATATAAATGGACAAAACTTTAATTTGACTACATGCGTTTTATATTTCAAAAAATTGATCGTTTTCGTCAAGGAAATGTTTCGTCTGTAATTTAAAAAAAAACCAATTGCGACTCTGGGAAAATGGTAAAATATTCACAGACAATTTTTCTGTTTGCAAAAAATGTATTTACACTTTAAAATGGAAAAACACCAGTTAAAAGTGAAGTTCTAGATTTTGTAAATCATGATGTAAAGTACCTATAATAATAAAGTGTAAATAAGTCGAATTCGACCGGGATAGCTCAGTAGGTAGAGCGTGGCAGCTTCAGCCAAGAGATCCCAGGTTCGAATCCTGGCCCGGACATTTTTCGTCCAGTTGGAAAATTACAACTCGTATGATTTCTTTACCAATTTGAATAATTGTGTTAAAATTAATCCAGTGTAATCACGTATCCAGCGTTTACTGGAGTTCCTTTACCTGCGATCTATTCTGTTGAGCTGATTAAAATATCAGACCAGATGCTATGATCAATAAGGTTAACTGGATGAATTATGCCCTCCAGATTCGACCGGGATAGCTCAGTAGGTAGAGCGTGGCAGCTTTTGCCAAGAGATCCCAGGTTCGAACCCTGGCCCGGGCATTTTTCGTCCAGTTGGAAAATTACACGACCGGGATAGCTCAGTAGGTAGAGCGTGGCAGCTTCATCCAAGAGATCCCAGGTTCGAATCCTTGCCCGGACATTTTTCGTCCAGTTGGAAAATTACAACTCGTATGATTTCATTACCAATTTGAATAATTGTGTTAAAATTAATCCAGTGTAATCACGTATCCAGCGTTTACTGGAGTTCCTTTACCTGCGATCTATTCTGTTGAGCTGATTAAAATACCAGACAAGATGCTATGATCAATAAGGTTAACTGGATGAATTATGCCCTCCTAGATTCGACCGGGATAGCTCAGTAGGTAGAGCGTGGCAGCTTCAGCCAAGAGATCCCAGGTTCGAATCCTGGCCCGTACATTTTTCGTCCAGTTGGAAAATTACAACTCGTATGATTTCTTTACCAATTTGAATAATTGTGTTAAAATTAATCCAGTGTAATATAAAAATACCAGTGAAATATCGTGAAAACTCCAAAATTTACAGCAATAATTAATAATCTGAAAAATAAGTCCCATAGGATTATATGGAACTTATTGATATATATATATATATATATATATATATATTTGAATGTATCAGAGACAAACTTTACTTCGACACAAAAAGTAATCATAAAATTCAGTTTAAAATTAGAAATGATCAATATCTGCTTTATTTACATCAAATTGATGTTTCAAAATGTCTTAGCCCAGGTCTATTTTATGCCAGCTCCGAGTGCTCTTCACTTGTAAATGAGATTTATTCCCTACAGTATAAAATTTACAAGTTTTAACAATTAACCGAGTGTTGTCATGTTTAGAGAAATGCCGTGTCAAATTCCGTGGAAGAGAAGATGCCACGGCTTCGAGAGATGCTTTTAACCCTTTTAGTGCGGGAGTCGACTGATGTCGACATCTAGGAGTTGGGTGCTGTAGACTACATTAAGCGTCGACAAAAGTCGCTTTTCGTTCACGGCGTGTAATGTGCTCACTGTAGTGCGTCATGGACTTAGCAGTGATGACGTATTGCGCCTGTGTAGTACAGTAATTTGGTTATAACCAAAACCAGTAGCGTGCTTTTCGTATAACAAAACGATCTGATTTTTAGTTTTGTATTGGGTAGTTCGGAAAGTCGTGTCCCTTTGGTAAAATCAATTCGTATCGGAAAATTCTGCCCGGTAATCAGATAAATAAATCGCTATTTTAGTCAAAATAATATTCCACACAGGGCATTAACCTCCCCCAAAAAATTCCGCACTGAAAGGGTTAAGTAGGAATGCCATGTAAAGCCCGTTAAGATAATTTTTGCAGGTTTTAGGAGGGACAAAAATGACATTTTATTTTAAAACGAAAATCACCGCTACACTAGAGAAACTTTACACATTAGATTCCGTAAAAGTAAAATTTATCTCACTATTAGGAAGTTTATAACAATAGAAAAGTAATCGTAGTACCTGCTGAGCGGTGGACACGTCTACTTGGTAAAGCTAGTTTTGAAAGAAACTAAACAGGGTGTAAAAATATAAACTGAATGTAGAAATGTGGAAAACCATTCATTTTTACAAAACAAAACCATTATGTTATTATCATTATTTTATTTAAGAAAAATAAAGTTATAAACATTTTAGGAGCTCCTTTTGTCAAAACAATGAGAATTCTAAAGACAAATTTAATCGTTCACCATGTCAATTCGGCATTTCTTGCAGTTTGACTCCAGATTGGAAGTCATTTATTTAATTACTAAAATTTCCAAATTGCCCGCCAGTTCAAAGAAACTTCTTTAAAAATAAAAAATTATAAGTTGTGGAATTTGTATCTGTAGGAACTATAGGGTGTTTTTTTTTCTGTTTTTTTTTTTAATATATATATGAGCGTTGAGCAAGACAGAGTTGAAAAAGGTAAGGAACGTAGAATGTTTTTATATTAAATAATTTTTTATGATAGTTTTACACAAGTACACTGCTCAAAACAACTGAAGGATATTTGAAGTTTTATATAAAATAAAGATATAAACGAAATTTTTTTTTCCGAAAATAGATGAAGAGAATCACAAATGCAAATTTTTCTGGTTTTCAAACTGTGGAGTATGCAAATTTTGAGTTCGACGTCAAAAACGTCGCTTCAGCGGCAGCGAATGAAATTTGACTTTCAACTGGATAAAAGAGAATGAAGATAAGGATGATCGGCATTCAGTGATTGCTTTGTTTCGAAGAGTTCGATGTCTCAGCGAAGTCATTTGACAGATTCAGAAGCTTGGAGAATTGTTGATAGGTTAGAATGGGGCCAAACTCAAGCCGAAGTAGCGCAAGCCATTGGAGTGTCACAAAGTGTCATTTCCAGGATCTGGAACCGTTTTTTGGAGAGTGGATGTGCAGGCCGAAGACCAGGGCAAGGTCGTAGACGGGCAACAACGCCCAATGAAGATCGGTATTTAGCGTTAACAGCTCGGAGACACCGAAACATGAACGCTACTCTTCTCCAACAACACCTTCGCTCGGCTACAGGCACCACGATTTCAACTCAGACTGTCCGAAACCGGCTCCATGCTGTAGGTCTGTATGCTCGCCGAACGATGGTATGTGTTAGATTAACATCACGGCATCGTCGCGACCGCAGGGAGTGTGCAACCGAGCATGTCAACTGGAGGAGAAATGAATGGAGCAATATTCTGTTTTCTGACGAGTCCCGTTTTTCTGTGCATCCGGATAATAGGCGTATTTTCATCTGGAGGGACCGTGACAGTAGGAATAATCCTGCGTTCGTGCACGAAAGTGTCAGATTTGGTGGTGGAGGAGTGTTGGTGTATGGTGGCATCTCCATTGACGGGCGCACTGACCTCTACATCATTCGAGATAGAGCTCTGACTGGTCGCCGATATAGGGATGAGATCCTCAGACCTATTGTAGTCCCTTACGCTGCAGCAATCGGAGATAACTCCATTTTAATGGACGATAACTGCAGGCCACATCGTGCAAACCTGGTGGAGGATTTCCTTTTCGAGGAAGGAATCGTTCGAATGGAATGGCCAGCGTGTTCTCCAGACATGAATCCAATCGAGCACGTTTGGGACGCTCTAGGAAGACGGGTTTCTGGCCGCCAACAACCCCCACAAACTCTCCAAGAACTGGAAAGAGCTCTTCTGGAAGAGTGAGGCAGAATACCCCAACTCGTCATTAATAGCCTCATTGAGTCCATGCCTCAAAGGTGTTCAAAGTTGCTGGCCGCCCGTGGAAACCATACCCCCTACTGAAAATGATTTTCTTTGAAGAAAACACCTTTTCTTATTCTTTTTTTCTCATATGCACAAATTGTGTTTTTTTCCTTTTGTACACAAATGCGCAATAAAATGCATTTTTTTACTGCCAAACATGTGTAATTTATTCTCATATAACCTACTATGTCTGTCGACCATGTATCAATCAGCTAAAAAGTTTCCCAGATACAAAATCCACCTAAAACTGCAATATCCTTTAATTGTTTTGAGCAGTGTATTTAAACGGCCTCGTAATGACGTGTCTAGATTAGACGAACCGATTCTCCTTTTGTTTGGTGCATTGGAACCAATTTAACGTGCACGAGATGACATTAGTGTTCGGGGAGATATACATCGGCATCGTGTCTCGATCTAGCATGACTCTGATCACGAGTTCTGTGCTAAGCCAACCAGGATATCATGGCCCCATCAAACCACTTAATGAATACTTAATGCATGTGTATAATTTTGTTCATTTATAATGTAATTATGAAATGAGAATAAGAAGTACTTTTAAGCTATGATTTATGAAAAACAGACACTTAATTATTTTTAATTAATGAAACTTAAACATCAGAATTATTATTTGGTTCAGACAAATGATGATAAATAATTCTAAAACTAAAATAAAATATAGGATTTAAAAATAAATGCCCGTATATTATCCTTACCTTTCTCCTAATTTAAAATGATTTAAATTAGTTATCTATTTCATGCTTTTATGGTTCTAGCTGGTACTCTTGAGAATTTAAGAATGCATTTATAATTACAAATGGAAAAAATATTCCATTTAGTAAGAGAAGCTTCATTAATCATAGAGGAAAGATAAAATTTAAATGATGCTTTAAATTCAATTTGGCATGAAATATATTTAATAAAAAATACATAAAATAAAAGTTATTTTTCAATTGAAAAATATTTTAATGAAAATGTTTAATAAGATAAGGAATAATATTGAATAAAGATTAAGAATAGGGAATATAAAGGTTGAACGCTTTTATAAATAGATCGATACAATTTTTTTAACAATGTGCTCATAAATTATATTCCGGGTTTCCTTTCCTAACAACTTTTGATTTAAGAACATGACGAAAAATATTATTACATATTTGTAAAGTACAACTGGATTTTTTTGTATATATAGCGTAAGCAATATTAAATATTCTCTTCCAATTCAAGCGGCAACACTAGTAGTGTTGCATTCTTTAAAGCTGAAATGAGAGCATTAAAAAAGCGAGTGCACATGAGAATGTGCATTAGAGTGAATGCATTTATGATTTTATAATTAAAATCAGTCACCACTACATACTTTATTCATTTATTTGTGATAAAATGAATAAATTTAATTATCATATGATTTCAATCGTTATTTCATCAACTAGCCGCCACTGGCGACCAGTTTCGTCTCCCTAAAATGTATGTTAAACATTACAACATGTTACATTTATTCATAATTTAATTTTCCCTTAATCCTGCGCCAAATCGGAAGATTCTAATAGACAAATCATGAACTTTTGCAATCATGGTAGAATTTCGCATATTTTTTGGGCACAGGTGTCACATACGCACGTTGGCGCGATCCCCCCCCTCCCCCCGCCAATTTGGCGAAAACTTTGTTAGGGAAATTGTTGTTTATTTACTTTTTTTTAAAATTCTATAAATTATTTTTGCTATGTATATCAATATTTATTTACATCAAACTATCATTTATTTATTTTTACTTCCTTTTTAAATTATGAGTATTTTTGTTAGCCGGGAGCAGATGATAAATCGCCAAATATTGTTCCCATCACCATCATTCATACTACATTAATTTAATTTTAAATTATAAACCTGTCACTCATTTCATTTAAAATACTCAACTTTATTGTGTTATTTTAATTTGATTCCATATTATTTACCATTTTTAAATATGGGTATTTTTGTTAGCCGGGAGCAGATGATAAATCGCCAAATATTGTTCCCATCACCATCATTCATACTACATTAATTTAATTTTAAATTATAAACCTGTCACTCATTTCATTTAAAATACTTAGCTTTAATCTAAAATGCTTATATTACATAAATTTAAAATACATGGCGTTCACACTTTTAATTTAAAATAGAAAATAAATAAGAAATAATATCATAAATCAAAACATTTGATTTTAAAATCAAAGTATCGTTTCTAATTTGTACACGCGATAAATAAAAGCTAAAAATCTGATTCGTTAAATATTATTACATGAGTTCAATTTACGTCAAGAAAAGATCCAGAAGGAAGTTGAGTTGTACAGCAGATAATTATGGTAAACTTTGATTGTCTCACTGGTGCGAATTATTTTTTTTACGCGAGGCAACGGTCCAAAAATTCATTCGCAGAGAACTTGTTTTGCGATGGTTTAATATTTTAAATGTTCACGACGAATCAATCTTTTTTTTTTGTATACTTTCAGGAATAGAGAATTTGAACAGCGAACCTAATTTCGACTGAAGTTATTGCAGAATATATACATAATTGAACGTAAGTCTCCTCTCAAATATTAATTTATTTTGAACGATCTTTCTTAAAATGTAACTTTTATGCAGTTTTATTCGAAAAAATAATTTTGAATACAAATGGCCGCCTGGCATATGAAAAAGTGAAATGGCCATCCCGGAACTATTGATGACAGTCACATGACTTACGCTTTTATTTTAGAATATAACCTTTTGAGATGCCATTTTACGCATGTATAACTTTGTGTTATTAATCCGTCAGCAAACGCGCCCCATTCCATTACGTTACTACACGCGCGGCATAAATTTTACCCCAATAGGTTTTCTTTTGTCAATTTTCCCCCGGTTTCATTATAAATAAAAATTTATTTTTTTAAATAAACTGTAAATCAATAAAGAACATAATTTAACTTAAAATAAGAAGTTCTTTTATCTTTAAAGCAAAAAAACCCATAAAATCTCGCACTAAGATTTTTTGTCTGCATATCATTACATACAAAGCTTTTACAATCCAAATTCAGTCATGAAAATACAAAAAAATATAAAACTGATTTATAGAAAATGTATGTGCAAGAGTTGTTAACGTTCAAAAGAACAATTATATTATTATTTTATTTGCATAATCATTTGCATTAACATTTTCCTATTATTATGGGTTATGTTATAACACGCGTGAGGTAAAATTCCTCCCACATGTCATTTTTATAACAAAAGAATGGAAAATCCACAACCGTGGGTAAATTTCTTTTTGACCACTTCTTAATATATTTCAGCTTGAAAGGTGCTATAATCACGAACGATTGATCACGAGTGATCAACGAGTGATCACGAACGATTTTCGCACATTTTTAAGTAACAGCTGTGAGCTGGGGTAGATTTTATCCCAGCGTGTGTGCTGACGGGTTAAAAAAACATTTTCAGTTGTACTTTACGAATACGTAATAGTATTATTAGTCATGTTCTTAAATCAAAAGTTTTAAGGTAAGGAATCCCCGATAGTAATTTATGGAGACCCTGTACATTTCTAATATATTTTTCAGGACATTTTATACAGGACATTTTATTTTTTTAGAAAATCGTTAAATTTATTTATTGATTGATAAATAAGTTGGAAATATTTTGATTTCTGTATTTGAAATAAGTTACAGTTAATAAATTAATTGTCAATTAATGAAAGACATTTACTAGACCTTTAATAATGTACTTTCAGAAAATAATATAGTTTATATAATCTACAAGATATCTTCATCTTATTTGCTAGGTGGTGAAATGTAAAAAATGTATATGTGAAGTAAAACACATACAATTAACATACAGATTTCTATTTTACGTAGAACATGTATTACTATTTCCAAAATAAAACATCATAATCGAAACGTTCCATTTCACTCAGTCCTTAAAATTTTGGAGAAAACTGGAGTAACATTTTTATAAAACAGTATTTCGAAAATAATGGAAAAAGAATAGAATTTCAGTTGATTAAATATTATTAAACAAATATTTTTACAAACTCTTAATTATAAGAGACATTTTCAATAAATAATGAAAACCCTACTTGAAAGGGACAAAATTTGAGATTATTTCATTAATTATTCAGATTTTTTTTTATCAATAAGTTCATATTTCTTTCAATTTCCGGAATTTTCTTGTCAATAGATCGTCCCAGACAAATCATGGCGATAAAAATATGATTTGATTTTCTTTATCTTCTTCTATTCAGTACACTAGAGGAAATTTAATTATAATGTACGTTGTTTTTTTTCCGAATAAATACAATTTAACATATGTGGTAGAAAATTGTTTAAATAATTAGTAAGATTTTAACAGAAAATATGTGTTTAATTATTAATGACACGGGCGGTGTACTTCGTGCGCCACTTAACCCCTTGGGAACGAGCGACACGTATACGTGACGCATAAGATGCTCAGAATCCTCGATTATTCCCACCAGTTACTTTTTATTGTAATCTTTGTCTTATTTAATGTCAGCATTTCTGCGATTCAATTAGGTGAAAATTTCTGTTTTGAAAAACCGGTGGTAAAAGATTAAAAATTTTGTAAAAGACGTTCGTCGCAAAGGGGTTAATAAAAAAAAAACAGTTGCCAATTTCAAGTAATAATTTGATTAACATATTCGCTTCATTTGCCCTCTTCCAAAAGACCCTTGAGACCAATGTTCAACTAATGTTTAAAGATGAGGGTCACAATTTTCTCTGCTTTTTATTGGTAAGTCACCACTGGCATACAGAATACGGCACCAGTGATTTTGTGTAATTTAATCTACTTTTTTTCTTTATTAAATTATTTTATTTTTATATACGTGATGACTATTACTTTTATATTATTACTAGACATTGCTTTAGATAGAAAAAGCTTCAAAAGTTGATATTTTTGCTGTAACAGACATTGACTTATAGAGCACACTGCGAATAATTTTATGTTACTACTAGGGGGCCTACCCCCTGCGAGCTACGCTCGCCAACCCCCGCTCAGTCTTCGAGGCTTCTTAAAACATGACAGCGTGCTTTGTTTTAAAAATATTGGTAAATCTGTAATTGGGTTGCTATGCTTTTAACGTTTTAATGGGGCATTTTTTATTATCATAGCCTCATACACAGCTGTTGCGACAACTGACGACTGTTTTCGGGATTGATAAGTAAAATCAATTACACCCTGAAAACCAGCTTGTATAAAATGGTTAGGTTAAAATTGTGGCTATCTCTCGGACTTTTATAACAACGATCTGTATTCTATTCTTCCTTTGCGTTTAAGGATAAGAAAAATTCCATCTGCTTGTGAATAACATTAAGAACCACGGTATTGAAAAGTACTATGTTATAGACATTTTCAGTAACAGGTTTTAATTTTCTCTCTATTTTAGTGCACAATCATGCATATTTTCATGTCATTTTAAGTATGTAAATTATTTATTTTAATTAATATGTATATACGAATTTTCTAATAATTATTTATCATAAAAAATTAATTAAATATTTTGTACATGCATGCCTGCATTTATTCGGCATCAATTGATGACATATTTAAACAAAGTTGCTATCCGCGATAATTTTACACCATGTTATGTCACTTGAATATTGTCCATAAGAAAATCGGGTACTTTTCCAGTATAGGATCCTTTGCTTTTAGGTTTGGCGTAATTCGAGCTTCAAAAAGGGACAGATTCGTTAATGTACATACATTTGTTGCCAAAAGTTATGAAAACAAACCCAATGAACTTTTGGTGCTTTTTTATTATAGGAGTCTTGACGCTTTTTTAAAAAAGCTTGGCGCAATTCGGGCATCAGAAAGTGAGATTTGGTGCCAAATGACATAAACAGCCATGGAAACAAATTCGACGATTTTTTTGTTTATATGCGTATTTTAATTATACGTATATTATTATTGTTTTTTCTATACAAATTACTTCAATTATATATAAAATAGAATAAATGACATTCTACGCTAAACAAATTGTATAAATATTGACAAAATGCTTCTGTATACGAAATGACAAAGTGAATAGGTTGACAGAAAGTATGTTGCCAAATTTCTTTTTTCGTCAAGGCCCCATATACTGGAAAAGCACCGAACTTTTATGCTTGTTTATAGTACATGTATATATATATATATATATATATATATATATATATATATATATATATATATATATATATATATATATATATAATTATAATATCTATGAATTTCAAAAACATATCAAGTTCTAATATAATTTATATATATATATACAATTTATTTATACTTGTCTTTCAATTTACCTCTTTTTGAACATAAAAATAGATAAATGGCTTCTTTATATTAAATAAATTGTATAAACATAAATGACGTATTTACATAAATGACGTCATTTGGACGAATTTATTCAAAATATCTCCAGTTTATAAATTAAATTAAATGCTGACAGACAATTGAATACTGACGATAGAAATGTGATTTTTTTTCAAATTTTCCTGAAAAACATAATTTAATCACAATCTTGTCTTCATTATCGATTGAAATAAAAAATAAATTCAATTTCAGTTTGAAAATGACGAATAAAAAGAAATGAATAATCCCTATCGGGATCCTTTTCGATTTTTTTCCCTTTTTTGTCACAAAAAAAAAAAAAAAAAAAAAAAAAAAAAAACTGAGTAATTAGTTGCCATCATTATAGAAATGTAAAATTAATATCTCGAAAACTAATTCGAATTTCAAAATTCTATTACCAGTTTTGACATCCGCGGATTTTTATGGACAATTGGTATTAATTTCACCATCAAGCGTTTAATATTTTATTAAAAATAGCCCTGAAACATAATCAGTCGTTTAATCAGTCGTTTCATAAATTCGTTTCATAAATTCGTTTCATAAAATCGTTTCACAAATTCGTTTCATTAGGATTTTATATATATAGGGTAGATAAACTCTCCTCGTTATATTAATTCTAATTAAATTAGCCTCCCGGGTTACAGAACATATGTGAAAACCATGTTTTTTTTTAAACTGTATTACATTTTTACAGTTAATGTGTTTTATTCGATTATCCTCTGGTATTTTTATATGAAAAATAAGCACGTAGTTCAATTCCGGGGTTTATTTTTATTTTTATTTATTCTTTTATTTTGAATATTGATGAAAATTATAATTTCGTTATGTAATATTCGTCTACAACAAATGATCAATTATTTAAATTGTTTTAAGTCCCTTGTCTTTCGCAATAAGGTTGCACTCAACAGAGATAGGTTTTCAAAAATTGTGCATGAAAATTCTTTTAAAACCCATAAGAAATCGGTAAATTAAGATACACTTCTCAAACCAAATTCATGTGAAAGAACATTTCCCACCCCCTATTCAACGGTGAAAAAACGGGCAATTGGCGATTTTTAGAAGTTTAAAAATTTAAGTAAAATCTACATTTGTTGGTCAGGTGTTGCCACCATCGATATGACGTAAGCGTTTTTGCTTTAAAATATAGATACTTGTCATTGTATTAAACAAGGATATTATTAAAAGTTTTGATCTAGGCCTTAAAATGCCTTGGCACATTCAGTATGACGCCCCCGTTGTTATGTTACTACAAACTGACCGTGTCTTTAAACGTAAAAAATACAATAACACAGAGTGAAGAGCAAGATACAGGATATTTCAAATTAAAATGTCCCTATTTGTGAGAGACAACTCATAGATGCAACGTCTGCATATATATGGGATATACTAGGAAAATCGCTGGCAATCATTGATGCTATAAAAATTTTAGCTACACAAGAGGGTGATACAGAGCGCTGTGAGCTGAAATGGGGAACAATATATAAATAACTAGCATGCTACGCCCGCTGCGCTGGGCCATTTTTTCTAAATGTACCTTAAATCAAACGAAATGACTTTGTATTTTAAAGGAATGTGGATCTTCACCTACAGATGCTACCTTAGTAAATATTTTCAAACGAACCTTGAATCAAACGAATTATATCAATGGATTTGAGCATGTATTTTAAAGCAATAGGGACGTTCACCTGGATTTTCCTTCAATATTGCTTTAAACGATGTGAACGATATTGCGTTATATTGTAACATACATTGTGACAAAATTTGGGCTAAAAGAAGCAACTCATTTAGTTGATCATTTATAGTAGAGTTTGGGAGGGAAATGAGGCCATTATGAGATTATGACACAGGAACTAAAGTGTTCTCTAGTCAACATACTACTAAAAGAGAAAGCATTGCAATGATTCCATACATTGACCATTGAACTTAAATAATGTGCGGGTGATTCATTTTCGTCTGTAAGTTCTTGAACTCCGTCCCTCTTTCTTGTCTCCATGTGAGATTCTGGTAACGTAAGTACAATCTCACTCCATGTTACGTTATATTTCGCAATATACGTCCTCTTCTGGAAAATCTACTACGATTTTTCATCTTTCGATTCCAACAGAGTAAATACAGTGAAAATTGTAATAAATTGTTTGCACATAAAGAACAGTGTTTAAGTTTCATATTTAAAAAAAATGGTGAAACATAAAAAAATGCATTTTTAAAGCTGAATATGAATAAAATTAAAATCAGGCCATTTTCACTGTCTTTCCATTTTTTAGACCAGTTGTATTCGTGTAACTGGTAATATGAAAAAAAAAAAAAACAAAAAAACAATGATTAACTCTGGTAGAAGAATAAACCTCTCGTTTGTATCCAATAAAATCTTCCTAATCTTCCATAATCTTGCCGATATCCAAGTTTGACGTCAAACATTAGAAGTGAAGCTATATTCCATTAAATAATGTCAAATTACTGTTAATTCAATTATAGATCTTTCATTAACAAAATTCCATACCTTAAATAAAACTGACAATGATAAAGTTAGTTATGCAAAATGTTTAGTAATATTATTTTTGGTGAATACTTAAACCGAAGATTTTTTTTTTTGCATTTCTCTAAAGAGCATAATAACACGCAGAAATAAATTCATTTCTCACTATGTTTAGTTGCTAGGGCTGTGTGTAGGTGGAAAAGGATTTATAATGATCGAAAAAAAATCTAATCAGAATTTTAGTTACTCGTTTTTTCTTATCCAGCCTAAAATAATAAATCGACAAATATTATATATTCCATTCGCCACCATTCACATTACAAAGTTTTCCGTACATTGAAAGCGCCAAAACAGTGGCTGATATGTTCTGCTCTCAAAGCTGGCATATGGGAAGTGCTGGGTTCAAACCCCTGTCGCGCTCATTGACCTAACCGTTCGGAGTTTTCCGTGGTTTTCTTCGAACCTTGCCGTAAATACGGGTTAGGATCCCTTAGACCCCCCACAGAGGGCACTCCCCCCAGGGTCTATATCCCTCGTGTAGATAATCGGCCGTCATAAAATCAACCAACCGTACATTGGGAGCAATGCTTTTTTGGTAAAACTTTGCTTCATAATGAAAAAAAACCCATAAATTTAGCAATCGCTAATTTCAAAAGTCGTCTAATCTTCTGTAATCTGAATCGTCGTCCTGAGTAACCGTCAAACATAAACGAAACATCTAACAATATAGTAAAAATGACAATTGGCAGGTGACCGGAATACGGACAATTAGTCCAATGTCTTTTAAAAACTTTCCTAAAAGAAGGGAAGATATGCAGAAAAAACTAAAAAGGAATGACGAATCAAAAAGAGCATCAAAAATTTATTTCAGCAAATAATTTTTATTGCAAAATGTACCCTTTTGTGATAGGAATAACGCATAAATGCACACATCTCCTTAAGAATATTCTTTGGTTCCTAACTTTTGAAACAGTGAATATTTCTATAAGTAAAATTGGTAATATATTAAAAAAAATAATATAAAAATAAAAGATTGACAATATTCGCTGATCTGAGTTCGAGGCTATAAAAATAATATGTTTCGTGACAACAAACCGGCATGTTTCCGTAGTAAATTTTTAAATGTCTAAAATTTAATTATTTTACAATATGTGTTTGAGTGGCAGACATTCACTAAAATTTAAATATTTGATCCCATATTCATAACAATAACTGCTATTTATATAATTTGCATTTGAATATAAAAATTTACTCCAAAAAAGCTGTTGTATACACGAAAAAACACTATTATTGCTAATATCGTTCAAGCTGATGTCACGCTTATGCATTTTGGGCTTAAAATCACATTGCTTGGCGACAAAAGTAAAATCAAAACCGTAAATAAACAAATAATATGTAACTCATAAATGCACTTATTTTTACAATTACATCTGCTAGTTGCTCCTGTAAGACACATGATAGGGGAGTTACATAAAAAAAAATTAACAGAAAGAAAAAAAGGGGAAAAAAATACTCATATTTTATTAAATCAAATTATCAGATGCATCTTTCTTAACCTGACGCAAACGATAAATCGCCAAATATTGACTTAATCTGAGTTGCAATCTCATGCATTGCAAATATTTTTAAGCATTACAAACCTTCCTTTGGGGTTTAAATTAAATATCATGCCTCATTAAAACAGTTTTTTTTTCTTTCTTTTTCTTTTTTCTTGCGGGGAGGGGAGATTTTAAATAAAATTAATAACAGAATTTTTCTTTTATTTTTCCATGTGTTTGAATTATTTTCAGATATAGCCGTTTCAATCCTTTCGCCAACGATAATAGTCGCCAAAAAAATGACCTATGGTAACCTTATCGTCCAAAATAACAGAACTTTCCATCATAATTCTATAACTAATATACGTAGGACTATGTATTATATACTAAAACCTTCCCTGAAAAATTATCTATCCAACAGTACAAGTTCCATTAAAATCCAGAACTCGAGTTATAAAGGAACGGAACGAAATTTCCGCTTGTGTTTTATATATATTGTAGATATAGTAGATATGTGCTCATGAAAAAGCTTTTTATCAGAAAAAAAAAATATGTGCATGAACCTTTTCGGAGTATTGTTCGGTGAATACGATGTTTCTCTGTTTCAAGAAAAATGCGTTACTCTTTAGCTTCTTACACCAAAATAGCGAAAAAGTACAGTGTAAGTCTTTTAGCGAGTACAGGTGGCAGGTATTGCTTACAGCTGAATTAATAATTTTTGATTTCAGGTGAGTGTTTTTTGGTTCTAGAAGACAGGAAGTTTTTTTCTTACATTTTCTTTCAGTAGTCTGAGAGCGAAAATAAATAATACTGGAAGTGTCTGAAAATGTTGCAGCATAGTTAATGAACAGTACAATGACAGTCCAATAAAAATCATCATGTTCGTGCTATAGAAAAGAGTTTGGATTTAACGTATACAAGAGATAAAGGTTTTACTGAGAGAGGAAGAACCGTAGAAAAAACAGCGATATAATGTGTTGCGTACATACCATTCCAAATGATCAGCTACGTGTTACTGTGGAATTATCCCTGCAGTATGGTGGATATATTGAACACAGTGAGATAATTTTGAAACGGATTGTAGAAGACGTTATTTGCTGTTTTATTTTTTCATATGAGATTATCGGATCAAATGGATAAGGCGAGTTTTGAAACTTACGTCCTCATATATTGTTAATTAATAGATTCAAGAGATCCATTTCTTTAACTACATGTATAAAATGATTATAAAGAAGAATTTTAATAACGGTGAAAAATTAAATCTGTTTGTTTACTTTAAAAGAACTATTAGACATATTAATGTTTTAAAAATGCTCTATTATATGTACAATTACTGGAAATATGCTATTACTGAAAATGTAGCATCTATGCCAAGAAGTTCAAGGTCAACTACTGATCTATTGATAAGACCGTTGAGTAGATGTTGGATTCCAACAATGAATGCGTCGTGCGTATCGGATTTCACTTTAATTGTAGATTCTGGCCTGTATAGCACTCATGAGTTTAAGAGGAGTGTGGCACCTGCAATAAAGTTGAAAAAGTGCTCCAAAACGTGTACGCATTGAGCTGATGGTCCAAATATCACCCTGCCCTTACGAACACACCCTGTTAGATACCTGGAAGGATATTTTGTTCTAATAAATCTTGTGGATTAATTCCATGTTTATGACTATTTTAAATATTTTAAAGTTTTTTACTGTCATAGTAATGCTTTCACGTGTTTCTGAATTATGATAAATAATTCCTAAATAAATTAATGTTTCATATTTAAAAAAAAAATTCAAAATCTTTATGATTTGAATATTCATAATTAAATTTTAATAAATTTAAACTTATATGTGTAAATCTGTCTGGAAGGTAATTTAGTAATTTCTTTATACTTTGTTATTATTACACTAAGTTTAAATATCCTGTAATGTTATAACGAATAAATGTAAATATTGCAATGACTCTCTTTTGCACATTTTTGAAATAAGCACATTTTTTTTTTCAGAATAATTAAATAATTAATGTTATACAGTCAGACAAATAACATTAATAGCAATTATTATTCAATTATTATGAAATAATCATAAAATAAATAAATGCAGTTTTCTTTGAAATTTAGTAACCTATTAAATTTTTTATAAAACTACTTGAATGCACGAATTTTGAAGCGAAATCCTCAAGAATTGTGGAAATATGCCCAAGTTATGTCTAAAAATAAACTTAAATTTCCTTTAACTCTCTACCACAGAAAAATATTTACAATTTGTAAAAAAAATAAGAACCATTTTTTACAACTTGATGTTTTACGCTCGAGAAAAAATAAAATTAATATGTCGATTGCAAAAAAAAAAAAAAAAAAAAAAAAATTAAAAAAAATAGAAATTGCTTGAAGGATATCATCATATTCAAATATGATCAAAATATGAAATTGGAAAAAAAAGTTATACTTTCATACTTCAAACAAAACAAATTAATTAATATCTTAAATAACGAAGTTCAGATATTTATCAAAGGAAATCAATTTATTTCATAATTCTGTCTCAAATAGATTAACAACTATTATTAAGGTTATTTCTATTCAATTATCATTAATCATTCATATATCATGAATCCTTTTCATTGATTAATGAAATCTAAAAATGTGTGTGTAATAAAGACAAATATCGCAATCTTGACATTTAACGGTTAATATATTTCTTGAATATTTTAACTCGGTTTATGTGAAACAAAGTATGAATAACTAACAATTTATTTCCCAGATAGATTTTTAAAACACAAGTGTTATGCATTCCAATTATATAAAGTTTATATCTTTTCCTACTGCAATGCTTAAAAGTAATTATTGTTATTTATGAATTGTTTATCAATAAAGAAAATTTTAAAAGAATTTTTATAGAATTATGAAAACATTAAACTATTTAAATTGCACTTATACGGCATTAATACACAAAACTTATTAGAAGAAAAATACATCCTACTCAAACACATGCAGAATGAAATGAAATATCGCTTGCTTTAAATTTGTCCCATGAAGTTCAACACAACTTCCTCCTGAACTCGCAAGTAACATAATAAGATCTTAAATCATGATATTTTAAATGCTCCTTAATTTAGATGATCGTCAAATTAACTTCTAATGATGTCATATAATAATTTTTGTATATGAGAGAATTCTACAACTAATGAATCTTTCTATTACAATTTCTTAGAAATAAGCTTCGATAATTTGTATTTATACATACATATATTAATTCATTGAAGTTTCTTAAGGTCAGTCCAAATTAAAAAAAAAAATGTAAATAGAAAATGTTTTAGTAGCATTTAAAAAATTATTCAAAAGAAATATCAATACTTATTTAAAAATTAATTTAATAAATACGCATATACTTTAATTATACTTTATTGAAAAAAAATCAATGTATATAACGGGGATGGAGAAAAGTATTTTATTAAGCACCGTCCAATTTTGGTCAAATTGCTGTACGAAGGATGTCTCGGAGTGACCCGAATTCTCGTTTTTGTACAAGAAAAGCTCTGACGGTCTTGCACAATCAAACTGCCCAGATTGCCCTGGTACCGAACCCGTGAACATCAGCACATTCAGGTGGCTAATATAATAATCACTAGACTGAGATGGCGCCTCAATATGATCAATGACAAAGGCTTATTTATAATGAAATATTTGCCTTATTACAAATTTTCCAAATGCGCAGTATGCGACAGTCAAAAATAATGAAAATGATTGTGTTTAAAATGCAAACAAACTTTTCATTACTAATAATTTTACCTCAAGGAAAGCTTAATTTCTGAATGGCTTTCCAGAACTGATTTTCGACCCTTTTCTCTATTTAGTTATTTCTCCATTTCAACATTCCAGTTAGGACCCTTCCACTTTAGGCCCTGCTCAAAATTATCAGATGGACCCTTTTGGGACACTTACTAAGCTTCCAAATCGTCCGATTCACTAGCTTTCTTTTTCTAACAACTTCTTAGAACTTCCAGCTATTACTTGAAAGGCAAAAAAAAAAAAAATTCTCGTTCCTCAGCTATCCCAATTTTGAATATTAATATCCTTCTCGGGGCCCTTGGTACAGATTCTTTTAAAATGATCCGTTTCTCTTGAAATTTTCTTTAACATAGTTCTAGGGTCGTTTAGCTACTTTATAAACTACTAAACATTTCCTTAGACCCCAGTTACCGCCTTTTTTAATCTTCTTTTTCGGCATCAACTTACGTTTACTCACTACAGCCGTAAATTAAAAATCTCTTTACTGTTAAAGATAATTTGTTATGTTTACAGACGGGGGAATTTCATACGTAAATTAAATATCGCGCGAATGCGAAAGGTAATTCGTTTACAAGGGGTATAGTTACAAATTTACAGGGGGGGGGGGGGGCACATACCACCACCTGGGGACGCATTCTTTTCTCGGGTTCTATGGTCTCGATTTCAATAGGGTTGTGGTCATTCGACTTGATATCGAAAACTTGAGTTTTTATTTATTCATTTATTATCACGTGCCCGTGCAAATCCGGGCGTGTCAGCTAGTTATAAATGAAACAATATCATCATTTCTGATACATAAGTACTCCAAGTGAAAATTTATTATCCATGCAATGTTTTTGCAATATAACAGTAAAAGTGAAAATAAAGGGAATTCTGAGTGAGCGAAAAATTTATTTTATATTAGCGAATTCGAAAAACACATTTAATAGAAGATGCTATTTTGATTTCCCTCTTCAAAACATGAAAGGTCATTTCCCATATTTTATTGTAGAATGCACCAGAAACTAAAACCAGATAATATTGTCTCATTTCAAAAATTATCTCTTTTACAACTTATACATTTCGCTTAATCGTAATTATACATTTATTAAAATGTTATGCACATCTTACAGAAGATCATTTTATTTTTATTCCAATTTGTTCATCGCGAAAAAATAATAATATAAAAAACACGCGTATTTTTCGCACCCACTAATTTTAGAACGATAGAAATAGTGACAAAGATGCATAAAGTACGTTAGTAAATACGGTATGTATAACAACACATTTTTTAATTTCAATGACTATTAAATCAAAATACAAAATTCTAATTCATTTACTTATTTTCAAAATATTGAAATAGTTTTAAAAGTTAGAGACAATGTTAGTGAATCAGACACATGGCATAGCTCAATTCTATATTTTACGAGCTTTAAAAAGTATATTTCTTAAAATTTAATATTTACTGTTGTTTATTTTTTGTCTATCAGACTTTTTGTGAAGTTCCAGTTTTTGGTCATAGTTTCAAGCCAAAGAGTGTTGGCATTATGTTCACAGATATGACGTGACTTGCATGACTTGCAGTGACGTCACATCAACATCCCAAGAATATTTTTAAAATGTCAAATATAATTTCTTTGATACCATAAGATGTTTTAAAAAATTTTCGAATTTTCTTAAGATCTCCATGAAGTTTACATTATGATCACAATGCGACATCACAGAGTGTTGGGATTTTGGTCACAGATGTGACGTGATGTACGTGACTTGCATCAACATTACTGTCGCCATTATTGCTACATGGATGAAGACGATGTTTTTGAACATGTTTCTGAATCTTTATCTGAAAAAATACAAACATTACACATGTCATTTCATGTCAAGAACATTTTGTGAGAATCAAATCCATATCATGTTATTCCGAAGAGTATGAAATAGCATAATGTTATTACATGTTGTGCATTGATGTTAAAATGTATCAACAATTACGGTTATGTGTTCAATTTCTTTCGTATAGCCCTTAAAAAGTATACATATAAATTTAAGAGCTGAACTTCCCACAGAAAACATTCTATAGTGCATATTAGTATCATATATATGCTTGAAATATGACTGAAAAGAAATAATGTTATGAAAGTGCTATTAGACTCTATCCTGCCTTTTTTTATTTTGCAATATATAAAAAGTGTAATTGCACACTTTCTTACACGTTTATGCTGTAATGTAGATAATCAGCAACACATTTAAGTTCCGTGGCTGTGCATTTTTTTTTTTTTGAAAACTGATAATACGAGTGTTATTAATAATAATAATCGATCATTTATGTAATTAAAACTGAGTAACTAATACCTAATTATCAATTAGTAATTGTCACAAAACAAGTTTAATAATTTGTAATATTGTTTTTATTCGTGACTGAACAATGGTTATTTTTAAATTTAACGGATTACGATTGATCCCTTGTCATTGACTAATGTATGGTTAAAGATTCATTACGCATTAGTTGCTATGTTCACGATTGAAAACTGATTTAATCATTAATTTTCAATTCCGAATGGATTACATTTCTGTTAAACTCTGCCAGTGACTTAAAACCATTTAGTTTTCGAGTGTTAATTTAATATATTAAGCTTTCTGTCACTAAATTCATCCACGTATCATTATTAACAGGACTATAAAACGTATGTGCGAGAAAGTAGATGTAATTAATCATTGAATGTCCGTTAGTAATGTATGTCGGTATTGTGTCGTTTAAAAGCTAGGGATATCAAATAAATGCATATTTAATCGAATGAAGATAATATGATAATATGATAATCTATAGGGCCAAGCTAAGGTGTAAAGCCGATTAAATAAATGAAATAGATTTACGGGCGCATCACTCTGCAAAGTAAAATTATTAAAGCTTTTCACATAATGTAAGATTTTATGTAAAATAATTATTAAATTATACTTAAATTAAAAATTTCACTTTACAAATGTAAATCGTCTATCGTAAATATATATTACCTCAAGTGCAGCTGGTAATAAGTATTGTTTTTGCATTGATGCTACAAAGAATATTATATACATGATTTTAACACATTTTTAAAAGTAATATAACAGATTTATTTTTCTTTTGATCAAACTCGAATGATTCTTAAATAAATTTTAATCCTTCAACTTCTAAAACAAAAAGTGACTTATACAAGAAGTAAAATTCAGGTTGATTGGACCCAATATTTAATTACATAAAATTTCCACAATGATAAAGAACCACGGACTTACAATGAATATATCTATTTAATCAAACATCGTAAATTATATAAAGAAGCAAAAAAAAATGTATAGTTACGATTACGACACTATTAATTTTTTATGTTGATTACTGTATACATGAATTACAAATAAGAAAAGAATGCCGTTGCATCCAATGATATCATTCTGAAAGTCTGAAAATTAGGAAAACATGGCACTTTTATTTTTAAGAAAAATATTCCGCACTAGTTCACATGATATTCAAATTGTAAATAGAGTATATGTAAACTGTTTTTTTTTATCATCATGGCTTTAAAATATATATTAACAGAATATTAGAAGTTTTGTTTAAAGAATATTCATTAATTTTTTTTAAATATTTAAGAAATAATCCTTTTTTTTATTTTGTCAAATATTGTTTTAATATGACAGGAAATTGCAAAATCCATCACTTTTAATTTGTAAAAGAATACCTATCATTCGTTTTCTGCGCCCGTTAGATGTAAAAAAGTACACCAAACAATACTGAATAATACAATGTTAAGCTAAGTCAATTAGCTAATTAATTACACTTAAAAAATTACATTGAGTTAAGGCAAACATTTATACAGATATATACAGTTTTTTTTACTTTTTTAACAAGTTATTGATGAATTGAGGATAGATGTAACTTCTTGTTAAGGTGCGTCTCAAAATTATATGGACAGACGATTTTTCGAAATAACAGCTAAGAAAATAAAGCAATAATCACGAAAAAAATAATTAGTATATGGAATCATAACATAAGTTTATTACGATACACAAATGTTATGTTTATATCACAGATTTTTTGTAAAAAAATAAAATTCAAAATAAGCTGTCTCAAAAATATATGGACAGTGAAACGAATTGCTTTTATTACCACCGTATTAGAAAAATTTGCATTTTCTGCGTTCTGTACTTGAGACGTAACCACTTCGAAATATAAAATCACTGCTCTTTCTTCAATTGTCGAATAGTTGGAAAATGCCTCGCAATGTTGAATTCTCTGCTGCTGATATTGCTAAAATTTGGCGTTTAAAGGCTCAAAATGTTAAAGTTTCTAATATTGCAAAACAAATGAAGCGTAGCATATCTGGAATTTATGCAATTTTATCAAAAGTGACAATACGATTGCAAAAAAGCGTTTAGGTCGACCAAGAAAAACATCTCTAAGACAATATAGAGAAATTTTGCGAGCAGTTTTAACCGAAAAGAAGTGTCTGTTCATGAAATTGCGAGGACTGGCGTTTCCTATTTCCAGATCTACTGTTCACCGTTGCATATAGGTAGGCAAAACTCATCGCAGAATGTGTCGGACACCTATGCGGAAAGTACACCATAGAAGGGCTTGAGTTATTTGGGCTAAAAAACACATGCATTGGACGGATGAATGGTTAAGTTTTTTCTTCAATGACGAAAAAAAATTCAATTTGGGTGGCGCTGATGCCTGGGCATACTATTGGCAAGACTTACGAAAAGAACATCGCGAGTTCTTTAGTCGACAAAAAGGAGGGTGTTCACTAGTGGTGTGGGGCACATTCTGTTTCCACGGAACAACGGATATTGCTTTTCTTAATGGTCGACAATGTTCTGGGGATTATCAAAATGTCCTTAAAAGCAATCTGCTTCCAATCGGAAACATCTTAGGGGGAGAAAACTGAAAATTTCAACAGGACAATGCGTCGATTCACCCCTCCTACTCAAAAACAGCTTTGTTTAAACAGAATCAAGTGACTGTTATAGACTGGCCAGCCATCAGCCCAGACTTGAATCTAATTGATAAACTTTGGGAGTACTTACACGAGATGTGTTTGCCCATGGTCGGCAGTTTTCTACTATTCAGGAATTGCCGCAACAATTAGAGAAGAGTTGCTTTCTTTACAGCCGCACATACTCTAAACACTAGTTGGAAGCATGCCTGATAGGGTTTTCAAGATAATTAAAAGGAATGGATACAAAATCTGAATTTAAATGCAAAATATTCAAAAAGTCCATATATTTTTGAGACAGCCTATTAGGTAGCTTACAATACTAAAAAGTATAAAGCTACCTATTGCAGCCGTTCGGAGGAAAGCAGTTCCGGAAAATTTTGATATATTTTCACCGATCATAACCCCCAGACCCCAAAACCACCCTCTGTTCAAATGTTGATTTATATATATATATATATATATATATATATATATATATATATATATATCTGACCTATGTCATACGATAACGCTCGTATTTATAAATCGATTTTGATGAAACTAATTGTGTGTATTAAGCTCACCAATGTCTCGATCGAGTTCGTTGGCCAGCTTGGTCTGCCATTTTGTTTCAAGATGGCGGCCATTTAAAAATTTAAAACTAAAATAACTATACAAAAAAATTAAAAATTAAAATTTATTTTTTAATTACGTTTTAGGCCTTGATACAAGGATTCCAGAGCATTTTTTGGTTTACCTCTATCTGAAAAAATGGCTGAGATAGAGCAGTTTGAAATTCTAGGGTGGCTGACATTTTGAAACAAAACAGCACATTAACGCGATTACTCGCAAATTATTTTCTTCCATTGTTGTAATAATTTTCCCAATCATACGCATAAAACTATATATTCATATCCGTTAGCACCAAAATTGGCGACATTGGCGACAAAATTGGCAAAATTGGCGACATTGGAGACAAAACTGTCAAAATTGGCGACACTTGGCGAATTATCGCCAAATTTGGCGACCAAAATAAGTCTTCATAAATGAAGCCAATTTGGCTATTGCTCAATAATTTGGCGAATTTCTTATTCAAATTCAGTATTAACGAATCTTTTGTAAACGTTTCTTTGCATTTTAACTTGCTGTTTTCGTGTAACATTAGCTAAAATTTTAAACGAAGATATAGGAAAGCTACCTTTTCCTCCCGGTACAGGCCGGAAGGACTTTTTTTATTTTTATTTTTTTACAAAAAATCTGTAAAACTTATACTTTATTTCTTTGCTGTAGTATATTTATGTTATGATACTATATGTATATTATTTTTTTTGTGATTATTGCTTGATTTTATGAACTGTTATTTGAAAAAATCGCCTGTCCATATACTTTTGAGACGCACTACACTGTAAAAAATGACCATTGTTTCTTATTTTATGAAAATATGCTATAACCACGAACGAAAATATAATATAATCTTCTGAGACATTTTCATGCTCAAAAAAAAAAAAAATTAACAGACAAACATGCAAAATTAACAGCGTTAACAATAACGTTAAAATACATAAAGTTCTTTACTCTTTCATGTATAAATTAACTTATGCGGCTGAAAACGTGTACTTGAGAATGGATAACATTCGAAAAACAGGCATTCCAGCCTGAGGACACTAATTAATACACTTAAAAACCCTTCGGAAACGTTTCTGAAAAATTCGGGCAGCTAAAAATAATTTGTTTTTATAAATTATTCTTTAAATTTTGAAAATGTATTCGTTTCTGGGGATTCAAAAGACAGTGTAACATGCTATTTGAAATTTCGGATAACCCAGAAGATTATATTATATTTTCGTTCGTGGTTATAGCATATTTTCATATAATAAGAATCATTGGGCATTTTTTGCAGTGTATATTAGAACAATAATTTTCTGTAAAAGTGCTCAATTAAAATTTATATAAATAATATAACAAAACCACTCGTTAAAGTTAAATTAAAAATGTAATTAATGCTTAAAGTAATAAACACATTTCACAAAGTGCTTAAAAATACCTTTTAATATAAAGATTATATGTATCATGCTTTCTAACGCCAACTTCTTCAAGATCAAAATAGTTTATTTATCATTTTGATCTTGAAGAAGTCGCCATTAAAGCGCTTGAAACACGTCATCGCTATATTCAAAGATATTTTTAAGCCTTTTATGTAATGTTTTTATCACTTTAAGCAGTAATTACATCTTTTATTTAAAATTTATATGTTTCCTTTAAAACACATTTTAAAACACAGAAACTGTAAAAATGTCCTGATGCTTAAAATGTGATTTGTAGACAATAGATTTTTCTCAAAATATATTATAAATAATGGAAAAAAATACTTAATGTTTTTTTTTCACTTAAATGCATCAAATATATTTTCTAATATTAACAGTCACATAACAAATATTTGAAAATTGTATACTATACAGATGGTCATTGGCACTTTATGGAAACGACTTTCACAATTGATTTCTATAAATATCTTTCTTATTTCTTAAAATGTTTTGCCTTTATTAGACGGTTATGTCACTTGGTTTTGTCTCAAAATTTTCATAGTAGTATAATTTGCATTAGTGTACTAATTTCAATTTTCAACCACACCTTTTGAACGGCATTTTGAAATTTTTACAGCTATCGTGGGCTTTCCAACGCTTATTTTAAAAACAACCCCTAACTCATGCTATATGGAAATGTTTAGTAGCACTGGATGGTACACGCCGTTATTTATTTTGATGTAACAAAAAATGTGCATTTTTCTTAAGTATCAATTGAAGGAGCCACCCCAAACCCCACTCCTTTACAAAACGGGTTCGTGAATGTACAGAAATGTTTGTGAAGAGATTCATGATTGCTACTGAATTTCGTTATGGAAGTAAATTAAAGCTCAATAAAATACCAAGTAAAGCTAAAGTATATTCGCACTAATATCAGCAAAATATTTTAGAACAGATTTACAAGGAAGAAATTCCAGTATTATATTTAAAAGATAGCAATAAAATGGAACCTCATGTTGTCAAAGTCTCCTGTCTCACTCTCAAATCGACGAGATATTTATAGAAAAAATATGCATAAGCAGGCATAAATTGTGTTCGATTGTACGAAATAACTGTAAATTCACTTGGCGATTCATCTATGGATTTTCTGCATTTAGTTTTTTAAATGACAGTTGAGAAAACGCCATTCCTGAGCATCGACAAAACTGCAGAAGGCCGCCCAAGACATTGGGAAAAAATTAATATGATTGTGCAAAGAAAAATTTTACTGTCATTGAAAATTTGACCCATCACAATAGCCTATAGTCATTGTTATTCATTAGAGTAAAAATGTTTTAAAAATAAGAAATTTATGTATAGAAATTAATTGTGAAAATAAATTTAATACAGTGTAAACAAAGAAAATTTCTAATATAAAGAAAAAAAAAAAAAAAAAAAAGAATCAGAAATTTATTTGCCTATTGAAAATGTCAAATTTTATTCATTTCTTGTATATAGGAGCATCTATTCGTCATTCTGGTGTCTTTAATACATTCTTAAGTAATTTCAATATTTAATAGCTCTGTTTTCGAATTTATAAAAAGAATCAACTGTAAACATCAGAAAACTATCAATACAATCTACAACGTTATATTATATGAATATATAAAATGTGTAGGTTTCTATTTCAAAAGTAAAATATATAGAGACATCTAAACAAATATTGAGCATATGGGGAAATTCAATTCAGATTTACTTATTTCAGCTTAACGTTATATGAACTGTACAACTATGAATTATTACAAACGTAACAAGCAACTCATAAACTGATAAAATCTGCAAGAACGAGGAATATATGTATTGCAAAGTTAAAGTTAATGAAATGAAATGTGATTCATATTTTCAAAAATCTGGGACAGAGACAAAGCTTCAATTTGCGTATCTCTCTAGTATCCCATTATAATAATAGCTTTAGGAAAAATTAAATTTCTATTTACCAAAACCTATTTTTATCTCTGACTGTCACATCACCTGACTGTAAATCAACTAAAAAATGTCATTGCATACCCCGATGGGTCAATTTATTAGTGCAAAAACAACCTGTTTTTCTCATTTATAAAAACATACTGAATAAATACTAATATTGAAACATAGAAAGACTGTTGAGCGTTTTCTAATACCGTAAAGCTACATGAATGAATGTCTACACTTTAGCAGGATTTTCAAATATACACAGCATTAATCAAAAGAGTGCTAATCTCCAAGACGAGTTTGTGGTGGAGTATTAATGCCATAATTATTAGTGAGGTCTTCAAACATACAAAAATATGCTGTCAAACGTTGACTTCTGCAGTATAATTAAAAGTACATAACGATACACAAACGCTAATAATTATTTAATCAAAATACTGCTATCCTAAAGCCAGAATAAATGTTATCACGCGTAAAGATGGATAAAATATGATTGAATGATTTATAAACAATATTACTTTCTCCTGGTATGGCATTGGATACTTTACTACCAATTTTCAGGTGATTCAAACGTAGTTCGCTCATAAAATCGTTTATGACATTGAAATTTTACAACCTGCCGTGAGAAAGTAATAAGAATTGAATCCACATTATTATCATCGTCTTGGGGCTTATCTGCTGCCAGACACATGATAAAATATCATAGACAGAAAAATAAACATTTCAAACTCATTAATGAAATCCACTTCATTTTATTTTATTTCATGATTTTAATTTTTTATCTTTCCTATTTGTATGCAGAAGAAAAATCGGAGTGATATATTGTATCCCTCTAATTTACAGTGTTAACCCATTAAGCGCCATTGCTTTCATTTTGGGAACATTGCTTTATGATTTTTTTCTAAAGTGAGTATTTTATATATTATTAAAAGGTTCGTGTTATTTGAATTTTGAATATAATAGACGACTTCTGAATTTTAAGTTTCGTTAAAATTTTCTATATTTTAAAATGAGTTAAAAAAAGGCGAAAATAGCTTTTTGGCCGTACTCGAAAAAAAAAAAACTCTATAATAAAAATTATATTTTTTAGTTAAAATATGTTTATAACAGTGTATTATATTAAACAACATCAATCCGGAATTAATATGTATAATTGATCAATCCCAATTACCGAAAACATGAGTTGTTCCCAAAATGGGAGCAATGGCTCTTAATGGGGGTAATGTTTTTGAAAACTTGTACATATGACTCCGTGCATTTATGGTATTTATTTTTCAATTTATTAGCTATAAAAGGGATAATATCATTTTGAAACTAATATTTAAAGAAGATTTCAAATAAATTAGTCCAACTTTTACATTTATAATAAAAAAACAAAATGAAATTACCAGTTCTATAAGCATTTTCATTATCCATCTCTTTATTTTTCATCATTACATTAATTTTTTATTCTGATTTTTTTACATGGAAGATGAATGAACAATTTTTTAGATTTGGATGAATTTTCGGCTGTTCCAGAAATCGTTTTTTTTTTTTTTTTTCCTGATTGCAGTATTGCAACATACAATGCAGATATCTTCCTCATATGTATGTCGCATAAATTATTTTCTATTACATATGTAATAGAAAATAATTTATGCGACGATTTATCCCATGTTACATTTGGTGAAGTAGAACTTTCCGTAAATTCTAAATCAACAGACAATCAAGACATATCTGATTTAGAGTTTAAAAAAGACAAAGTATTAAAAGCAGACTTGATATTTCAGATGAAAGTTCAGACGAATCTTCAAATCGGAATACGGAAAAACTAAGCAAAAAGAAAAAAAAGTTAAAAAATCAATTTTAGAAAACGCAAAAAAATAATACAATGCTGCATAAAAAATGTTCCATCATTTTCATGTAAAATAATAGGACAGAAATTATGTAAATCGGAAAAATAAAGAGATGGATAATGAAAATGCTTATGGAATCGGTAATTTTATGTTTTATTTTTATTATAAATGTAGATGTTGGACTAATTTATATGAATTATTCGTAAAATATCAGTTTCAGAATGATATTATCCCTTTTATAGCTAAAGAACAGTGAAATAACAACCATAAATGCACGGAGACATAAGTAAAAATTTTGAAAAAATTTACTCCCATTTTGAGCCATTGCTCCCATTTTGGGAACATGCTATTTTTCTTAAATATTTGAATTTTTTTTTATTTTTGCTTCAGAAATACTTTAAAGACTTCCTATTCATAAAGAAAAAACAACTGTTCCATAAAAAAAAATAGTTTAATATATATAGCGGCGTTTAATGGGTTTAAAGTTTTGTGGTAGATTGAACTAACTTTTGGTGATGCAGTAGCTCTAACCATAAGATGGTGAAATCTAATCCAACGTTGAGAGCTATTGTTTAACCAGAACTTCAAATTGAAGCAAGATTTCACCATGTTATGATTGCAACAGTTACATCACTAAATGTAGGTTAAACCTACCACAATTTTTTTAAAGTCTATTTTTAAATGTATGTACATAATATGAAAAAAATATTTATTGTTTAAAATTCATATTCATTTATCATTTACATGTTATTATGAAACGAAGCTTTTCAAAAGTTATTTTAATATTTATAAAAGTGCATTTAAAACAACCGGCGTACTTTACCAATATAAGAGTCATTATTCTTTCCAAAAATAATGAAAAAATATCAGAAAAATTAAACAGAATTTACAGAAAACAAAATGTACAGTCATTTCATAGTTACACTGGATTATTTTTAACACAATTATTTCAAATTGGTAAAGTAATCATACAAGTTGTAAATTTCCAACTGGACGAAAAATGTCCGGGCCAGGATTCGAACCTGGGATCGCTTGGCTGAAGCCGCCACGCTCTACCACTGAGCTATCCCGGTCGAATCTGGAGGGCATAATTCATCCAGCTAACCTTATTGATCAAAGCATCTGGTCTGATATTTTAATCAGCTCAACAGAAAAGATCGCAGGTAATGGAACTCCAGTAAACGCTGGATACGTGAATACACTGGATTATTTTTAACACAATTATTTCAAATTGGTAAAGTAATCATACAAGTTGTAAATTTCCAACTGGACGAAAAATGTCCGGGCCAGGATTCGAACCTGGGATCGCTTGGCTGAAGCCGCCACGCTCTACCACTGAGCTATCCCGGTCGTATCTGGAGGGCATAATTCATCCAGCTAACCTTATTGATCAAAGCATCTGGTCTGATATTTTAATCAGCTCAACAGAAAAGATCGCAGGTAATGGAACCTCAGTGAACGCTGGATACGTGAATACACTGGATTATTTTTAACACAATTATATATACACATTTCATAGTTAGTTTGTAATTTTGACCCAATATTTATGTTTTATATAAAAGTTGCATAATTTGTTAGAAAACGTCCGTCAAAAAAATGTAAGAGTATTTTGCATGTGAAAAGAAATGTGAAAATAATATGATTCTCAAAAGATTAGCCAAGCTATAAGAAAAATATGCTAGTTTATTTAGAATGCAAAGCATATATTTAATTATATTAGTATACCGCAGTTCATTAATATAAATTAATTTGTGTGTATAAGGAACTTAAATATTTTTTATTTATGTCTTCTTTGGAAATACTCACAACAAAAGAGCTTAAACACAACAGAGAAGATTTGTTTTATGTAAAAAATATCATAATAGATTATTAGCATGGTAAAATGTCTATTATAATTTAACAATTTTACAATAGTAGAGTTCGATATTTATAAATATTCAGTTTTTACGTGTTATCATAAATGAAAATTCGTTTATTGTTAATTTTTGGGCTCTTGAATAAAATTGAATTAATGTGTTTTATCCTGTTCGATAATTTAGTTTTAGATACATTAATTATCATCATTTTACATGTATAATATTGATACATTTAAAAAATATTATATGATTAACATGCAGCAATTCAATATATTATTATTTTAAGCTGATAAAAAATATTTTATGAATTTTATTAATAAATGGTGCAAAACAAACATGCAGTGTTGAAAACTATGTCGAATTTTGCCAGTACCAAAACGTAAATTGATATATGTCAGTCTTTTAAAATGTATAGCTATTTTTTTAATTTATTCATATGTATAATATATAGAATACGTTTTAATTTTAGTTGCTAAAGTTGAAGTTTAAAATCTTTTTAATATCTTAAACAATTTTAAAAGGGTTATTTTCATGGAAAGTTTAGTAGCTTTTCCTGCAATACTTTGAGTAAATCCATTACATTTTGATACCATGATTTAATTGCTTCAATATCCAACAAGATGTTAAAATTTTTTATAATAAAAAGGATTCTAAAATTAGCATGCAAAGCTGGATAAAACAACGATTTCATGAATGATTGAATAATTCAGATATCTGGCTAAAGTTAAAATAATATGTCATATTGCCTCTGATTTCTTTTTAATTTGAAACTGGAATATATTTTTCTGAAAAAATAAATTGAATACAGTATTCATTCATGTTTAAATCGGGCTAATAATAGGTCGAGTTAAATCAAAATTTAGAATTCTAACTAAATGTAAATATTTATATTAAAAAAACTAACATATTAAAGCGCTGAATTATGTATATAAACAAAATATTCAATGTTTTTTATAAGTTCGCAAGAATTTGCGACAATTCGTTAACACTTGTCATATATTTTGACCTACCAGTTTTTTTTAAACCAACAGATTTAGATAGAAAAAGCCAGAAGACTACCCAGAAATCCGATAAGGAATCCCATTAGAATATTCAGAATATCTTTTAATTATTCTGAACATAATGTTTGTGGTATTGAGACAATTATCGACACTACATTATTAGATTAAAAGTCATATGCCAATCGCTGATACATAAAACAAAACTGATAAATTGCATTTTAAACTTATCATGTGATTTTATTAAGGTTACAAGTATAATATGTGAATTATTTTGTAATTCTTGAAATATAAAGTTTTGGAAAACATCCGGAATAAGCAGTAAGGTCTAAAGGTTTCATCTAGGTAACATTTATATTTTAAACAGACAACAACAGCAGTGAAATCGCACATAAAACAACTGAGATAGATGTACCTTTTTCACTAATCTAGTTTTGAACCGGTCATTTTAAAAACCACATAAGTCACGTTTTTCCAAATATATTTTTTTTGTGGAAAATGCTTCGTTAAAGGTAGAGCCATTATCTGTATGGTCCAATAAGGAGTCCAATAAGAAACTCAATTAGAATATTTAGAAAATTGTGAACATTTTGGAATTAATCTGATAAATACTGTCAGCGTTATTGAGACAATCGACGTTACATTATTAGAGAAAAATCATGTGCCAATCGTTGAATACGTAAAACACAATTTCTAAATAGCATTTTTAACTTATCTGTTGATTTGCTTAAGGTTTCAAGTATAATAAACGAATTATTTTGTAATTCTTGAAACATAACGTTTTGAAAAGCATTCTGAAAGAACAATAAGACGAAAAGCTCTCATCTTAGTTTAGCTTCTGTATAAACAGGCAATAACAGCTCATAAATCACACATAAAACAGCTGAGATTGATGTACCTTTTTCTCTCGATTACTGAAGAGATTTTAACAATTTTCGTAAATTATCTTTCCAGAAGCTAAACTATAAATTGAACATACGGCAAGCAATATAAACAAAAAATACATTAGTTTCACGGTTTGATAAAAAAAACTTGTTATTACATTTATTGAAATTTTAATTTTAAATACTTTCCGAAAGGTACATTTCTTACTTTTCAATTATAAAAATGTAACTACTTTAAGAAAAAAATGAAAGCAATTCACTACTATTTTGCAACTATTGTTGCGCCTTTAGTAGTACAAACTTTCTTCCCTAAATATGAACTGAGATCTTAAACTAACATCTCCTAATATGCTGATATGCAGACTGCGCAATCATGTCCTACTCTCTTAATCAATAGCTATTTAAAACAACAAAAAAAACAGAAGTTTTTTTAAAACAATGATTTTCTTTTATGGTAATGAAATGGGCATTGAAAAAGTGATAATGCTATTTAATATAAGTATTATTATTCAGCTATTTTACAACATATAATTTAAAAGATAAGCAAAAAATATATTGAAGTGGAATTGTCATTTCTCTTATTTGTAATGAGACAAAAAAAAAATAAGAAAAAGATGTTTCAAATCAAACAGGCTATACAAGCAAAAATTGTATTTAATTAGTAAAAAGGAAAATTAAGTACTTATTTAAATCAAGTACTTTGATGATAAGTAGTGCAGATAATTAAAGGTAACGGCTTATAAATAATACCTGCAGCAATAGTAATTCTTTTTTCCAATTTAAATGAAATGTTATTTTTATTTATTTACTTTTTTGATTTCAGGGTTTTCGCGTTAAATATTTATCTCGAAAAATTAAATTCTACTCATAATTATGAATGGAACGTGTCACAACCATTTAACAATAAATGCTTCTTTCGTACTGTCAAAAGAAGGTGCAAATGAAAGAGAAATATTTAAAAATCAATTTGAAATAAAGCATTTTTTATTATGTTTTCTTTAAAAAAATTGCTAATTAAGAAAATTAATTAAGATTTCGAACTATATATTCTCTGAATGAATATATATATATACGAGGGGCAGTCGGAAAATAAGTTTCCCCTGGCGACTGTGGACAGAGGTGTGCATGAAAGACAAAAAATGTAATGAGACATTAAAGATAAAACATAACTTTATTTTTCCACATAAGTACCAAGTACATTGAGACATTTGTCATACCGCTTTATAAGCTTCAAAAAGCCCTCCAGGAAAAAATCGGGGCTTTGCATATGGACGAAGTGTTGAACGGCTATGGGCGAAAGACGACACTGCAGATGAACGCGAAGACACCGATCGTGCAAGACACCGATACCATTCGGTAGATGTCGACCTAGATCAAGCAGATGGCGCTGTTGCAGTGCCTGCACAGATGCCGCTGTTGACTGCAATTGCTCTGTCACTGCAACAGCACAATCTGCTTGATCTCGGTCGACCTCTACCGAATGGTATCCGTGTCTTGCACGTTCACGTTCACCTGCTGTGTCATATTTTGCCCATAGCCGTTCAACGCTTCGTCCATATGCAAAGCCCCTTATTTTTTCCTGGAGGGCTTTTTGAAGCTGATAAAGTGGTATGAAAAATGTCTCAATGTACTTGGTACTTATGTGGAAAAATAAAGTTATGTTTTATCTTTAATGTCTCATTACATTTTTTGTCTTTCATACACACCTCTGTCCAGAGTCGCCAGGGGAAACTTATTTTCCGACTGCCCCTCGTATATATATATATATGCATTCTTGCATCTCTTTACTGTCAAGTAAAAACTTCCAAATGGAACTTAATTTTCTTTTACCGCACAACTTTATAATAGTTAAAATAATATATTAGAATGATTTTAAGCTATATTTACAGTGTTGTGTAATATATTTAAATTTTTGTTCAGCCTTGTTTTCCCTGTAATATTTGTGTTCTGAAATATTTTTTAAAACAAGACTTGAAAAATATACATTTTTATAAAATGATTAAAATTAAAATAAAGTATGTGTTACATGACAATTTGCTATAAGTACTGCAATACATTTATTACCTTTTTAAAAAAAAGATGTGATTTAATGATCACTTTGTCTTTTATTCTGTCTGTTATGGTAAACAGAAAGTTTTGAAAAGACGAGAATTTACTGAAGAGTATTACTTCTTTTTGCATTTATTTTTTTATGTTTTACAGAAATTAAAATATATATATATATATGCTAAATTAAAAAAAAATAATTTAAATAATTTAAATTAAAATAAAAAAAAGTATTAACATTATCTTGCGAAACTAGATTTGCCACACTTTTGACGTTTATGTTCCATATTTTTTAGTTGTCATTTCTTTTCCATACTGCTTATTACGTTGTTTCTCCCTTATACCTGCAAAACAAATACAGATTTGTTAAAAAAAAAAAATCCATAAAATTTTATTAATTTTTTTCTTATAACTCGGAAACAAAAATTTCTGGTATAGTTTTCAGAGAATTTAATTACCTTAGTTTAAGAAATGAATCATGTTAATCCGTTAGCTTGTTCAAAAGTTATCGTGGGAAATCCACCTGAAAAACAGTGTTTCCAGATATCAGTTCCTTTAAAGTTTGCCCTTTGCAGGTATCGCCGGTCTGCGCGGTTTAACATTTACGTCTTTTACTACCGTAATTTTAAGAATTTTTCTTTTGGGCTAATTGTACGACATTTTTAAAGATCAAAATATCATAAAACATTTATAATAGAATATATATTTTTCCGTAATTTAAAACATTTCTGGCCCCTTAATGCATTTATTTAATGTGCAGTGTAATATAAAGCATTATAATGCATAAAATATTGAGTTTCATTGTACTCAGAACTGATATTTGCAGCATACCTAATTTAATAAAGACAATTATCAGTACCGCCTTGCTTATTTAATTACCATACTATTTAATATCAAATGATATTGGTGACACCCATAAGAGAAACACCTTTCTGATACTGATAATCATAATATACTTTGCGATTAAATAGTTTATTGTTACATAAAGTAGCAGATCATACTGCCCAATAACTGCATTTCCATATTTATGTCATCAGCTTGAATAGGTGGAAGTTAACAGTAACCGGTCAATTACTTTTAATGTGCATCTAATTATTTTGACATGAATCATTTCGCTTTTGTATTATTATTTAATTATTTTCGTATGTTCCGACTGAAACTTCTGACACTTAGATATTGTCTAAATGTTTGAACGTAGAGTGCAAAAAAGTATTTGAGGTAAAACTATTTCAGTATTAGATGTATTTAATTAGATGTATTCAATTAGATGTATTAACTTTTTTTTCCCTTATTTTAAACATATTTTTATGAGACATATATTGAGAAGTACTCAAATAAAAATGTTTTATTTTTGAAGATCCAATTGAAGAATTTAATGTCCAGTATGTAAAATCTCAACATGGGATGTAATTTCAACTCCCTTTAATGAGACAAATAAAATAAAGTTTTAATTCATGAAAAGCTTATTATAAATATATATGGCTTGTTTAATTGTATAGAACAATCTACATTAAAAGTGGAATAATTATCTTACGTATTTAAATTAAGCAAGCAGAAAATGCGGAAATAAGAATTTTCTTCATTTTACACAAATTATCACAAAACAAAAGAGAATTGAGATTTTAAAGATTTGTTAAAGGAAAATGAACGGTCATTTGCGAAAAAACTCGAAGAATATTCTTTGCATATTATAACATTTATTTTAATTTCTTCTAGAAAGCCTAACATTTTTAATTACATGTAAAATATGAAACATTAATTAATAATAAGATATAGCATTAAAAATATATAAATAGTATTATAATATTGTGACTTATAACAAGTTTCACCTAAGTCGATTTCTAGGAGCGTTGAATATGCGAATACAAAATTACCGCTCATTTCGCCTAGTAGTTTTGAATTATGCATAAAAAATACCCCATCCCAGTTGTTTTTAGCAATCAATGAATAGAAAAACTTAACTTTTAAGATCCTACATTAGTCACGGGAAGAAAAGCTCAAGTTAATGTTATGTCAATGGAAGGGTATTTTCAAATTTCTTGCTCGCATTTCAATATTCTTAAATGCGTTTTGTTGCAGTTCTTTTATAAGCTGGCATTTTCGATTTTGGAATCGATTGGAACCGGTTTTGAAAGTGAAAGTACCCTTACATGAAAAAAAACTTGAATCAAAATCGAAACAGTAAAAACTAACAACGATATCAATCTCAGCTATCCAATGAAAAAAAAAAACATTAAAATGCGAGCGAGAAATTTGAAAATAACCTTCCTATAGACTTAACACTAGCTTGCGCGTTTCTTCGCATGACTAGTGTAAGCTCTTAAGAACACAAGCGGTGTGCTGGCAACGCTACAGTTTCAAATTACAAAATTTTTACGTTATGAATACTTCCGCGCCTCATTTACCCTCTTTCCAAACACGCTCTCAGTGTTCAGCCGATAGTTAAAGTAGAAGATTACAATTTTTTCTACTGTCTTTATTTATTTATTTTAGTAAGACACCACTGGTGTACGGAATACACCATCTGTGTATATTTGTAATTTATTCCATTTTATTTCTTAACTAAATCATTATTTTTTAAATTTGATGCTTATTATTTTTTTTACTATTAGCAGGCATAGCACTAAAGAAGAATATCTTCAAAAAATGAATAGTTAAGTTTTGGCACTAGATTTGCGGCAAAGGGTCTTTTTGAGCTCTAATGAAGTTTTTTCTTACATAGTTCTTCAATTTTGATTTTATTATTTACAAAAATATTTATCTTTTCCGGACTTTTCCTAAATAATCGCATATAAAACTTTATCAAAAATCCTTACCATGTATTTTAGAGCTAATAAAGGAGTATATCTTGAATCAGGCGCCATTTTGAGAGCATTGAAATATAAATGTTTTTTTTTCTCTCATTGGTTTAAACCGTTATTTTTGTAACTTATTTTTGGTTTGAACTTGCCTGACAGATAGCGATGAAAGAATGGAAAAGTTTTGAATGAGAGTGTTTAGGCAAGCGGACATCTGCCAGTCACGTGTTTTGAAATGTTCAAAATACGCTTACGTCGTGAAAAAGTAGTATTTATCCTTGAAATTTTTTTTGTAGTTCTTATCATGCATTATGTTCCTTCCGTTATTTAATTTTAGGATACAATGTATTATTTATATGAGTTTTTTCAAAGTCATTAACATTCTAATGGCTCGTAGGAGGGTGCTGACTCACGATGAAATCGTAAAATTAATGCAAGAGCTATCTGATTTCAATTATGGGTCTGAAACCTGTAATAATAATAATAATAATAAAGATGCAGACAATGCATTCAGCTATTCTGAATGTATTGCTGTCGGTCATCATGCTGAATCATCCACCAGCTCAAGTGGAAGTGAAAAAGCAATTAACTCGTACAATTTCCAGTTCTAATGTATCTAAGAACGCCAAAGTAGGATGTAGTAGAGGCTGAAAACAGACATTGAAACACAATATTATTCAAACCGGTGATTGTGATGAAATTGTTAAAGACGGAACTCTATGAAAAGTAGAAAATGCTGCAAATACTTCTGGTAGACGAGCTGTACAAAATATTTTGTGAGAAAACGCGGTCCCGACATCCTACGCTAAATGTCATGTTTGCTCAAATAAACCTTATAGTACATGGAAACTAATAATAAATGAAAAGAAATACGGATCATAAAGGTGTTTACTAACGCAGAGGCTAAATGTAAACTTCAAAATCATTCGTGGACTACTTTATAATATTAAATTGAAGTATTAATATAATTTGTTGTATATTAGAGGAGCATTAGCAGCTAAAGATAAGTTAACTATTCTTAGAATGTGGTCTAAAACATAGGGGCTCAAAGTTTTTTCATGAGATCATAATAGAGTCCTGCATTGGGTCGAATAACCTACGTATACTCGCCCCTCACCCGACTGTGGTTTGTGTCGGGTCGTTGTGGAGATAAATGTATTCATTGCGAGTTGTGTAAAGTTCCATTTTTTTTTCAGGTTCGAGTTTTTGCTGAAATTGGGTTGACCAGATTATTTCAAAAGAATGTCAAAAATGTTTTTTCAAAAATCTATGTACAATGAAACCTCCATAATAGCTACTCCTGAATATCGGATACAGGTATTTACTTAAAACTTTTTCAATTCTCAAAAAATGTACGATTTTACATCTGAATAGTGGACATGATCTACACATACTTAACATCTGTGTGTGTATGCAAAAACTACCAGAAATATAAAAACTGTATGAAAATGCAATATTTATATAATATGTAGATGCATTATAGTTAATTTGGTAATACGTATCTCTATATTGATCTCAAATGTAATCTAAATATTTCAATATTTTTTAAGTAGATCATTCGATCATTACATCCTTTTCTGAAATTTAAAGGAAAAATATTTGCATTATTTTAAGTATATTCAGATTATTATTTCAAACAACGTAATACACAGAAAGTAATATGAAAAAAATATTTTTTAAAATATATTGAGCATTTAAGATTAAAAGAGCATTTTTTTCTGTTTTTAATACAAGTGAAATTATTGGTATACATTTCAATAAACATGTTTGGATATTTTACATTATTTTTCTATTTCTTACAATAAAATGAGAGCTGTCATTGTATTTTAAAATAACATAATTTCAATACAATTATTCATATGGAATAATTATATATATATATATATATATATATATATATATATATATATATGGAGAGAGAATCACACGACATACACTATATCAAACAAAGATGATGCAGCAGGTTTCCATACTAGACCTCTGACATTAAAGACCAAACTCAAACGGAAGTGCTGAGACAAGGCTTCTTAAAATTTTTTAATACAAAATATGATATGGAAAATCAATTTTTCTTAATGATTTTTTTGCGTTTTCGTATATTTAGTTCTCTAGTTTTCTAAGTCATTTTCAAAATTGTAATATACATTATTAATTAAAGATATACCTTATTGTACTACTCCAATGCGGGGAAAATCAATTTAACGACAATTTGTATTATTGAAGTTAAGAATATTTTAATGGATATTGAAGTTTTAATAAAATTATAAAGATATAAGAATGTTTTATGTATCTATTTTTCAAAAGAGTTTTCGATTTTGTATTACATAACTGACATACATATGTGAAGAGTTTGTAATATTTAAAAGGAAAAAAAGAGCACACAAAATTTTTATAGTATCAAATCGACTTTCAAAAATTTCTCAATAAGTTTTTTGCTGTATATTTCTCTTATAATATATATCTATCTATAAATATATATATATATATATATATATATATTTCAGGAATACTTTAGTAAAAGTTTTACTTTTAAGAGTTGCGCCAAACCAATTATCCCCACAGGAATGACCTTTGAAATTTAATGTTTCTTTCTTTTAGTCTGTTCATAAAACATGAAAAAACTTTTTTTTTGAAAAGATTATACTCCTTCTTTCTATGAATTAAAATGTTTTAAACTTTTTAAGACACAAGGAATACTTTAATAGAATTTCTAAAATGAAAAAAAGTGGTTCTTCTAGAAAGCACATTTCCACTTTAAAGCGGAAGAAAGCATGCATCATAAAACTTTGAAGGTATTATTAAACGAACAAAAAGCTTCTAAAACCATTTCAGACATTTATTTCTTAATAAATTTATTTATGTGTTTCATATGTAAGATAATTTTAGGTATGTATTTTAAATGTTTTAAATTTATCGAAATGTAAAAAAATAGTTTTTTAATATAAATAGATTATCTGAGATTGGCCTGGAAGGAAATGTATTTAACAGAATTACATCACTTGTATGTTGAATTAGTAAAGTTTATATTTCTTCTACCAGCATTGAATGTTTTCATCTAAAAAAATCATACGACACTGGAATTACTGTTGAGTAAATTAAATATTTTTTTTATTATTAGAGTACGTATAGTATACACGAAAGAAGTGAAAAATGTGTTTGAAAGCTTGCGTTAAAACCTTTCAAAATATTCACAAAAATATGCATTAATAATCTTTCTTTTACCTCATTTTTATAGACATTTATCATCACTATTTCAACAATAAATAAATGCGGAAGAAATGGGAACAGTAAGTTATTATCAATACAAGAAATTTCTTGCACCAGGAATATTTAAAAAAAATACATTGTAATATATATTTCTAAATTGCAGTTAATGAAACGTTGTTTTGGAGCCTAATTGGTTTGTTTAGCGAGGAATACGCATTCATTCGAAAGTTTTTGATGTAATAGGCCGATACATAATATAGTGTATAACATATTATATCTGTCGATGATGCCCATCTTTACTGATATATTTATTTATCTGAGTATGAATTTGCATTTCTATGTTGGTGAACATTGTATTTTGCATTTATATGTTGACCATGCATTTCAGCTAATTTTTTTCTGAGATTAATGATACATGATATCTTTTTTATTTCACATGCATATCGAGGACCATCCCTTATGTTTCTAGATTTTTTAGTGTAACCATGAAAACAGTATTTGAGTTATGAATATCCAGTTATGGATATATATTTAAACTTCCTTGTATACAACAAGATATGTGATCTCATTCTGAAATGCCAGTTGATGCCCTTGCTCCGTAATTATAACTTGCAACAAAATTGGTTTTCCAAAATTTAACACCCAATAACAACTTATTTAGAAAAAAAACAAACAAGTAACTGTAAGCGAGTAATGTGACTTTTAAAAGATGTAACTGTGTCCAACTTCTAATAATACAAATTAACCTAAAAAAAAGGCCAAGCAGCTTCTTAAATAAACAATACCAAAAAGCACCGCAAAAGTTGGCTAAATATGTCTAGACAAGTGCTATTTGCTTCTAAGTTAATCTCCAAAGAATAGTCAATTTTATGAAAATCCTGTGGACTTCTAAAACTACTTTGTGTGAGTACAATAGATCTGTAAAACTTACAACTGGAAAATCTATCACTTATGCTTTTCGGTATCAACTCTATCTCTTAGTATCTCTTTCAGGTACAATGGCTGACACGCACCAGGTAAAATAAATCAGATCTGCTTCGTACAGAGCTATTCTTACAGCAAATTATTTTCTGGAATGTCAGAAAGTTTCTCTGCACAAGATCCGTTCAACCCAGAGAAATCTTCCTACTTTAAAGTAAACAATAATGTGTAATTTTACTTTAAGAAAAAAATCGCAACCTACAAAAAGGCTTCAATTTCGTCCACCCCAAATATTACCAAAGAAAGTCCAAATGCCCAAAAAGGTTAGATACGCTCTGTTACACATATTTTGTCAAAGTGAATAACCTAAACGTTGAAATATGTGAAAAACATTTCAAATTATCACCTTTAATCTCAGAATAGCGGATGTTCCCGTTACAAACTAAAGTAAACGATTTTCGTTAGACTTTAATTTAGTAATTTTTAAATCTCTAATAATTGGCGAAATTAAGTTTGGTTTAAATACAATGACTGACCAAAGGAATAAAATGACCAAGCGCCTTATAGAAAATATATAGGACACTACTTCGGACCTCTCAAATTGGAATCGCCAAGTTGTATTTTTGAAAATGATATGCATTTTGTATCAACATCGAGGAGAATAACACCCATTTAGCTGTGGACCAGTTTCAGAATACCCTAGTTGAACGACATTTCCACTGATAGTGGGAAACGAATTACAAAAATATAAATTTATATACTCATATATATGATTTATTTTACTAAAAAAAACTTATGCGTGTAGAAAGTGTTTTTGTTGTTTTATCGGGAGATCCAAAACACAGAGATGACATAAAAATTTAATAAATTGAAAAGTATAGACAGTAGCAAAATTACCCCATCCAGATGTATTTCTCCAGATAGTATTTCTTTGTATATTACTTTTATACTTTACTTTAAGAACTCATAATATTTGTTTTAAACATTGACTATGTCTGGATGGGTGACCCCATCCAGATGTTTTGCTCATTATGCTTTGTTTCTTTTTTGGTTTTGTTAAACTTTTGTTTGGTTCCCTTAAATTATTAATTTTTTCTTATCTTTTACTTTGGCGCAGCTTGTCCCCAATCGGACCTTGCGCCATTAAACTTTATACAACCAACCAACCAGTAGCAAAATTTTTCACAAACGTTTACGTGCAGGCATTTAAAAGGTTAGCGGAAAGGTAAAAAAATACCTAAATACAGTAATTAACTGAAATAAAAAGCTTTTGAATTTTTCTGTTATTAATCCATATTAAAGAATATATTCTGTAAATTCATAATTTATACCAAAAAAAAATTACAGAATATGTATGACTTAATCGCTGAAATAATGTTTTAATACCTAACTCTACCACATTCTTCATTTTTTGCATGTTTTTAAAAGCTCTATTTGTGTTGCATTATTACGCCATATTTTATTATTGTAGTAAAACAACATTTATTTAAATTTCACATGTTGACATATTAAAAAATTCGTGTCTGATTTTTTCCATCATTAAAAAACGGTAATTTAAGTTACAGCATCCAAGCAAACTTTTTTTGCGAGTACGTTTATAGTCTTTTGTAATTTACAATAATTATATTGACTTTTTAATAGTAAACACAATTTTAATTTTCTTTCTGTATTTACATATAACCACGTACAATATATTTACCAAAATAACATAACATAAAATCCGTTGATTCGAAAACTTTCATTAAAATTATATTCGTGAATATGTTGTGAAAATGAAAAAAAAATCTCCTTATGAAATCATATCTTAGTGAAAGCTTATCAGATTTGAAACACATTAAAAATTTATATTAATATATATGTTCCATTCTAAATAATAGAAAATACATCAAATAGAAACATCAGAGTTAGTAGTCTTCTTGGGTTCTGGCCAATTTTCTGTCATTAGACTTAGGCAAATAATATACTTGGATTTCATTCATTCCGAACATTATCCGTCTGGATTTTTCTTGAAATAATTATGGTATGATATTTCATATTTGTTTAACGGAATCATTTGAAATTCACTTCTAGTTTTACAAATAAGAGACAATTTTTTTAAAAATCTACCTATGTTTCTTTATGGAGTATTCAAGTCATGATTTACTTTAAAAATCTTTTTATTGCATTCTAAACTAAATTATTTTTTACAAGTATTCATTTGAACGCAACTTTCTAAATGATCATTAATGCTGTTATTCTATTTTCCATTGTTTGAAGACAATTAATCTGAAAAAAATATCGTACATTAAACTGCTCACAATTAAATGCATGTGATATAATTATTTTTGAAGAATTGAAATTGTAATATATAGTTTAATTAAGAAACTTAACAACCTTTTGAAGACACTGAATTTATCCAGGCTTGTTCAGGCGTTTTTACATTTATTTGGAATGGTCTGGGTTGGATCAGTGTCGGAAAATATCGTCTCGCAAAAACATGCAGTAGGAATGTCGATAATAAGGTAAACCGATAGTTAATTTATGTTATATATATTTTTTATTTTTTCTTTGCAAGTGTTAGAAATTTTGCGTAATTTGTTTCTTTCTATTTTCTGTATATCTCACATAAACTTTAGATAATAGCTTTTCCGAAATATTTTCTACAAGAAAATGCACAACAAACATCCAGATTTATACCTCGTTTTCAGGACCTAAATTTTGTATCCTACCATTTTCGTGCACGAGAAGACTATTGGGCTGGGTCACATGTTCGAGAACATTCGATTAGTGGATCATTTTTGGGTCAACCCGGGTCAAGTTAATTTTATATAAAAAACGGCTCTAACGACTTTGATTAATTTTTGTAACCTACGAGTTTCGGGCACGAGAAAATCAATGGGCTAGGTCACATGAGCGATAAAATTCGATTAGTGGGTCATTTTGGGGTCACTGTGGGCCAAGCTAATTGTATCTAAAAAACGGCTCAGACTATTTAGACTAAATTTCGTATCCTATGGTTTTCGGACACAGGAAAATTGTTGGGCTAGGTCACATGTTCGAGACAATTCGATTAGTGGGTCATTTTAGACATGGTTATGGGTCAAGCTATTTTTATCGTAAAAAGGGCTCAGAAGATTTGAACTAAATTTAGTATACTACAGTTTTAGAGAACGAGAAGACTATTGGGTTTCACATGTTTGAGAAATTTCGATTAGTGGATCATTTTGGCCATGTATCATTATGGATAAAGCTATATTTGTCTTAAAAACGACTTAGACGATTTGCACTATATTTTGTATCTTACGATTTTTGAGCACATGAAAATCATTGTGCTATGTCACATGCTCGAGAAAACCCGATTGGTGGGTCATTTTGGGTCATCATGGGTCAGGGTCAAGCTATTTGTATCTAAAAAACGGCTCAGACTATTTTGAATAAATTTTATATCCTACGGGTTTCGGGCACGTGCAGACAATTGGGCTTGGTCACATGTTCGAGAAAATTTGATTAGTGGGTCATTTTGGTCATGGTTCAAGATATTTGAACTCAAAGATAATTTTGATCGAGCATAGCTCGGTCTTCCCTGCTCGTAATGTAACATAAAATGCAATCTAGAGTGTTTGAAGTATAAAAACTAAAGTTTTCTAGTTGTGACATTTCTTGTTTATCTTACAAAAATCATATTATATCTAACTTTTATCACTGCCACATAAAAATGCATGTTTAATTAATAAATTATAATATTTGCATCCGCATATCTGAAAGAAATATTACAGATTATTTAAAATTTTCACAGTATTTCCTCCAACACAGTTTTAAAATAACTTATGATTAATCATGCATGCTCAATTTATTTAATTATTTCTGTTTTGTTTCATATTAATAAAAAATAAAAATAAAAATTTTAAACTCATAAATCAGCAATAAAAACAAACGCGAGAGTTATTTTCATATTTTATTTTGATACTTTGCATGTCCAATATAGAAAATTGTATTGTAAAATTTCAGAATTAAAATTTTTTCTTTATTTAAATCTGCTTACGCAGAAAAACAGTTATTATTATCTTTATCTCTTCAATAACAGTCTAGCTTTCTGATTTAGGCAAGTAAGCATTTGGCAGTTGACTGGTAAATTAGAAATTTGCAACCTTGCAAAAATAAATTTTAGAAATTTTGAAAGGTAAGTGATTTTGTCGTGTGAAAGCTTAAGTAAAGTTTATCATTATCTCTGATATTTTGAGATTTTTTAAGGTTAATTGGAGTTTTGGAGGTGTTATTTTAGCAGCAAAGTACTTGCTGAAATTTTTTAAGTAATTTTAGCAAGTATTATATATCACTCAGCAAATATTTTTTCAATGGTGAGATATTAAATCATATGCATGTGGGAGTTTAACTTTTTAAGAAGGTTAAAAACAGTATGTATGCTAATAGATACATAAAATATTGATGGGTAATAAGAGGTAAATTAAAAAATTACATTTTGAAGAAAATATTCAACTAATCACCAATCACACTCTTTTTATTTTTCAATGCACCTCGGACGTTTCATAAGTGGGATTTTCATTCTCAAAAATTCTGCAGAATGGTTGTAGAATTGTGCTAAAATGCCCAGTTTCTCTTTGATAAGGGACAAGTGATTATTACTTGCGATTGCATAATTTTGGTTTCTAACTTTGTAAGTAAATGTGAAATTACTCTGTCTTTCTTTAACATTCACATAGTCGGGAGGATCTCCGCAATTTGGTTATGATTTGTATTATGCGAAGATGTGTTCTGTGGTTGTTTAGGCAAGCTAAATTCATTTCTTTACTTTTCAACACATAGGAATTGTTTTCAAGTAGAGTTTCCAATTTCGAGCCAGCAACTACGAGATTTGTCTATTGGATGAATATTTCTATACTTCAAAATAGAGAAGTAATCGAGGTCCATGGGATTTCAAAAGTTCTTATAAGTAAACTTGTATTTCTGCGAAGAAAAACATTAGATGGCAGTTAATCATGAAGTCAGGAATGTATGCAGTCTTTTTAAAACTGATATCCTAAGTTAGTTCGAAATTCAGTATTAAAAAAGTGAGTTTTTATACTGTTTAATTCATCCTCGTGATCTCGTGATTGAATTAAGATCATCTAGTTAATTCATCCTGTTCCTCTCCTTTTTCCTCCTTTATAATTATTAAATAAACTTTTGTGATGTTGGTAAGTCTGTGTTGTAGCTTCTTTTGAAGTTGACTAGTCCAAAAGGGTCGTTACACACACTTGATACCAATATGATTATCAGTTTTATAAAATGTCGTGCGAGAAAATATTTACAAAAACATAATTTTTATTACTAATAAAAATATAGACTTTGTTAATTTTATTTTATTGAGTAATAAAAAAAAAATAATGTAAATTAATTTTAAAATAAATAATTTTTTTGTAAAAAGCATTATTCTTTAAAAGAAAGTTAAATATATATATATATATATTATAAATATATATAGGGTGCAATATGTTATCCATCGCCGACCTTAAATCTCTCAATCGTTGGTCTTAGATATATAGTTTCAATTACAAAAACGCTTCAAATGAAGTAAATATTCATGTTGTGGCATTGTTTAAAGTAAAAAAAAATCAATTTTATAAAAATTACGAAATCTGAATGTTTATACTCTCTCCCAATCCCTATACTTATATTTAGTAAAAGTTCACATATATCATAACAGATATAACACAAAAAGTTTGACTTCTGAAGATAAAAGTTGACACAGCTATTAAATTTCAAAGTGCACATGACTTTGTCTTTCATTGAGGGATCAGTTAAAAAATGAATTAAAGTAATTTGAGATCGAAATCAGGGTGCTATGTCCTTTTTACGGCGAAACCACCTTTAGCAGGTATCGCCAAATCGGGGTAACAACAAAAAGGGTTATTTCACGTAAACAATTCAGATAACTTTTAGGGGTTGAACAACTTTAAAAGTCAAAGTAGGTAGTATCGACACCCGGGAAATAAAACATACTCGCTAAAAACTAGATAAATGGCGGTGGAATGAAAACCACCAACCGAGCTATAACGAGCATGAAAATCGGGATTATGCAAATTAAAATAATACCACAGCAAAACGTGTTCGGATAAAACGCGAGCCATCTAGCAGTAGTCATGCTAGTCAGCCCTGAGATTGTGATGGCAGTCCACACATACACGCAATATGCCGAAATGATACTTATTTATGGTGAATGTCAAAGAAATGAAAGAGAAGCTGCGAGGGTTTATTCAGAACGTTTTCCTAGGGATCGACATCCAACGCATGAAACAATAACTGATGCTTTGCACCGTCATAGAGAGACTGGCTCTATTGCACCACGGCCTAGATCAAGGAGACGGGTAAGGTAATATTGTAGTGACAACGGAGGAGGTGTTGGCATTCGCCCTTTTAAGTACACATGTGAGTACGGCGGAAATAAGTGATGGCATGTGGATACACGCGACAGCATGACTGACATTTTTTACATGCACATGGTGCGCATCCATACATGTTACACTGGTGCAAGCATTGATGCTATGTGACCATGCACGACAATTTCGTTATTGTAATTTCATGCTCAACACCTTACAGGAAAATCCGTCGTTCCTTTGTGACATTCTGGGGACAGATGAGTCAACGTTTACACGGGGTGACACGGGTGTGCAGGTTTACACGGGGTAATGCACATTGTGAACGTGCACAATGTGCATTACTGGTCTCTGGAAAACCCCACATTGCCCGCACAGTACGACACCAGGTACGCTGGCTGGTCAAGGACGTGTGGTGCGGTATATCGGGAACACAGATTGTTGGACGCATCTTCTACGATTGGACCTTAAGGGCCGATCAGTAATTGCACCTGATATAAAACACGGTACGTGACAAGCATGAAGAGCTGCCTCTCCGACATGCATGCGGAGTGTGGTTTCAACATGATGGGACCACTCCGCATAAAGCATGAAACATCCGTGCGTATCTGGCCATCGAATTTGGTCAACAGATCATTGGATATGGCGGTCCGGTAGAGTGGCCACTGCGTTCGCGGGACATGATTCCCATGAACCTCTGGGGGTTACATCAAGGCACAAGTCTATGTAACTGAACCTACTTCTCTAGTTGACCTGAAGCAGCGCATCATCCTTACTTGTCGCACAGTTACACCTGCTATGCTCCAACGTGTCGAGGACTCAGTACTGTCATGCATTCAGTTGTGCATTGCCACTAGTGGAGAACACTTTGAACAGTATCTCTGTTACATCATGGCGTTTGATGTATTTATTTTTATAGTAGACTGCTTTCTGATATGATAAATAAATGGATATTTATTGTTCTGTTTAATTTCAATATTTATTTCTTCGCTTTGTATACGACCCCTAAAAGTCGGCTCAAATTTTTAGATGAAATACGCTGTTTGGTGATACCGGCTAAAGGTGATTTCACCGTAAAAAGGACATTGCACCCTGATTTCGATCTCGAATTACTTTAATTATTTTTTTACCTGATCCGTCAATGAAAGACAAAATAATGTCCAACAATATCAGATTTTGAAATTTAATAAATTTGTCAGTTTTTGTAATACAGAAGTCAAACTTTTTGTGTTAAATCTGTTATGATATGTCTAAACTTTTACTAAATAAAACTATAGGGATTAAGGGACCGTATAAAAAGTTAGATTTCGTAATTTTTATAAAATTGATTTTTTACTTTAAACAATGCAACAACATGAATATTTACTTTATTTGAAACGCTTTTTTAATTGGAACTATATGTCTAGGACCAACGGTTGAGAAATTAAAGTTTTGATATATGATAAAATATTGCTCCCTGTATATTTTTACAAACACAGAAAATTTTTTTTACTACTTCTTAAATTATTCTTTGATAATTTGAGATCTTATAAAATAAATATTAATCGCGCTTTATCTCCAAATATATTAATACAAATACATAATAATACAAAGTATCCTTTTCGTAAAATGAAACAGACGATTTATAGAAATGATATATAGTGGTCGAGAGCTGAAGCAATTAATATCACTTTTAAAATGTTAGCCTCATTAGATTAAAAGTTTAATTAAATTTCAAGATTAACCAGACAGCAGTGTGTAATCGGATAAGCATGGAATTATTCTTCCCAAACATTCAGTTAATAAATATATTATGCAGCTTCTAATGTCCAAATAAAATATATAAAGGATGAATCCGATATCAGTATCCAAGCTTTATAGCATACTACATCGCATTCCATAGACATATTTTGTATAGAAAGTCATGTCCATACATCCTTAGTTAAGTTAAAAATACAGTGTATAACACTTTATTCCAAATGTAACAGATGGTCGTAACTTTAACAAATGAATAATAGTTTAATAACACTTTTTTTTAAATATTTAACTTGTATTATCTGAAGTACAATAACATTGAGGAAATTGTTGAAAGAGTACAGTATTTCAGGTGGTGAGACGATATTAAAATTCCGTAATACTCGGCAACATGCAGTGTCTAGTTCAGAGTTAAATGGATATAGATGATTGCTACCTCCACCACTTTTAATGATAATTTCCTGGAAGTGCTGTAAATTGTAATAAAATATTATCACTTCTCTAAAGTTTTGAATAAAAATATTAGATCAGATTGGATTGAAATACCCTGTACAGAGTATAATCTCTCTAAAAAAATGATTTTGCTGGACAGTTCTTACGACGTCTTGAAGATTGTTTATGGATTCTAGAATCACAATGCATTTAAAACAAGACAGAAAAATCATGTTTCAAGTACAGATTATGAAACACTTTCCAGCACATTCAGAATACTGTAACAAAACTTCACAGTGTAATATTATGAATGATGATGTAAACAAGACATAGTAAACAAGATCAGCGTTAGTAAACAAGAACAATTTGGAACACGCATAACACATTTGAAAATCAAATAAAAGCAGTTATCATCAAAAGTCGGAAAAGTATCCGAATTGTTTTGTGCAGCCCTGTATAGGATATATAGATATGTATATATACTACTTAGTTTTCTAACATTTATTTCAGTCAAAAAACTTATAGTACAGTTGAAAACCTTCCTACAGAAAATTCTGGAAAATAAATGGAAATGTACTCGAGATTTTTTCTGCTGCCCTGTATAGGATCTGTAGAATTGACACACCAAGTAATAAACAAAAAATAATTTAACTTTAGAAACGCTTAACACAACTGAAAACGCACTTCCAGTAATTATTATTCAATTATCATTCACGGACAGTATTGTAACCCAATTCTTTTGTGTGTCTCTGTAAATGAACGATCTACACCATATTCTTTAGTAAACCTTTTGTAGTGCACCTCAGTGATATATATCAATTTCAACATGTTTGAAATAATGTAACATTATTAAAGTACACCGCAAACGCATGTAACGGAATTCTTTTAACTGTTCCTTTAAATGAACTGTAAATGCTATACACTTCATTTTCAATACAGATCAAGTCATAGTGAATCTCAAAAACATATATTAATTCTATGGCAATCCGAGTATGTTGACGTGAGTCAGATTACGGACAGACGGCAGGGAGACAGGCAGAAAGACCGACATCCGGCAGACAAACAAACCGAATTGAAAAACACTTTTCAACAATGTTGAAAATGTTAAAAAGGAACAACTTAAAAAAAGTGTCTTGTAGGATTGACATGATTTATTAATTCAGATGCGGGCTTGATTATTTAACTTTATTAAAAAATTCATCAAGTGAACTGCGGATAACTGTTTTTATTTCAGTTAAATACATGCCCATTAGAGTACGATCCATTGGCCAATAAAAAAAAAATGTGTTTGAAAACAATACTTTATATTGCACTGTAAACAAAACCTTGGATTATGCCCAATAATAATTTCCACATCTGTTGAGCAATTATCATAACGAGTTATCACAGTTTTTATTCTCATATCGAAAAAAGTCGACGTCTTTAAAGATTATACAAGGGATAACAGATTATCTGATAGTATTGTCAACATAAAATTTTAGGTCAGCAAAATAAAACAAGTGGGTAAGTGTGATCCAAGTTCGCACAAAGGGTTTCGTTTAATATTCTTTCAAAACACTTTATCCTTTCTTTAAAAAATCCAAATAAATTTCATTTTCTAAAAAAAAAAACCTCTATTTTTCTCGGTTTTTCGAATATCTGAACCGCCCCACTATTATATTCTGTCATAATAATATCTGTCATGTGGACTAAATGCGATATTTAAAAAAAAATTAATTTCAAAATTAAACATGTTGTACACCTTAAAAATGTTAAAATATGCGAATATTTCCATAATCGGGTTTTTATCATGATTCAATACGTTCCTCAAACTCATATACAGGGTGTCCCCCAAGGTACGCAGCGTCTAATATGTACAGATTCGGATAGAGCACATCAATATGAGTATTTTGAATGGTAACAAGTGGGGTCCCCGAATACAGCGTGATAGTCTAATTACAAGATGAACGTTATCCCAGCTAGAAAATGTTTGCACTTTTTTTGCAAAAAAGTTTCAATTGTGTACAATTTGTGCAAAAAAAGTGAATATTTTTGAATATTTCAAAAAGTGTACACTTTGTGTGCACATTATATGCATTTTTTATGCATACAAAAAAGTGCATATTTTTTGTTTTCAAAAACTGTGCAAATTTTTTGCATAAAATAACTGCCTGTTCCGTGTTCCCAAAAAGTGTGCATTTTTTATGCACAAAAGTCTTTACTTTTTATAGATGTAAAAATTTCTATATTCCAAGTTTTGATTATTTCTATGCATAATGGTGCCAATTCAAATCTGTAAATTTTTTTAAAAGTGCATGTATTTCCTATGAGAATACAATATTACCTAAAAAGAAACACTTCAACGTCACAGATTCGTGCCCCCCTTCCAGCAATATTTTCCTCCCTCACCCCCTCGAGGGATGTGAAGGTGGGGCTGGGGGGGGGGATAAAACATATTTCACACTTTCTGTTCTTCTAGGACCTGCAATTTGACTAATAATATAAGATTAAATTCTTTTTCAACATTTTTTAATAATAATTCAATGGGGGGGGGGGTAACCCCCTCATTGAATTGGACGTATGTACATATGTATATATTATATAGATATTATAAAGAAAAATACAGCTTTAAAACACATATTTTACTGCACATTATTTTTTTTTTAATAATTTTTTTCAAAAAAAAAAAAAAAAAAAAAAAAAAAAACTTTTGTTAAAATTTTAAGTTTTTAAAAATTACAAACTTAAATGAGGAATATCTCAAAATTTTCTTCTCGGTAAATTTTCAAAAATTTTAATTTTTTTTTTTTTTTAAGATTTGAAATTTTATAATTTTACCCCTCTCAAATGCACAGTTGGGGTATTCTACATCTCCCAGAGACAGTGAAAATGATCTACATTACATAAAGCATATATTCTAAAACTAATTAAATAAAATTCCAACTGCTAATTTTTTGAACAGTGTGACAGGCCGACAGGAGTGGAGGATATATTAGTTTCCATCTGCGCGTGCGCGGTGCCTTTCCTTCTGTTGTCGAGATACATGAGGCAAGCGTAAACAAGAATTGTATATACAAGATTCTAACCCAATTTTTCTCGCCTGATGTTGTCTATTTTACAGAAAAAAAGGTAAATTATTCAATTTTATGTTGTAATATTCTCTAAAAAACATTGTAAATGAACGTTTGTTTGGAATAAAACCACCCTAATCCTAGTTATAAATGTTAGGCTTAAATGCTACGGCTTTTGGGGGAAAAAAAATCTTTTAGCTGCTTTTAGCGGTAGTGCTTTTATCAATTTTCACAGCAACTTGTGATTTTCAGTTTAACTATAGCAGGGGTCATACAGACGCCTTACACTACTTAGAAACTCCATAGAAATTAAAAAGTTTCCAAGGAGATACTTAAACTCCTTAAATAAACAAAACAAAATACTTCTTAAATTATCACAAAGTATAATTTAGCGTTCAACAATGATTAAAGAAAGTAAAATAAGTCTTCCCATGTTTATATAAAAATGAAGTTCAAGTAATTACTGTCCTTCTAAGAAAAAAAAATAATCAAATTGTGTTTTTGTTTTGTTTGTACATACCCGTAAGTTTTCCCTTCAAAATTTGGTTTTTAAAATCTATCTGCGTGTGATGTATGATGAGTATTTGAGAATTGACTGTCCTCTGTATCTGTAATATATGACTAAAGCTAAGATACTTGTTTTTATTTTACTTTAAAGTTAATATGTTTAAAAGAAAGCTATGAACAATATTAATATGATTATTTATTGAACTTCAACATGGGGTACAGTGGACCACCCACTCCTGGGGCACAGTGGTCCACAATCCACTCAGCTCCTGTAATGCAGAATGTTCAAAATATTTAATAATTGCTTATTTTCTATAAAGAAAGATTGTTTTAAAGTAGATTTAACTGTAAAATAAAGTAAACAAATAAAAATAACAATTTATTTAACATAGTAAGAAATATTTTGTTTTGTATTTACTGCCTTTGATAAATATAACTGTAGTCTAATTGTTGATGATTTTATTCAAGTAAGATTTATGAGACGCAAATTGAATGGAAATCAGTTTATTTCTCCTGAAACTGTAGATGAATCTGCTGTTGATGTCAATGATTTCATAATGTTGCTCTCAGACCCAAAATTATTTCTTGAAAATTCCAGGCTCAATCTTACTCATAAGTACTTAAGAATTTAATTTGCAAATTTTAATGAGAGCGGATTTTTTTGTACTTAAGTAATAACTTCAACTAAATTGCAATTGTTCCTGTATTAATCTGTTATTATTTTCAAAATATAATTTTTTTGTTTTTGCTTCAAAATTTATATTACTATGTTATTTTGTGGGTGAAGGGGCAACAAAAAATAATTAGATTAATGAAAAATAGATTTATATTGTATTTTAGATAATACCTAATAGTGGTCCACTGTACCACGGTGGGTGGACCACTGTACCCCGCTTCCGGGGTACACTGGTCCACTTCACAACTGTATATATTTTTTTTTTTTTGAAAAATGTATTGAAAACTATGTTGTGAGAAAATTATGATGGATGTAAGAAGGTTTAAGGAATATTCAAAAATATTTTCATACAGATCGGTCAGTCTGTTAAAGAGAAAAAAAAATGTTAACTGGAAAAGTGGTCCACTGTGTACCGGTCTCCCCTACATGAAGTTTAGAACAGAAGCAGTATCTTATTAGTTATTCGAGCTTTTTATTAATCTTTCAATCAAGCGGTCTTGGAAACCAAAACCACTCACAGTATATATGCAACAGTTTTTGTGACAGCAATTAAGGGTTAAACTGCATAAAGTAATAAAGGAACAGCTTTGTGATTAACTTGCTGTGTGCCATCTTGTTTTTTAAATCAAGACATATTTGTTTTGTTTCTCATTTCCTTTCATCCATATTTACTTATTATAAACACATTATTTAATTTTATTGGCTAATTTATTTATATTTAATAATATAAGTTAAAATGTTTTGATTTAAAAAATGAGATTTCTGACCTTGAGCGATAAATCAAAACATTTGTTTAGTTTCTGACATAATCAATAGGGTGGGTCGAAATCATTTCTATTACCGCTGCAGAGACAGTCAAAATTTTGAAAAAAACGGCAAAAATTTCAATTTTTCGTTTTTTCTAGAGTTTTTAACTTTTATTATATGTCTAGAATTAAATAAATTTACATTATAGCTTGTAATAACTTATAACTGTGTAGTAATTTTGATCATGAGCATTGCGAACCAGGGGCGAGAGAGGCCCGTCCCCCCCCCACCCCTAAATTTGAGAGAAAGGGGTTTTTTGAAGTGATTTTCCGGAACGTTTTAGAGATTTTTTGTTGGGAGGGGGGAGAAAAGGTGAAAATTGAGGGGGAATTTATGTAAGATTTCTTCCTACTAAAAAAATCCTTAAATTTTCCATAAAATCGCAAAAATTTCTTCAAAAACCCCTTTTTTCCAAAATTTAAGAGGGGCGGGCCCCTCTTGCCCTTGGTTGGCAATCCCCATCATCAAAATTACTAGACATTTATTAGTTATTACTAGACATAATGTAAATTTTTTTAATAGTAGACATATAATATGAATTTGAAAAAAAGTAAAAAACGGAAAATTGAAATTTTTGCCGTTTTTTTTAAAAATTTTGGCTGCCTCTGTGGCGGTAATAGAAATAATTTCACCATAATGATATTTTATTGGAACATTACTAACATCTTGATGTAGCTTTTGCATTCTATTAGAAATTGTATTGGTATGGTTGGATAATTTAATTTAAAAAAAAAAAAAAAAAAAAGCGATTTTTTTAAACTTTGCCCTCTTTGCGGCGGTAAAAGATATTTAAAAGATATTAACCATTTGGTGTAATATTTTGTGAATTTATTCCTTATTACCAATGGCAACTTTTCCGCACTATTACGTTTCGATTATATAAATTTCGGTTTTTTCGACCCACCTTAATAACAAAGTTAAATCAAAACATTTTAACTTCTATTATTAAATATAAATAAATGATTCAATAAAATTAAATAATGTGTTTATAATAAGTAAATGTGGATGAATATTATTTTGGAATTATTAATTGAAAGTAAACTAAAAAATTATTTAAAATATATAAAATATGCTTTGATTTTGTTTGTCAAAATTTGTTGGGGGGGGGGGGGGGCAGGAACTCTACTGCAGGAACCCTCATTCAATTCCAAAACTAGCCCCTTTTTTTTTGGTTCACAAGAGGTAAACATACTTTTTGAAGCCCCCCCCCCCCCCCGTAATTTTATTGACTAATTTATTTATATTTAATAATGAAAGTAAAAATATTTTGATTTAAAAAATGAGATTTCTGACCTTGAGTGATAAATCAAAACATTTGTTTAGTTTCTGACATAATCAATCGGGTCGAAATCATTTCTATTACCGCTGCAGGGGCAGTCAAAATTTTGAAAAAAAACCGGCAAAAATTTCAATTTTTCGTTTTTAAAGTTTTTAATTTTTATTATATGTCTAGAATTAAATAAATTTACATTATAGCTTGTAATAACTTATAAATGTGTAGTAATTTTGATCATGAGCATTGCGAACCAGGGGCGAGAGAGCCCCCCCCCCCTAAATTTGAGAGAAAGGGGTTTTTTGAAGTGATTTTCCGGAACGTTTTAGAGATTTTTTGTTGGGAGGGGGGAGAAAAAGTGAAAATTGAGGGGGAATTTATGTAAGATTTCTTCCTACTAAAAAAATCCTTAAATTTACCATAAAATCGCAAAAATTTCTTCAAAAAGCCCTTTTTTCCAAAATTTAAGAGGGGCGGGCCCCTCTCGCCCTGGGTTGGCAATCCCCATCATCAAAATTACTAGACATTTATTAGTTATTACTAGACATAATGTAAATTTTTTTAATAGTAGACATATAATATGAATTTGAAAAAAAGTAAAAAACGGAAAATTGAAATTTTTGCCGTTTTTTTCAAAATTTTGGCTGCCTCTGTGGCGGTAATAGAAATAATTTCACCATAATGACATTTTATTGGAACATTACTAACATCTTGATGTAGCTTTTGCATTCTATTAGAAGTTGTATTGGTATGGTTGGATAATTTAATTAAAAAAAAAAAAAAAAAAAAAAAAGCGATTTTTTTTTTAAATTTTGCCCTCTTTGCGGCGGTAAAAGATATTTAAAAGATATTAACCATTTGGTGTAATATTTTGTGAATTTATTCCTTATTACCAATGGCAACTTTTCCGCACTATTACGTTTCGATTATATAAATTTCGGTTTTTTTGACCCACCTTAATAACAAAGTTAAATCAAAACATTTTAACTTCTATTATTAAATATAAATAAATGATTCAATAAAATTAAATAATGTGTTTATAATAAGTAAATGTGGATGAATATTATTTTGGAATTATTAATTGAAAGTAAACTAAAAAATTATTTAAAATATATAAAATATGCTTTGATTTTGTTTGTCAAAATTTGTTGGGGGGGGGGGGGGCAGGAACTCTACTGCAGGAACCCTCATTCAATTCCAAAACTAGCCCCTTTTTTTTTGGTTCACAAGAGGTAAACATACTTTTTGAAGCCCCCCCCCCGTAATTTTATTGACTAATTTATTTATATTTAATAATGAAAGTAAAAATATTTTGATTTAAAAAATGAGATTTCTGACCTTGAGTGATAAATCAAAACATTTGTTTAGTTTCTGACATAATCAATCGGGTCGAAATCATTTCTATTACCGCTGCAGGGGCAGTCAAAATTTTGAAAAAAAACCGGCAAAAATTTCAATTTTTCGTTTTTAAAGTTTTTAATTTTTATTATATGTCTAGAATTAAATAAATTTACATTATAGCTTGTAATAACTTATAAATGTGTAGTAATTTTGATCATGAGCATTGCGAACCAGGGGCGAGAGAGCCCCCCCCTCCCTAAATTTGAGAGAAAGGGGTTTTTTGAAGTGATTTTCCGGAACGTTTTAGAGATTTTTTGTTGGGAGGGGGGAGAAAAAGTGAAAATTGAGGGGGAATTTATGTAAGATTTCTTCCTACTAAAAAAATCCTTAAATTTACCATAAAATCGCAAAAATTTCTTCAAAAAGCCCTTTTTTCCAAAATTTAAGAGGGGCGGGCCCCTCTCGCCCTGGGTTGGCAATCCCCATCATCAAAATTACTAGACATTTATTAGTTATTACTAGACATGATGTAAATTTTTTTAATAGTAGACATATAATATGAATTTGAAAAAAAGTAAAAAACGGAAAATTGAAATTTTTGCCGTTTTTTTCAAAATTTTGGCTGCCTCTGTGGCGGTAATAGAAATAATTTCACCATAATGACATTTTATTGGAACATTACTAACATCTTGATGTAGCTTTTGCATTCTATTAGAAGTTGTATTGGTATGGTTGGATAATTTAATTAAAAAAAAAAAAAAAAGCGATTTTTTTTTTAAACTTTGCCCTCTTTGCGGCGGTAAAAGATATTTAAAAGATATTAACCATTTGGTGTAATATTTTGTGAATTTATTCCTTATTACCAATGGCAACTTTTCCGCACTATTACGTTTCGATTATATAAATTTCGGTTTTTTCGACCCACCTTAATAACAAAGTTAAATCAAAACATTTTAACTTCAATTATTAAATATAAATAAATGATTCAATAAAATTAAATAATGTGTTTATAATAAGTAAATGTGGATGAATATTATTTTGGAATTATTAATTGAAAGTAAACTAAAAAATTATTTAAAATATATAAAATATGCTTTGATTTTGTTTGTCAAAATTTGTTGGGGGGGGGGGGGGGCAGGAACTCTACTGCAGGAACCCTCATTCAATTCCAAAACTAGCCCCTTTTTTTTGGTTCACAAGAGGTAAACATACTTTTTGAAGCCCCCCCCCCCGTAATTTTATTGACTAATTTATTTATATTTAATAATGAAAGTAAAAATATTTTGATTTAAAAAATGAGATTTCTGACCTTGAGTGATAAATCAAAACATTTGTTTAGTTTCTGACATAATCAATCGGGTCGAAATCATTTCTATTACCGCTGCAGGGGCAGTCAAAATTTTGAAAAAAAACCGGCAAAAATTTCAATTTTTCGTTTTTAAAGTTTTTAATTTTTATTATATGTCTAGAATTAAATAAATTTACATTATAGCTTGTAATAACTTATAAATGTGTAGTAATTTTGATCATGAGCATTGCGAACCAGGGGCGAGAGAGCCCCCCCCCCCTAAATTTGAGAGAAAGGGGTTTTTTGAAGTGATTTTCCGGAACGTTTTAGAGATTTTTTGTTGGGAGGGGGGAGAAAAAGTGAAAATTGAGGGGGAATTTATGTAAGATTTCTTCCTACTAAAAAAATCCTTAAATTTACCATAAAATCGCAAAAATTTCTTCAAAAAGCCCTTTTTTCCAAAATTTAAGAGGGGCGGGCCCCTCTCGCCCTGGGTTGGCAATCCCCATCATCAAAATTACTAGACATTTATTAGTTATTACTAGACATAATGTAAATTTTTTTAATAGTAGACATATAATATGAATTTGAAAAAAAGTAAAAAACGGAAAATTGAAATTTTTGCCGTTTTTTTCAAAATTTTGGCTGCCTCTGTGGCGGTAATAGAAATAATTTCACCATAATGACATTTTATTGGAACATTACTAACATCTTGATGTAGCTTTTGCATTCTATTAGAAGTTGTATTGGTATGGTTGGATAATTTAATTAAAAAAAAAAAAAAAAAAAGCGATTTTTTTTTAAACTTTGCCCTCTTTGCGGCGGTAAAAGATATTTAAAAGATATTAACCATTTGGTGTAATATTTTGTGAATTTATTCGTTATTACCAATGGCAACTTTTCCGCACTATTACGTTTCGATTATATAAATTTCGGTTTTTTCGACCCACCCTAATAACCAAGTTAAATCAAATCATTTTAACTTCTATTATTAAATATAAATAAATGATTCAATAAAATTAAATAATGTGTTTATAATAAGTAAATGTGGATGAATATTATTTTGGAATTATTAATTGAAAGTAAACTAAAAAATTATTTAAAATATATAAAAATATGCTTTGATTTTGTTTGTCAAAATTTGTTGGGGGGGGGGGAGCTCCACTGCAGGAACCCTCATTCAAGGCCAAAATGCTGTTTTTGTTCACAGGAGGTAAACATACTTTTTGATCCCCTTCCCCTCTTCCTCCTCCACAAAGTAAATAATAGCCAACTTATTTTAATCATAAAGTACATAATATTTAACTATGTAATCAACTTTGTCAAGTATTTATTTGATAAAACCTCTGAAACCGGAATCTAAAGGAATATTAAAAAATATCGCAGTATATGGATTTCCTTCTTGGGATGTATAATTGTTGATACATATGTTTTAGCATATTAGTTAGTAATCTGTAACTTTTAAAATGTAATTACGAAAATTTTAAAAGCTTATAAAGTAAATTTAAATTACTATAAACTAAGGATGCACTGAATAGCGATTTTGGCCGAATAATGAATATTCAGCCCACAAGTATACCGAATATTCGGCTGGCCTAATATTTTTATATTTCAGACTAAAGTATTAAAAGTTAAATTATAAAACAATTTTACATAATATTTAACACAGATACTGCCATTTTATGAACCAGACCTTTTTACAAGAAGCCTTTACAGAAAAAAACAAACTGTGCTTTAGCTTTGAGTTATAACTTAAAAAGAGTATAGTCTTAAAACTTTTTTAATTAATTTAGTTAAACTTTGATTAATTAAACTTTGTAGCTTCTTCTGTGAATTAAAATAAATTTATAAAATGTTCTTATATTCAGTTATAAGCCATTTTTTATTGGGTTGTTATTGATTTTCTTCTCTTCCAGAGTGGAAGCTTAGCTGCTAGTAAAATGTGGTTGAACAGAGACTTGTTGATACATCTCATGTAAGTATTATTTTATAATTTAATAAATCTTATTACATTATATTTTATTACAGTGTCCAGTTTAATTACGCTGTTTAGGAATTTTGTTATCTTCTTGTTATCTTGCGGCCCTCACAATTACGATTATGCCAAGGTTGCAGCTATGTAGATATGCCATTAATGGACACCTCCTTCCCAATGTTTTTGGTTTAAAAAAATAACCAATTAATATTTTGCTTTTTTTTTTCATCTCATAACTCCCCATTGCATGTTTTACAATCTGGAGTATTGTTGACACTCTAAAAAATCCTGAATTTCGTCGATCGACCGCGAAAAAATCCTGAATTTCGTCGATCGACCGCGTAAAAATCCTGAATTTCGTAGATCGAACGCGTAAAAATCCTGAATTTCGTAGATCGAACGCGTAAAAATCCTTAATTTCGTAGATCGAACGCGTAAAAATCCTTAATTTTGTAGATTGAACTTGTAAAAATCATGAATTTCATTGATCGAACGCGTAAAAATAATGAAATTCCTTGACCGGGCATGTAAAAATAATTTTATTAACCGAGCATGTAAAAATCATGTATTTTATCGACCGAACGAGTAAAAATAATGAAATTCGTTGACCGGGCGTGTAAAAATAATTAATTTTATCAACCGAGCATGTAAAAATCATGTATTTTATCGACAGAACGAGTAAAAATAATTAAATTCGTTGACCGGGCGTGTAAAAATAATTAATTTTATCGACTGAGCGTGAAAAAATCATGAATTTTATCGACCGAGTGTGAAAAAATCATGAATTTTATCGACCGAGTGTGAAAAAATCATGAATTTTATCGACCGAGTGTGAAAAAATCATGAATTTTATCGACCAAGCGTGTAAAAATCATGAATTTTATCAACCGAGCATGTAAAAATTATGAATTTTATCGACCGAGCATGTAAAAATCAGGAATTTTTATTGACCAAGCATGTAAAAATAATGAAATTCGTTGACCGGGCATGTAAAAATAATTAATTTTATCGACCGAGTGTGAAAAAATCATGAATTTTATCGACCGAGTGTGAAAAATCATGAATTTTATCGACCGAGTGTGAAAAAAATCATGAATTTTATCGACCGAGCGTGAAAAAATCATGATTTTTATCGGCCGAGCATGTAAAAATTATGAATTTTATCGACCGAGCATGTAAAAATCAGGAATTTTTATTGACCAAGCATGTAAAAATAATGAAATTCATTGACCGGGCGTGTAAAAATAATTAATTTTATCAACCGAGCGTGTAAAAATCATGTATTTTATCGACGGAACGCATAAAAATAATGAAATTTGTTCACCAGGCGAGTAAAAAAAATTAATTTTATCAACTGAGCATGTAAAAATCATGTATTTTATCGATCGAACGTCTAAAAATCATGAATTTCATCGATTGAATGCGTAAAAATCATGAATTTTATCGATTGCTGTGTAAAAAATCATGAATTTTGTTGATTATGCACAGAAAATCGTAAATTTCTTGGAACGGGCACATAAAAGCCATGAATTTCTTCGAACGGGTACATAAAAATTACGAATTTCGTCGAATGGATGCTGAAAAATCGCAAAATTTAGGGGAAAAGGGCAATCAGGAAATCCTGCATTTGGCCGGTTTTTAAAGTTTAATCGATGAATGGCGACTGGCGAGTGCTTATTTTCACCTTTACCCTGAAAGCTGCACATTATCTTCCATTATGTTTGTTTAGAAACACTCAGTTTTGAAAAAGAAAACAATGTTCACGATCTTACATTTATGCATTATTAGTTCTTATGAATGTCATCATTAACAGTTAATTTTCTTAGTTGTTGTTACTTTTCAAACAGGAAATACATAAATGTACAAGTAATCTCTCTTATTTGAATATAATTCTACTTCTTAATTTTCCGGGACATCTTTATTTATTAAGTTAAAAATAAAATTTAACTAAATTTTTTGAAAATATTTTTAAAAGCCTGTTTGGTTCAGGGTTGGCTTGATTTTGCCCAACCCGAAAAAACCCGGGTGGGTTTTTTCGAAAAAACCCACTTGAAAAAACCCTTGAAAAAAACCCAAGTGGGTTTTATCAAAATCTTTATTTAAAATTCCACTTATCTAACTAATAATAAATATATCAATTTAAACCAAACATAATATACATTTTATGTGTCACAGATATAGTTTTCAGAAAATTCTAAATGGGCATAATTGCTGTATCTGAAACAAACTTGGAAAATTCACAGAGAAAATAATTATCTTAAAAAAATACATGTAAAATTATATAAACAATTAAAAATCAGGATTATTTGTCAATATGCGAAAACAGTGGGGGGTTCAATCAATTCTTAAAAATTAGAGGCACGGGTATTTTAGTATGATTCAAAACATATTAAGCATAAAACTAAATTAAGTTGAACAAAACATAAAGGGTAGATCATTGATTCATTTCACTTTCTTTAGTGAAATAGTATTATAGTGCAGCACAACCCACCATAATAATGAATCTCTTCTGCATAGCTAAGAACATTCATTATCAGATGCAAGATTAACATAGTGATAGTAGTTTTTTTTTTTTTTTTTTTTTTTTTTTTTTTGGGGGGGGGGGGGGATTCTAATTTTCTGAAAACTTATTGTATTTTAATAGAAATTTGGTAAGCTGCCTAATTTATTATTATTTGAATTTGCTGAAAATTTAAACACAATCGGATAGTTAAAAGTTTTTTTTTTTTTTTTTTTTTTTTAAATAAGTAAGGAAAAGAAAAAAGTATCGTTTAGTTCTTGGTTTAATTATTATTATTTCCATTTGCAGTTTAAAACTTTAATTAAATCTCAGTCATCAGCAGCCAGCTGGAGAAAAGAAAATTGACCTGATAAAAATCCATCAATAAAACAAAAGAAAGATACACTGGAGTGTATTTTTTTCATTTTCCAATTAAAGTATTGATGATCCAAACAAATTCAATTATAAAATATTCTTACGTAAATATAGTATTTAAAATATAATGTAATATAAAGTTCTTTGTTAAATAATTCTTTAAAAATAATGATTTCTTATTCTTGAGATAGTTCTATTGTTTATACCTCCCCCCCCCTCCTTATCTAATTTCGCCAAAAGCAGAAGGATGAGCGATCGCAGACTATGACACAACATGCAGCTAATCTGTGCTATTGAGATGCAACCCCCCCTTTCCCCCCTCCCATACATCAAGATCTCTGGAAGATTTAGGAATTTAAGCTTACAATTTAGATGGTTTAAAAGTGAATTCACCCCCCCCCCCCCCAGTAGGACAATAATTCCAAACATTTGATAAAATTCTACTACATAAGAAAATTTTAATAAAACAAAAGTAAATGATTCACTCTTTAAATCTAATTTTTATCTATAAAAGAGAAATAAACAAAATTTTAGACTATTAATTTAATTATTTTGACTTTAAAAAATTTCTTTCAATTCAGTCATAAAATGTCTTTAAAATCATTACAAATTTTTAAACTATTTTTAATATTGAATAAAAATTCTAAATAATTATAATTAAATAATATATTAAATAAAAATTCTAAATAATTATAATTAAATAATATATTAAATAAAAATTATTAAAGTATTAACATTTATTTTTTAAAACTTCATCCCATTAATTATATAGTTGTTACAAAACAAACAAACAAAGAACGGCAAGAAGAAAAATCCTCAAAACCCTGAAAAACTCCCGAAAAACCCCTGAAAAAACCCCAAAAACCCACTGGATTGGGTTTTTTCTGAAAAAACCCGGGTTTTTGCCAACCCTGGTGGTTGGGCCATATATAAAGATATTCAGCAAAACTGAATAGTTTGATATTTGGTTAGGCCGAGTGCGACCTATTTTCAGCCTAATTAAATATTTGTAGTATGGCCAAATACATACCAAATATTCTGTGCATCACTAGTTGTAATTTTCCAACTGGACAAAAAATGTCCGGGCCAAGAATTTGAATAATTGTGTTAAAATTAATCTAGAGCAAATTTCTAGTTTGAGATTTGGAAAATGTTGTTCAAAATGTTTTTGAAAATGACCTGGAGTGAGTCAAAACATGTCGAACAACCTAATAAAAGTTATATTTGTATTATGTTGTTAATTTACATCTTACCATTTAAAAGAAATACAATATGCAGTTGTTGCATCTGTTTTTTTTTTATGGGGGGGGGGAGGTATGAGAGGAAAAAGCCAAATATTAAAAAATATGTAGAAGATACAAAAAGAAGCTACTGGGGGAAAACGAGCCGGGCGCTTTTACAATATCATTATCTAAAACGGACAGGGTGCATCGGCAGGTTTAAAGGAAAAGGGCAGGGTGCAGCACCCTTTGAAAAACATCAAATGTAACACTATGTAAAAATGATCTTTTATTTAAAAATTAATTGAAAATCAAATTTTTCGTTCACATTCACACACAAACATTTTTTTTAAAAAAATACTGTTCAAGCTTCCTAAATTTTATATATTTCTTCTGACAACTACTTCTTCCCTTCCCCCCTTTCCTCTAGCGACTCTGAATATAAATTGGCTGAGCAAAAATCACAAAACATAAACAAAATTCACATCACATAAAAAAAAATCTAATTAAAATTTTGGATTTTTTTTTTTTTTTATGGTCCTTCCTATTATGCAACTTTATTAAAAATTTCTCAGCTCTGCACCCAACAGTCTGAGCCTTTGAGGTTAATATAGATACATAGTTACACACATGCATTTTTAATAGTATAGATAGTAAATTTCAAGTTGAGATTTGAGAAATTGTTTATATGAACAACATTTTCCAGTTTGTCCATATATTACACATGAAAATAAGTGAATTTTAACTATAATTTTTTCCTGTAGAAAAACAAACTACTTAATAAAATCTAATATTGAATTCTTATATTTATGTAATGTCTGTAAAGTAGTTCAGTTTGCATATTTTTGCATGATTTATTTATTTATTTATTTATTTTTTTACACAGGAAACAAACAGGATACAGCTTGAAATTGGTGTGATAAAAGTAAATCATCCAAAGATACACCTCCACAATGTGACTGTCAGACTGTCAGAATTTATTTTGTTTAAATCTAAAAGCAAGAAAATTTAAGTCCGGAACATTTACTGTATACCTTACATTACCGGAACAGAGTACCATTAGTTTATTATTTATGTTGTGATTTCAAATAAATGCAGCAGCTGTACTGCAATGGTCATTTTTTTGTGTGTGCTGTGGTTTCTTTCACATTTTCCCAACAGCAGCTAGATTTTAGCAGTCGTCTATCAAAGCTCTTTGCAATCAGAAAAATGATTGCATCCAGTTGCAAGAATCAAAATTTTCAATGACTGGATTGGAAGTGAAATGATGAGAAAAAGCTGATCGCACTTGTGTAAATAAACAAAAATAAGTAAAGTTGATTTTTTTTTAATGCCTTTTTCTAAGTTCAAATACATTAGTTAAAACATTTTCAACTAATAACTAGAATTTAGTGCAGCTCTTTTCAAGTAAGTGTAATAATTTTCTCTTATTGGGTTTTAACAATATTGGACATGTTTTTTACTGTATGCAGTGTTATATTTAATTATAAAATTTATATATTTAAATTTAAGCTTATTATCTTTTTCCGCATGTTGGTGAACTTGTACCATGTCTGATAAAATTATTGTTCATAATCATATGTATAATTATGCATCTTTCCAAAACTGGGTTTATTATACATTGATAGCTGTAAATTTCATAGTAAGCTGAATCTTGATTTAAATATATGCTTAAAATGTTCGGTATGCAAAAAATCTACTTGAAGAAATGCACAAAATCTGAGGTGCCATATACGCTCAGATTTTGTGCACTTTATATTTTACACATTTTTTGCATGCCAAAAATATCCTAAATTGTGCATTTTTTATGCATAATCAGAGTCTCTGATTATGCATAAAAAATGCACAATTTAGGAATTATTTGGTATGCAAAAAATGTGTAAAATAAAAAGTGCACAAAATCTGAGCGTATTTGGCACCTCTGATTGTGCATAAAAACTGCAACATTCAGGGATTATTTCGTATGCAGAAAAAGTGCAAAAAAAAAGTGCACAAAATCTGAGCGTATTTGACACCTGATTGTGCATAAAAACTGCAAAATTTAGGGATTATTTCGTATGCAGAAAAAGTGCAAAAAAAAAAGTGCACAAAATCTGAGCGTATTTGGCACCTCTGATTATGCACTTTTTGTGCAGAATTCAGTTTGCACTTTTTTTGCAGAATTCAGTTTGCACTTTTGATACACAAGTAGAGGTGCCAAATACGCTCGGATTTTGTGCACTTTTTTTGCAAACTTTTTCTAGCTGGGATCATAGCTGCCAACTTTTACGCTTCTTTGATACCACTAAAATTTTATAGTAAATTTTACCTTATTAAATCTCCGAAATCACGGGATTCAATAAGGCAAAAAATTCTATAAATTTTTAGTGGTATCAAAAAAGCGTAAAAGTTTGCAGATATGACGTGATTGACGAATCCGATAGTGGGTATTCCAAATGACGATGTGTACAACATGAAATATTCCCCAGATGATTATGCAAATTTGTGGTAACCACTAAAAATTTATAGAAATTTTTGCCTTATTGAATCCCGTGATATCGGAGATTTAATAAGGTTAAATTTAATATAAAATTTTAGTGGTAGGAAAAAAGCGTAAAAGTTCGCAGCTATGATAACGTTCATCCTGCAATTAGACTATCACGCTATATTCGGGGACCCCACTTGTTACCATTCAAAATACTCATATTGATGTGCTCTATACGAATCTGTACATATTAGACGCTGCGTACCTTGTGGGACAGCCTGTATTTACTATTCTCTATTACTCATATTCATAGTCGCTTTTTACTATACTGAAACATTTGAAAATTCCGTTAAACTTGCGATATGACGTCAGATTTTCTTTTTAATTCTCTAATGACGTGTAATTAATCTGCTTTGTGTGCATGCACACATACTCATACTCCTTGTATTATTGAGAAATCTTTCTGTTTTATTACCACTATGACGTCAATCTTTTTTATTTCATATTAATCTTTTTTTTTTAATTGGTGAAACTTTTTATTTCATTTTTATTTTTCACGTGGAAATCGTCTGATAGAAAATTAATTATTGTAGATAGAATTTCATCATGGATTTTTAACTTTTGGCATCTGCTATAAGGGAAAAGGTTCAAATTTAATAAGAAAAAGCTGTTAGAATTTTGGTTTTTTTATCTCTATTTATTAAAATAACACGAATTTTTCAAATTTTAATATTTTCAGCTCTTCGCAGCTGATATTCTGATTTATACACAAAGTTTCAACTCTGTAAGTTACACAGTTTTCGAGAATGGTTCTGTGACAGACAAACAACGGAGCGGGAGCAATAGGGTTTCGTGAGATGAACGAAACCCTAACAATCACTTAGGTGCAAAATGGTTCTTCTCTTCTATAGTATTCATTGATTGTCATCAGAGATAAATATATAGAGATTGTCGCCTTCTGCATTTCCCATCGAGCAAACTGCTCCATCCTTTCATAAGGCAGTAAGTAAACCACGCAGGCTCAGACAACCGAGTGCTTTATGGCCTATAGTCAATTTTTATCATTAAGAGTATAAATTTATCCATGGAAGCCAATCTACAGGATCAGATTCCCTTGTATACATATGCTTTAAATAATTACAGTACATATATATTAAATACAGTACACACACACATTCACATATAGACACACACGCACACACATGCACACACATACACACACACACACACACACACACACATATATATATATACATATATATATATATATGTATGTATATAACTCATCAGATAAATTACATTTATCATTGTGAAAAATAAAGTATTTTATACAGGAAGAAAAAGAAAAAGAAAATGTAAAAATATATTACATACAAAAAAGAAAAATACAAAATACAAAACTAAAAATAAAGGAGGGAAAAAAATTACAAACTACATACCAAATACGCATACTTCGATAACTTGTCGTATCTATTTACGTACCATTGAATCAATCATGACATCTTTTCTGTGCGTTTCACACACCATCTGCTGACACACTTCTGTGTATTAGATAATTGTATGACTAAGGCTCTTAACATTCGACGAGAACTTCGTTGTTTTTTTTTTATTATTTTACATTTAACTCCGAGTTAAATTCAAAGAAATTCAGTATGGTTCGTAAATGTAGATGTGGTTCAGTCCTATTAAAAGTAAAATATTAATATAGAATATAGTTTTATATTTTAAAACACACTAGTTAATTAGTATATTGGACATGCTTCACAGGATGGTAATCTCCTTCTACCATGCCTTACACACTCACTTATTCCATGCTATTGTTTCTTATTGAGTTATATCAAAGATAATCTGTTCGTACCCCCTATGTCAGGTTATATAGTAGAATTAAAAGGGAGAATCTCAGGTCTACTCGCTATCGTTGAACGTAAGATGTTGGGACGAGAATGGCAAGAATATGATCTTAGAATTGAAGTCACCAAACATGCATTGAACACTTGTAAAGGATGAAGTGTTTCTTTACATGGTATTTTGAAACTTTCTGTCCTACTCTTTTAAGAATAACATTTCCAAATTTCAGAGACAATTAGGATACACTCTGTATAAATATTATGAGTATTTTTCTGAAGAATAAAATAAAAAGAAATATCGTTACTTACATTTCATCATATTTTAATTATATTAATGTTTTGAACAGCTTTAAAAAGTATGTAGAAAAATGTGTACCCATAAATTTATTTCATTTCAGGACACTTATACAGCCAGTATAAAGAGTTTTCTTAAAGTTATCTTCTAGACGAAAAATGTATGACATAATATATTACATTTGGAAATGTAACAGATTATTTGTAAGATGGTTGAATATACAATCATTTGTTCATAAAAAAATCCTTTTATCATTACTGACTTAAATGTACGCAAATTTCGCAACATTTAATGAACATTGAAATTCATACTAATGCATTGCTGATATATCAAAATTGTTTTTTTAAATTATTGAAAATTGCTTCTTTGATATATCTTAAGCTTTAATTAAATTAACTTGTCCAAAGGACTGTCTTCATTAAAATTTATTTTTCTCAAAATGTGTCTCAATTGATATTTCTGAGCTGAATGATACTTGAAATTTAAAGCTGTTAATTTCCTCTTGAAACTAAGACAAAGGCTTTTCTTCAAATGAATTAAAGTCTTTCTTTCTAACAATTATCGTGTTTAAAATGCATTAAATTAGAAGATGCACTTTATTGAAATCTCTAACACACTGAGCAATCATTCTTTTTAAAAGGATATTATAACTTTAGTCAAAAAATAACTGCGCCTGGTAAATTTTTTAGAAGACAAAAAAAAAAGTTTATTCTGGTACTAAAATAATGTAATGGTTTTAAAATTTAGCTTTTTATGCAGCTTGATGGAGTTTAATTATTGGATTTTTTGCATAATTGCTATATATAAAAAATTAGAATTTTAATCCCCTAAATTAACAATATAATCTATACTAATATTATAAAGTAGGAAAGATTGTTTTTTTGTTTGTTTGTAGGGGGTAATATCTGGAACTACTGAAGCGATTTCAAAAGTGATGATGGCAAATTGATGGTGACAACCATCTAACATAGGCTATATTTCATGTCGGTGCCACTACCTACAGGGTGGAGCAGGAGCAAAAAACGTTCTAACATTTCGATTTTTTTTTTTATACTGAAGGTGTTAGTAACATGAAATTTGGCATGGTAGTTACTTATAAGGTGTAAATGCTCTCTAAGAGCAAATTCTAAAAAAATTCGAAATTTAAAAGTGTGAGATGAGCAAAAATCGTTCTAAAAACATTCTAAATTACAATTTCTATGAAATCTCTGGAACTACCGAACTCTTTTTAAAAGTTATGGTAGCAAATTGATAGTGACAGTCCCTGCTGTAACATAGGCTATATTTTATGTCGGTGCCACTGCCACAGGGAGGTGCAAAAGCGAAAAACTTTCTAAAATTTTGATTTTTTTTATACTGCAGGAACTATAAAATCGAAATTTGGCATGGTAGTTATTTATAAAATGTAAATGCTCTGTAAGAACAAATTCTAAACAAAAATCGAAATTTTAAAGGGTGAGATGAGCGAAAAGCGGTCTAAAAACATTCTAAATTACAATTCCTATGGAATCTCTGGAACTACAGAACCATTTTCAAAAGTGATGATAACAGTCCCTGCTGTAACAAAGGCTATATTTTATATCGGCGACAATACCACAGGAGGGGGGCGAGAGAGAAAAAACGCTCTAAATTTTAGATTTTTTTTTCGACATTAGCGTGGCTTAATTCGAAATTTCTGAATTATCTATGACCGTAAAATTCCCTCTAATGAAAATAGGCCACTTGGCATTTTTCAAGAATTAAGCGAGCAAAGCCGCGAGTTTTTTTAGTTCTGTAATAAAAAAAGAAAAATCGTAATGGTTAACAGAAATGTGCCACCTTTACACAGAATAAAAAATGTTCACTAATTTTGATAGCGCAATTAAAGCGAATATTTTAGATAAATAAAACAAGATAAAAAAGCACAAAAACGACTGCTGCATTTTGCACATTTTAGATTCTCATTTAAAATATTTATAAATACATTATTATTGTTAAGCAACATCAAGAAAATTGTTGGGTCTCTCAGATACTTTCAAATACAGAAATAACTTTTAGTCTCATTGGACATTATATAAGCATAAGTCCTGGAAGCAAAATTTTGGGTCTTTAACACATTATAATGTAAGCATAGGAAACTGTTTTTCAATCTCTTTGAGGGTCCCATATATGTTAAAGAGCCAGGCGAATTTTCGGTGGCCTTCTCCTAGATCTCTTATGACCCATTCGGAAAAACTTTTTATCTATTCTTTTCAAAAAGACGGTATAAATATTAATAAGTACTTTTATTCAGATGTCGTTACGTTTTCCCATGTTCCAAAATAGTATTTAAAAAATAAATAAAATGCATTGTACAAGCGCATTGTACATGTACAAAAACATCTTATTTCAGTAACATGCGCCTCAAATAGTATTATTAGGCGTTCCCGATTTACGATGGGCCATCCCGTTGTCCTGGGGAATACCACAATTCACGAATTTTTCTGATACACAAATCCCTTTAACTTTCTTTTAGTACCATGTTATTTGCTTGTCTACAGTGGAACATGTGTAAATAGAACCTGTCTATACCGGAAGAGTTTTATGGTCCTGCTGAAATGAATCCCGTACTAATCTACCATTATAAAAATTGTTTTTTCCGGTCCAGAGTGATTCTAATTTTACACGTTTTAATCTACGTGGTTTAGTAAAACCTGGAAAAGGTAAGCTGTTTATAACATAATCCTACCTTATAAATGTAAAAATTTCATAAAACTTACTGAAGGTATACCATTATAACTTTTCAATAGCAAACCTCTCGAAAATAGAATTTTGTTTCGGGGTAATAACGATTCCACTTTCACAAATTTTATTGTTTAAGATTATTATGTTTATATAGTACAGGAAAATCTACTAAGACGGAATCTGAAATTACAGGATAATATTCCGTTTTAGACAGGTTTCTGTCTAATCAGGTATAGTTTTATGATTTTTTTATGGTTAAGTCAGGATTTTCGGTTAAGTCAGAGTCTTTTTTGAAAGTGGACAATGAAATTTACAACACTAGGTTTAAAATACAATTGTGAATGTTGTGCGCTAAATTATTACTAAACTTGTAGTCCGAGTAAAGCAGATGCGGGGGAGGAGGGGGGGGGCTCTGTTTTGCTGTCAATTACAGCCTCGTCTCTTATTTGGTTCACCGACCGAAACTGGTGGAAATCTTAGTATATTTATGAGTTAGAACGCGGACAGACAGACAGTAAAACAGAAAGACAGTCCGACGGCCAGACAGACTGACATATAGATGGCCAGACAAAACAATGTCATTAGCACATTTCAACTATGTTGGGAAGTGTTAATAATGCATTGAAAATTTTATAATAATGTTGCTTCTTAAAAATCTATCCAATAATCACTATATAGGAAATTTCTTTTTCATAGCCTAAGATTAAAAAGTGTAAGAACGGTTTAAGTTTTATTTATAATCCGGGAGATTTAATATATGTATCTTATATCTTTCCTAAATGTTGTATTATAATATTAGAATTAACCATTTTTGACCACTTTCCAACACAGTTGAAAATTGTTTATGATTTTGTGTGTTCGTCTGTCCATTTGTCCGTAATTCAACGCTCTTCAATATACTCCGATTGCATAATGAGCTAGATATTCATAGCTGAAGTGAAATACTACATTCTATACTACAAGTATAGAATAAATGGCAGTTATAGTTCGCTTACTGGGATACACTAAAAAATTACATTATTTTATGATCTATGGTGAAAAATAATTTTTTAATGATGTCACGATACTTTAAACTTAATACAATTAAAAATGATAACTGAGGTGATCTATAATATATTTAAGATAAATTATGGAGTACATAGCCGCCTTTACCATTCATTAACAGAGACACAGAAAATAATTCGGTTACAGGACTGGCTATGATCAATAATTGCTGAAAATTCGTTTTCAGTTGTGACATGCATTTTTAAACTTATCATGTACTGGGGTGCATGAAATAATTAACACACATTACCATGGAATCGATAAAAATTGCTGAAAGTGGATTTTTGTTGCGTTATGAGATTTGCAAAATTGTTTATTTAGATATTACATTTCATTGTTTGAAAAAAAGACATTTCTTAATAATATTACGTTATTGTTGGAATATGTTTCATAATATATGCTTGATGCATAATTTTTAGTTCTAGTTTTAAATTGAAATCGAAAATGTACATTCAGAATTTATTTTACACAAGCTTTCATATAATATTAATGTTTTAAAAAATCTCTGCGTAGGTTTATTATCATAAAGTATTAATTAAATGTCAGAATAAACAAACCGACAGTTCCTGTGTAATATACCGTCTGATCGACAATACAAACATAATTTTTTTTTATAATATGAAGTGTTTAGATAATAAGCGCATTGCGTAGATATTTAAATATAATTTACGATTAATGCTATATTAAAAGGAAGTAGAAAATAGACAGTTTTAATGTATTTTCACACGATGCTAAATGTTTTTAAAAAGATTGCGTAGGTTTATTGTAATGAAGTTTTATTTAAATATCACAACAAACCAGCAAGCAATTTCTACGAAATTTAACGAGCGTAGGATTTATTTTCCGAAACAGTTAGTTTAAAAGAGAGAGCAATGTTTATATTACAAAATATTTTCTATGTTAGCATGAAATACCGGGTGCGTCATAAATTCATGCAAATTAAAAAAATTCATAATAAAAGAAGTAATGCTCTGAAAAATTTTCGGTTTACGCGAGTATGATCAGAAGGATTTTGGATTTTTTGTCCATGTATAATAAAAAATTATTCCAAAAGTAACCGATAGAGGGCACTCACACGTCATACTGAGGCGTTTTATGCAAATCAGACAAACACAAACAGACAATGAAACAAATAACAATAACATGACACTGTGCATTTATTTTAAGTTAAAAGATGCTCAACATGACCACCACCACCAGGTATCAGGCAAGTGAGGCGCGTCAATACGCATATTATGCAAATCAGGTTCGCAATAAAACACCTGGCTGGAAATGGAATCGTCATTCGATCTCGGTAGCATGCTATCGTTACCAGATCGAGCGCTGGTGGTCAAACTTTTCTAGAAGAATGGTGAATCCACAACTATTGCATTGAGAAAGTTTCGCACGGAGAAAGGACTTAAGGTGCAAAAATAGCCCTACTGTATTGAATGGAATACTCAATTTAGTACGACGTTCTGAGGAAACGGGGAGTTTGGAGGATCGTCCACGTAGTGGGAGACCATCCTCGAGCGCGGATAAAAAGTGTCATGGAAGAATTGGCAGCCGAGACATAAACGGGGAGTAGCAGTGCTCGTGAAGCTGGGAGAATAACGGGGATTCCGGAATCGTCGATTTGACGTATTCTGCACGGAATCTTGGATCTGTATCCGTACAACATACATGCACTTCACCAGTTATTACCGGCAGATACAGATAAAGGACTAAAGTTTGCTACATTGGCGCTGGCAAAAATGGAGCGTGACCAACAATAGTTGCTTAACGTCATGTGGACGGACGAAGCACACTTTTCATTGCATGGCGACGTCAATAAGCAAAACATTCGTATCTGGGCGACGTCAAACCCTCGTGAGTACCTGACCAAGCCACTACATGCTTCTCATGTGACTGTTTGGTGTGGATTCACCTCATCTTTCATTCTGGGTCCTTTCTTTTTTGAAGAGCTTTGTCCTGAATCCGGCTGGAAAACCTGTACAGTCACTGTAGAACGGTATCTTACGCTTTTGCGTGACCAAGTTGTGCTTGCATTGCAGGAAAGACATGCGTTACCTGTCGTCACTTTCATGCAGGATGGTGCCCTGCCCCACTTTGCATGTGAAGTCAAGACGTTCCTGTTGGACACTTTCACTAAAGACCGAGTGATAAGTCGAGGTTGTAAGTTTGAGTGGCCCGCACGATCTCCAGACTTGAGCCCGACAAATTTTCGGTTGTGGGGATACTTAAAGTCTCGTGTATACCGGGGCTCCCCAGCCACTTTGGTAGAACTGAAAGATGCCATTCGACGGACCGTCGGTGGTATCGATGCCGACATGCTACACTCAGCTGTAACAGGCGTATTGACGCACCTCACTTGCCTGATACCTGGTGGTGGTGGTCATGTTGAGCATCTTTTAACTTAAAATAAATGCACAGCGTCATGTTATTGTTATTTGTTTCATTGTCTGTTTGTGTTTGTCTGATCTGCATAAAACGCCTCAGTATGACGTGTGAGCGCCCTCTATCTGTTACTTTTGGAATCATTTTTTATTATACATGGACAAAAAATCCAAAATCCTTCCGATCATACTCGCGCAAACCGAAAATTTTTCCGAATTTTTACTTCTTTTATTATGAATTTTTAAAGTTTGCACGAATTTATGACGCACCCGGTATATTCATGAAGTTTTAAATGGCCTTAGATAAATTTTAAAGGATTATAGATCGACTTAAATCATTTAGGAAACCAGTTTATTAATCCTTTCATTCAGTCAAATACGCAAGGATTCTTGCGTCCAATTCGAACATTACTATTATTCATAAATTTAACACAAATCAAATTATCACATTCCGTAAATATTGAAAAGTACACTTACAAACAACCCTACTTTATAAGGAAATAGAAAGTAGACAGGTTTATTGTATTTCCATAGAAGGCGAATGAAAGTTTTCGTATGATGCTCAATGTTTTAAAAATTGATTGCGTAGGTTTATTAGCATGAACTGTTAGTTAAATGTCACAAGAAACCAACCAGCAGTTTCAGTGAAATAAAACGGTCGTAGTATTTATTTTCCGAAACATTTATTTTAAAAGATAGAGCAGTTTCATATTAGAAAATCTATTAAATTTTAAAATGTACATGATTTTTCAAACGTCCTTAGATAAATTTAAAAGGGTTGTAGATCGACTTAAATCTTTTATATTTTGTATAGGAAACCAGTTTATTAATCCATTCCTTTAGTCAAATACGTAGGGGTTCTTACGTCCAATTCGAACATAACTATTATTCATAAATTTAGCACAAGTCAATTATTACATTCCATAAATATTGAAAAGTAAACTTACAAACAATCCTACTTTAAACGGAAATAGAAAGTAGACAAGTTTATGATATTTCCATAAAAGGCGAATGAAAGTTTTCGCATGATGCTCAATGTTTAAAAAATTGATTGCGTAGTTTATTAGCATGAACTTTTAGTTCAATGCCACAGGAAACTAGCCAGCAGTTTCTGTGAAATAAAACGGTCGTAAGATTTATTTTCCGAAACAGTTATTTTAAAAGAGAGAGCAGTGTTCATATTAGAAAATCTTTTCAATTTCAAACGTTCTTAGATCAATTTTAAAGGGTTATAGATCGACTTAAATCATTTATATTTTGTATAGGAAACCAGTTTATTAATCCTTTCATTCAGTCAAATAAGCAAGGATTCTTGCGTCCAATTCGAACATAACTATTATTCATATATTTAACACAAATCAAATTATTATATTCCGTAAATATAGGAAAGTAAACTTACAAACAATCCTACTTTAAAAGGAAATAGAAAGTAGACAGGTTTATTGTATTTCCATAGAAGGCGAATGAAAGTTTTCGTATGATGCTCAATGTTTTAAAAATTGATTGCGTAGGTTTATTAGCTTGAACTTTTAGTTAAATGTCACAAGAAACCAGCCAGAAGTTTCTGTGAAATAAAACGGTCGTAGTATTTATTTTCCAAAACAGTTATTTTAAAAGAGAGAGCAGTGTTCATATTAGAAAATCTTTTCAATTTTAAAATGTACATGATTTTTCAAACGTCCTTAGATAAATTTTAAAGGGTTGTAGATCAACTTAAATCATTTATATTTTGTATAGGAAACCAGTTTATTAATCCATTCCTTTAGTCAAATACGTAGGGGTTCTTGCGTCTAATTCGACCATAACTATTGTTCATAAATTTAAAAGAAATCCAAATATTTAACAAAAATTTCAAAAGACGTTCCATGTTCAGAGTGAAATGCAATGGAACAAAGTAGAATAACACATTGTGCTGTACGGCAGTAGAAATGTCGTCAGTAAGATCTAACATTATATTCGTTCTTATAAAGAATCTGTTTTAGCACTGGTTGGATGTCCATATTGGTTGCTTTTATATCTTATCACGATATTGTTACTCTACATAAAAAAAAGTTAATCTGCTTGAAAACTTCATTAAAATATCTTACTATTTTTCAAAAAATGGACAAAAATAAGCGTTTGTAAGAGTGAAACTCGCTGAATATTTGATTGACGAAATTGATTATAATTCTTGTTTCTGAAACAAAATTTGCAACCATTGGGCAAAGATTAACCATTCTATAGTCTAATGTAATTGGAAGAACAAAAATATATTTTTCTTGAAATATATATATATATTTTCTTATAAAGAAACATTATAAAGGATTGCAAATTTCATTAAAATTAAAGGTACTCAACAACTAATCAAAAACGTAGTAATTACATACAGTCTCACTTCAATTATTTAAAGCATAGATAGACAGAGTATCTGAAAAGTCTGGAAACGGTAGTCAAGAAATATACAGATTGTTTTTTTTTAACTGACGCTATTCAGAACCGCCGGTAGCTCATTCTAATAACTGGATTGACACAAAATTTTGTGAATGGACTAAGAAAACCATGGGAAAAAAGATTCCAACAAAAAAAATTAGTTCCAATCACCACCGATAGGGGAAAATGTGGCGCTGCGGTAATTTATGCAACTGAGAATTAGCATAAAATACGGGCAATAAATGAAAATGCAAATTTTTACTTACACAAGCGACAGTAGCGCCAATAGTTCAAGCTATAAATGCATGCGAAAAACACCGAGAAACAATTTCAGCTCAGGTTGAAAATGAATCTCACGTTACCGCAGCGCGCGTTACAAGTTCTATTATTGTAACCAGTGCAATGCACCAGCCGCTCTTCGTTTACTTAGAACACGTCATAAACTGCACAAAGGACCTTTATCCGTTAATATATTGAAAGCAATGATTCTGAAATTCGAAGAAACAGGCTCGCTAGCAGTTCGGTCAGGCAGAGGACGTAAACCGGTGGCAGGAAAAGTGATAATGGATGTTTCAACTGCGATCAACGAAAGGAAAAATGTAAATGATGAATGAAACATGGCATTTTATCCAAATTATTAATTTTGTCTGTTTCTGATGGGTTTTTTTTCAATGTACAGCGCCACATTTCCCCTATCGGCGGTGATTGGAACTATTTTTTTGTTGGAATCCTTTTTTCCCATGGTTTTCTTAGTCCATTCACAAAATTTTGTGTCAATCCAGTTATTAGAACTAACTACAGGCGACTCTGAATAGCGTCAGTTAAAAAAAAAACATCCTGTACATCGGATTAAAAAATGGAAAATATTCGTTCAGTATTAAAAAAAGTCTATTTAGGGATACCAAATTTGCTCTAACTCTGCCCCCTGGGGGGAAGAGAGGGGACAACTTTGAAATCTTAAATAATAACCAACCTTTTTTTATTGCGGATTCGGATTCTACGGGAAAAATACGTATCTTTTATACTGAACATTTTCTTCGGAAAATCTTAGATGGCACTGTAATCGAGTAAAATGGAGCGAAAATTGTTTCCATTGAAGTCAAGAAATGGTCAAATAACTCGAGAAATATACATCGGATTGAAAAACAGAAAAATACATGTTCAATATTTTTGAAAAATCTATTTAGGGTTATCAAAGTGCCCCCTCCCCCTAATTCTGCCCTTTGCGGGAAAAGGGGGAAACTTTGAAAATTTAAATATTTTTAGAAAAATATATTTTGGGAATATCAAAGTTGCCATTTTTCTAAAATATTGAAAAAGTATTTTTTCTTTTTTCAATCCGATCTATATTTCTCGAGTTCTTCGACAGTTTCCAGACTTTTCAATGGAAGCGAATCTCACTACAGTTTACTCGATTACAACGTCATCTACGATTCCCCCCCACCCCCTCAAAAAAAATGTTAAATACAAAAGTTACGTATTTTTTTCCTTAGAATGCGAATCTGCAATAAAAGAGGGGTTTATCATTTAAGATTTCAAAGTTGCCCCACTTTCCCCCAGGGGGCAGAGTTGGGGAGCACTTTGATATCCCTAAATTGAATTTTCAAAAATATTGAATCTGTATTTTCCCATTTTTCAATCCGATGTATATTTCTCGAGTTATTTGGCCGTTTCCAGACTTTTCAATGGAAACTATTCTCACTGAATTTTACTCGATTACAGCGCTATCTACGATATTCTGAAGAAAATATTAAATACAGAAGTTACGTATTTTTTTTTAAATTAGATTCCGAATCTGCTATACAAAATGGTGGGTTATCATTTAAGATTTGAAAGTGGCTCCCTCTTCCTCCCCAGGGGGTAGGGTTGGGGGGGGGGAAACTTTGATATCCCTAAATAGACTTTTTAAAACATTGAACACATATTTTGTGTTTTTCAATCCGATATATATTTCTCGAACTTTGATATCCCTAAATAGGTTTTTTTTTAATATTGAACACATATTTTTCGTTTTTCAATCCAATATATATTTCTCGAGTTATTCGACCCTTTTCCAGAAATTTCAGACACCCTGTATTTAATACGATGTTTACGGGTGAATGGGATCACTGAATTTTCTTACAACATTGTACCATTTTATAGTTGCCGACACTACGCCACAAAAAGCAAGGTGAAACAACTACTACATTTAAAACCGTGCAAATCACCTTGGAATTTGTCAAAATTTTTAGAATATTATATTTTAAAGAAAGTTTTAATATTAAATTTAAAACAGTATCCTTTATTTAGATAGCATTCTTACAATATAACACACAAGACCTTACAGTTTAGTTAAGGAGAGATTTTTTTCGTATATTTTAAAGAAATCAATGAAATTAAAATGAATGTAAAAACTGTTATTTTAGTAAAATATATATTTTTTTAATTCCGTACTTAAAAAGTAAAAATAGAACTATTATAAGATAATTCGTGTATATATGGAACGTGGATAGTCTATTGACTAGTGCTCGCGAATACACGTTTATATACGATTAAACGTATACGTAGCTTTTATTCCATATTACACCTATCCAAAATCAGTACAAGGTTACAATACGTTTTAACTTATTAAATATATATTCGCGAGCACTACTATTAACTCACATATTTATAGAATATTAGCCATTGAAAAATATTTTTACGAAAAAAATAGGTGGCTATTTGAGTTGCTTGAAAAAAAAAGGTATATCGTGTAAATTTATTTGCTTTAGTTTTAGGTATTATATTTTCATGATATCATCAACAAGAACGAAAAATCATGCGCCAAGCATAGATTATGTAGCACTTTCCAACGCTTCCAAAATAATTTTACAAAACATACCGTTTAATAAGCTAAAAGATAACATCTAAGTAAACAATTTGGAAAACGCATAACATATTTAAAAACATAATTTCATGAATTTCGAACAGATACAATATTCGGAAAAGTATCCGAGTACTTTTATTCAACCCTGTATATGATCTATAGATTTGTATGTATACTATATAGGATGATAAATTTTAGTTTAGTTAGGAAACGCGTAGCACAGTTTAAAATTCTCCTTCTGGAGTTTCTGTCAATAAACGGGAATGTGTTCTCGAACTTTTGTGCTACCCTGTATATGAAATACAGAATTTATACACACCCAGTAATAGACAAAAAGTGAGTTCAATTGAAAATCGCGTTCAGCAACTTAAAACGCCAGGAATTATTGTTAACAGACAGTAGAGAATTCTTTTGTATGTCCCTGTAAATGAACGATGACAGCTATACACACACTATTCTGTAGTAAGCCTCTTGTAATGCACCTTAATAATGTATATAAATTTCAATGCGTTTAAAATAGTGAAATATTATTTAAATAAACCGCAGACGATTTTTCTCCATAGACGTAATGTAACGGAATTCTTTTGACTGTCCCTGTATAGTAACTATAAGTGGTATGCACACCCTATTCCATGTTAAGCTTCTTCTAATGCACCTTAGTGATATATATAAATTTCAATGCGTTTAAAATAGTGAAACATTATTTACATAAACCGCAAATAATTTTTCCCCATAGACCGCAATGTAACGGAATTCTTTTGAGTGTCCCTGTAAAAAAACTATAAGTGCTACACACTTCCGTTGAAATAGGGAACATGCTATAGATAACGACAATAACATATAAAAATTGCAGAGCAATCCGAGCATATTTACGGGAGTTAGAGCACGGCCAGACGGCCAGACAAACCGAAGTCATAAGCACTTTTCAACTAGGTTGGAAAGTGCTAAAAATGTTCTGTAAAGAAAAGTACCCTCCCCTTATTTACGAATCTACTGAAACTAAAATTATGAAGAAGTTAGGGATAGTAGGAGTTTATATAAACCTTGTTGGAAAACTACAGCGATTTTCCTATGTCACATAGTTTTTGAGAAAATCGCATTTTTTCGATACACATAAACTTTACTTATCTGGCGTTGAACGGGGTAGTTGAGGGACGCTCGAGGTGACTGTCGACACGGAGTCATACAAGGATTGCTGATAATGATTTTCAAAAAAAAAAATTCCATGATTAGCTGAGATATAATTAAAAAACTATCTAGAAAAATGCGTCACAGACCAAGGTGGCGGCGCAACTTTGCGACTCCCTTTCTAAATGCGAAATAAATAGTCAACGTATTTCATACCAATTGAATTCAATTATTGAAGGCAATTATTGAAAAATAATTCATCGAATGAGTCCAAGACTATAAAGGACATTTTTGAAACAAAAATCGCTTAATACTCAATATGAAATTAATTTACAATGAAAATCGTTTCGATTACATATCCCTTCAATAATCATGCTGGTATGTTTAAAATTTCACATCGTTGAGCGTGTTTTTTATTTTATTTAATTTTATTTTCCTGCAGTTACGTCAAACATAGACAACAATAGCTTTCCTTTTAGCAACATTTTTAATACTGCAGTTAGTAATTAATACATTTATTGTGTTTCTTAAGTTTCCGATTGGAATTTTCAGCAAATGTCAACAAAAATTAAATGTTTCCAACTTAAAATGTACTTATTTTATTACGGAAATTAATCATGTCATAATAACAGACAATGTAATTCATTTTTTCAGTGAAATAACAACGATGATTTTTTTTACATTGTCTTGTATTGGATATTTGCTCATAGTATAATTTTAATGTAACAGAATTGTAATTAATTGCTTGTAAAAGTATATTGTAACTTAATTTCATAAAATAAAATTAATATGTATAATGTGAATATCTGCACATAAAATAAATTTTGTATTCATGCATTTTTGCATGAGTGCAACAGCTATTGTACCAAGATCTGAATATTTATAAAACTAGTTATAGTACGAACGCATATCATTTGGCATGTTCAACGTACAATTTCCTACTTCTTTTCTATATTTGTCGTAAAAAAATAAAGTTAACGATAAAGGTTTTTACTTACCATTTAAAGTATTTATCATTCAAATATATATCGTCATCACAGTATGATGATGAAATTATTTTTCTGCCTTTCATTCTGGATTTTTGAAATAATAAATCTTTATATAAAGAGCTTTTGTTTATGTTCAAAAATACATCATATGATACAGAAGTTTTTAAGTTTAATTAAAAAAAAAGAATTAAATGCTAAATTTTTACAAGTTAATAAAGTTAAACTTCCATTTAAAAATGTTTAATTTGTAGTTACATTTTAATTTAAATAAAACAACAAAAAACTTTTTAGTTATATTTTCATTATTTTACGTAACTCATTATTTTAAGCGATTTACAGATAAAAATATTTAACTATTTTAAATAGTAAAATATATTAAAAATATTTTATTACATTCCTATAATTTATTCTCTTTTGTTACATTAATGGAATGAAAATGAGTTTTTATCAAATTTTGTTGATAAGGATTAGATAACTATATCAATATAAAAAAAATGTTTTAAAAATATTTAAATTTGTTTGAAATGTTTAACATATGATTAATGTATTCTCAAAAAACTCTTATTAATTACTAATTTAAATATTTTCAAATATTGTATCTGAAATGCATAAATTACTCATATCTGAAATTGATTTACATAAAAAAAAAAAAAAAAAAAAAAAAAAAAAAAACTTTCCAATATCTTAAATTCTTATAAATTTTATTCTGTTAAGATTTGCACTCGTAAAATTTCACATTAAAAGAATGGAGTTAAATTCTTATATCTCCGCCGTCTTCAATAATACTTAACATTTAAGGATTACTTTCTTTAAATATTTTCTTGAAACTACAAAAGACGTTTCTTAAAAAAAAAAAACATTTTTACCTGTTAAGGAATTATAATATTGCATTTTTTTAAGACAAAAGAATGTACTTACGTAGAGTTTGTAAAATATGAAAGAAGAATTCTATTTCTATAAAGGATATTTCCACTTTAAAGCGTTTGTAAGTATGCATCATAAAATTTTTGAAGGTATCATAAAACTAATAAAATGTAAACTCTAAAAGTCTTTTGGAGTAATAAAATCATGTATATGCTTAAAAAGTTCTGATACAGACTAAAAAAATGTATAACTGAATTCTTTTTAGAAATATCAAATGTAAAAATAAATATTTTATTCCTCTAAATTAAATATCTCATACCGGCTTAAACTGAAGAAATAGTATTTAAAAAATGTAACACTTGTGAAATAAATCTGTAATGGTGATTTTGATGAAGCATAAATCAATGATCTCATACAATTAAACGATTTTTTTTAAATCTATCTTATTGTAAGAGTTTGTATATGTACTGTTATATTAATAAATAACACTTTATTTTTATTTTCTTTCTTTGGAATATCTCATACTTTATACATTACCTCCACTCGTATACACTGTAAAACATATCCGTTCATTGTTGAACCATTTGCTTGAACCAAAATTCATGTATATGTTTTTGGCTATGGCTGGCAGTTACCAGTTGAAATTTGAGATATTCCGATGTCATAGCGATTTGTGAGTCAATTTCCTTATTGTATCATCGGAAAAATTTGAAAGTTATTCATACAATTGAACAAACTTCATATATTCAATTTTGACTAGGGCCCTCAGGTTCCAGTTGAAATTGGGGATATTCCCCGGAAAGAGGCGATGTGATAGCGATTTTTGTGGATTTTTTTTTGTATCATCGGAAATTGTTTGACGTTATAGACATAATTGGAACAAACTTCATATATACGTTAATTTTAATTCATTTTACAGCAGTGTAATCATTGAATAATAACCAGTGAATTTTTATCCTGCTTTTCTAAGGGTAAACCAACAGAGTGAAAAATAGCCACGCCGGGAATCGTACCCGGACCCTTGTAATAGTGCTCTAACCTTTGAGCTACAAGGACGATACCAACGATCGTATGCAGGGCTTTGTATTTCGTCTCATGTTTGCCGCAGAAGTTTGCGTGCTCATGGTGACATTTCCATCTTGGGCTGTTATTGCAGCCTTACCGACATATGTAAGTGAGATATGTCAGGCTGGGTATCGTCCTCGCAGCTCAAAGGTGGAGCAATGGAGCACTATTCCAAGGGTCCGGGTACGATTCCCAGTTGGACATTTTCACTCTGTCAGTTTACGCTCAGAAAAGCAGAATAAAATTAGAATAATAAAAACAGAAACTGGCTATTTATATATACATTTTTGACTATGGATGTCAGGCCCTAGTTGAGATTATTACCCCAAAAGGGAGCGCTGTGATAGCGATATTTTTGATTGTTTGAAGTTTAAATGAAACAATAATGAATAAATTTCAACGAAATTTTATATTTAGATCCAATGTCATAGGCCGAGATCTCAATAACCTTTTGGAGAAAATCAGCCTAAAGTGGCGCTATAATAACAAGTTGAGTTGCGATTTTTCTTTTGTATTATCGGGAAAGCGTATGAAGTTATAGATAGAATTGAAACAAACTTCATATATATGTGTTTGTCAATAGACTTAATGTACCAGTTATTATTGGGGATCCAGTTAAACTGGAAGGGGGCGCTATAATTTCGATTTTTGTGCGATTTTCTCGACTTATTTCGTTGTAATGTTGTTTTCTCGGTAATTGTTTAAAAATGCTAAAAAATTATGATATTTCAAACATGATATAAAAAGTCTAATTATGTATATGAATAACGTATGTGACGTATATGAATAAATCGAGTGACGTATATGAATAAATCCTTGAGACTATTGATCATTACTTAATGTTTTAAAACTACATTATATTTGTAGAATTATATTAATTTAAATAATGCTTCTATTGCAGTGAAACAAATAGCATATTGATCGGATATATCAGTTCAGGGCTGTGAGAAGATTCTGAAGAATTTTTAATATTTTTCGACGATTGTTTTTTTAGATGTAATGTAATATCCTGAAGTTTGTATAAAATTTTGAAGAAAATCGGCATGAAAATGATTCTGTGATAGTGAATTTTGCTCGATTTTCGGGAAAGACGCAGTAGCTGTTAAAAAAATTCCTTCGGAATCACCCACTTGCTCAATCTGAGTTTAATTTGCATATTTGTAATAAGCAAAATGTTTCACGTTTTTTTATACTCGTATTACTTTTTTACGAATCACCCCCCCCCCTTATGGTTTAGAAACATTGTTTGACGGAAAACATGAAGTGTAATAAAAAAATAATAACAGATGCTTTAACTACTCAGTTTTCCATTCCTCCTTTGAAGCCAAGATAAAACACCACTTATATTCCTATCTTATTAAATTGCTAATATGTTTTTTACAGCTTATCGACTACATTAAAATTTTATAGTCTGAGTTCCTGATCCATAAAAGTTACTTGGTTACGCGTATTGGTTACGAGCTTAGTTATCTAAATTTTCCTTATCAGAAGAGTATCACATATTTTGATGTTCTTGACATATTATTATCTTTCGAACAACATTTTTTAATATCTGTTAATTTTGTAAATTATTTTTGAAAATAATGATGTCACGATTTTAAGTATTATTTATTTTGAAGTATTCCAAAGCAGATTTAACATTATCACGATTTACAATAAAGTCCTTATAAATGTCATTTTCTTGTGTTTTAACAAAAATAATTTGTTCGACAGTATGAATGGAATTAGGTAAACGAATTGTAAGTCAGGTTATATAATTATGAAAATCAATAAATTGCCTTTATGTTGTCTGTTCGGTGTTATAAAATTACTTAGTGTAACATAAAATGTCGCTTGTAATTAAAAAAAATATGTAATGCACAATGAATGTCTGTACGTTTTCGAAAACAAAGTGTAATTCTTTTTTCCTCATTAAAATTAAACATTTTCTTCAATTAAATCAAACCGTATGAAATAACACTAGATAAAAGCATGATTTTATAGGGGCTGATAAAGCTTAAATTACGACGTGTGTTGAAATAAAATACATTAATTTATTTTCAATTTTTGACTGTTATTTTTAATTTTCAATGTACAAAGTTATCCATCGAATTGAACCAAACTTCATATGTATTAGGATCAGGATGGATATATGTCATCTTCATATGTTTATGGATCAGGTACAACAGTGTTTTACTATTAAGAAGTTTTAGTGCAATCATAGCTCCAGCTATTTTCCCCCTGATGGTGAGGATATGTTTTTTGAAAGAAAGTCTTTGGTCAAGGGTGACCCCCAGGTACTTTGCTTCATTTGTCCAAGGTATTGTGGTATTATTATTGGTTATTCTAGTGGAATATGTTAGTTTTCTAGAGAAATAAACAGCAGCAGTTTTGTTTTCATTGATTTTAATGCGCCTTAGGTCGCACCAGTCTAAGACGGTATCAATGTGAGTCTGCAGATACCTGTAAAGTGTGTATGGGTGATGAGCGTAAGCGTACATTGTAGTGTCGTCCGCATAAAGTGAAAGGTTGGTGTTAAGTGAACGAGGAACGTCGTTAAAGTATATGTTAAATAACAAGGGTCCGATGACGCTCCCTTGGAGGATGCCTGCTAAGATACGAAAAATGCTAGAAAGAAAGTTGTTAATGCGGACGCGAAAAATGCGATCGCTAAGGTAAGAGAAAATTAGGTGTATGTGTATATGTCTAGCAGGGAATTTAAGCCTAATTAGTTTGTATATGAGGCCCACATGCCAAACTTTGTCAAATGCCTTAGCGATGTCAAGAAAAATGGCAGCAGCCGGAATCTTCGAGTTTAGCTTTTCGCTGAGAAATTCGACTACTCGAAGTAGCTGGTGTGTTGTTGAATGTTTTGGGCGAAAGCCAAATTGTTCAGGCATAAGAGTGTCGTTAATTTGAATGTGGTTCTGGAGTTGCGACCAAATGAGGCGTTCGACAAGTTTGCTGAGTGAAGGAAGAAGGGAGATAGGTCTATAGTTGACTGGGTCAGAGAGGTTAGCACGAGGTTTGGGGATAGGAGAGATTATAGAAATTTTCCAAGGTATTTTATCATTGATAATTGCAGCAGAAATATCAATTAAAAAGATTTTTGAAGAATTCTGGTGTGATACCAAAATTTAAAAATTCATGAGCGAAGAAAGTTAAATACAAAGAATAAAATAAACTAACAAAAATAAATAAGATAAAAATGAAAACAAAAAGTAGAAAAACAAAACAATTAAAAAAATAAATAAAGGTTAAAAGAACCGGAAAGAACAAAAATTAAACGAGAAGTTTCCATGAGTCAGATAATGAAGACGTTGAATAAAGGTAATTAACGAGTGTTTAAAGATCCAAAAAGCTTCGTGGAAGTCCAGATGAGAGGTGGAAAAAGGAGAAGAAAAAATACTAGCTTTAGGAAATTCAAAACAATGATTGGGACGCAATGGAAGGTTGGGTACACATAGCGCCCTTTACATATGCATGCGTTCATTTGCGGACATACTTTCCTATGTAAAATTAGTTTCCTGACGTATTCCCTACCTCCCCACAAAATATGAACGATAAGTTTTGAATCACCCTGTATAATATGTATGTATGTATGTTCAAATACTTTTTTTATTTTACACTAATTTCATTACATAGTGGAAATTATTATTTTATTGTATGGAATGTCTTAAGTTGCATTCACATTGCTGCTTTTAACTAAAATTTTCTAAGTATGTTTTTTTTTGTTTTTTTTTTTTTTTTGACAGGAAAAAATGAACTGATGTATACAAGTATGCATGTGGGTCAGAATTTTCACGTACAATGAATTAACTACAATTAACATACACTTCGAAGTAACAAAAACATTTCGTAAGTTTGATTTTAAGAAGATTTATTATTAAAAACTGTTTAAAGAAGTATTTTATGAGAAAAAAATATTTCAGAAGAAAACGATATTTTATTATAATCATATTAAACAAAAACATTTCGTAAGTTATATTTTAAGAAGATTTATTATTAAAAAACTGTTTAAAGAAGTACTTTATGAGAAAAAAATATTGCATTATTTTTAGAAGTCAACGGTATTGTATTATAATCATATTAAACAAAAACATTTCATAAGTTTTATTTTAAGAAGATTTATTATTAAAAAAACTGTTTAAAGAAATATTGTATGAGAAAAAAAAAATTAATTATTTTTTAAAGCAACGATATTTTATTATAATCATATTAAACAAAAACATTTCATAAGTTTTATTTTAAGAAGATTTATTATTAAAAAACTGTTTAAAAAAGTATTTTATGAGAAAAAAATATTTAACTATTTTTAGAAGAAAACGATATTTTATTATACTCATATTAAACAAAAACATTTCGTAAGTTTTATTTTAAGAAGATTTATTATTAAAAAACTGTTTAAAGAAATATTTTATGAGAAAAAAAAATATTTAATTATTTTTAAAAGCAACGATATTTTATTATAATCATATTAAACAAAAACATTTCGTAAGTTTTATTTTAAGAAGATTTATTATTATAAAACTGTTTAAAGAAGTATTTTATGAGAGAAAAATATTTAATTATTTTTAGAAGAAAACGATATTTTATTATTATCATATTAAACAAAAACATTTCGTAAGTTTTATTTTAAGAAGATTTATTATTTAAAAAAAAACTGTTTAAAGAAATATTTTATGAGAAAAAAAAATATATTTAATTATTTTTAAAAGCAACGATATTTTACTATAATCATATTAAACAAAAACATTTCGTAAGTTTTATTTTAAGATTTATTATTAAAAAATGTTTAAAGAAGTATTTTATGAGAAAAAATATTTAATTATTTTTAGAAGAAAACGATATTTATTATTATCATATTAAACAAAAACATTTCGTAAGTTTTATTTTAAGAAGATTTATTATTAAAAAAATTGTTTAAAGAAATATTTTATGAGAAAAAAAATATTTTTAAAAGCAAACGATATTTTATTATAATCATATTAAACAAGAACATTTCGTAAGTTTTATTTTAGGATTTATTATTAAAAACTGTTTAAAGAAATATTTTATGAGAAAAAAAATATTTAATTATTTTTAAAAGCCACTATATTTAATTTTAATCATATTAAACAAAAACATTTCGTAAGTTTTATTTTAATATTTATTATTTAAAACTGTTTAAAGAAGTGTTTTATGAGAAAAAAATATTATATTATTTTTAGAAGCAAACGATATTTTATTATAATCATATTAAGGTCACTGATAATGTATGTATTAAGAAAGTTGTTAAATGTATAGCTTCCTCCATTCCGTGAAGTGCGTCAATTAATATAATTTATTAAACATATTTTGATAAAAAATTACTTTTTAATAAAAACTCCTTTGTTTGAATTTATTTCATATTTATATAATTTTATTCAGTAAAACGATTAAAGTCCATAACGTAGAATATTAGCCCCCCAAAATGGTGTAAGGAAAAATTATGCTCTGCTTACATGATAATTTTCTTTGTTTTAATATTAAATATTGTTACTTTCATGCATTGAATATTGCTACTTTCAAAAGCAATATTTTTATCAAATTACGGAAGTTCCCTATCATTAAGACCGGTAAACCTAACTATGTTTATATATATATATATATATATATATATATATATATATATATATATATATATAATTATAATATCTTTGAATTTCAAAAAACATATCAAGTTCTTGTAGCATTCTAATTAAATCTCCTAAGAGATAATTAGTAATAAAGTGTAGACAGAATACCACATAGTTAATGAATTAACAAGTGCAATCATAATATTACCATAGCATTTGCTTCAATGGTAATTGGCCAAAAATACTGAAAATATGAAATAATATTACCATAGCATTTGCTTCAATGGTAATTGGCCAAAAATACTGAAAATATGAAAAATATTTTTAAAAAAAGAGAGAAAAAAAATTATATAATAAACCATAAAATGTTAATAATTTGAAGTTGATATCAAGTGAATACAAATGGATTTTGAAATGAAATATGGACTATATATAATGGAAAATTGGATAACAAAGATTTAAATTAGAATTGGATATGAAAAAACACGTGTAGATATAATCATCAGCCTGGATGTATCCACACGTGTTTTAAAAATAAGATCTGGCATTTTAAAATAAGATCTGGCATTTATGCTAAGATCAGTATATTCATCCAGGTATACTGTATTATTACCAGAAAACAATTGGAAATATTAAAATTGGAAATAAAGAACTGGTAAAGAATAGATAAAATATCTTACTTACAATAATTATCAAAAATTCCTTAAACATCACAAGGTCTACATTTATACCAATACGACCACATGGCGCACATCATGAAATATCATAATCTTGATGAGTTGTGTTTTTGTATATGTTACAGTTATTTTAATACAATGCATATTTTATAGACTTTTTAAAACTGATCATTAGTATCACTTAATATACAGGTGATCGGCAGACGTACATTCACCATGACTATATAAAGTGTAAACAATGTTCAACCATCTTAATAATAGACCTTATATGTTTTAATTGTATTATTTGCTATATATATATGTGTGTGTGTGTGTTTTTTTCAAAATAATACTTGTTTCCGCATATTCAACTGCATTTTGTAATGTGAGAAAAATGACGCAGCAATTTATGTTTGAAAAATGTTAAGTAAATCTCAAAGTATTATACATAGTAAAAAAATATTACGTTCATATTGAAATGTCGTAAGTTGCTCATTCGAAACATCAATACTCTGTTTTATTCCGATGTGTGTTTTTTCTTAAGAATCTTTGCTACATAAATGTATTATAATTGTAAATGAATATGTAATCAGGGTTTCTACTGTTTCAGGGGAAAATATCAGTATTTTTTTATTAAAAATTTCAACTTATTTAATCGCGCGATTGCATAAGTCGATTTTTTCTCTATGTAAATACTGGTATATATCTAGCCTAATTTCAGGGAAGTTCTCTGACCTGTAGGAACACTGGTATTGGCACATTTCTGCTAAATAATGTGGAGTGGTTTCCAAGCTATGTGCTACGACCCCGCTTGTGAGTTCGTTATGTGGTATCGTCAGAAGTGTGTAATTATTTTTATATGATGTAATAATATAATAAAAACAATACGATACAACTGTAAAGCAAAATTTCCTGAAAAGATTCATAAGTAATTTTGAGAAAAAAACGAATTTTATTAAACATTATGCATAATGTTTGGCAGCTAGTCCAAAATTATAAAACGTTCCAATCGCAACAGAGACTTTCTTTGTTTTTGGCACGAACTTTGACTTGAAAACTGTGCTTTTCTAATACAATCATTAAGAGACTTATTTTTATTTACGTAGAAAAAGCAGGGGTCGATCCAGGAAAAATTTAGGGCCTATTTAGGGTCCCTTCATAAAAATCTATTTAATAAAATTGGAGCCCCTTCACAACAATCAATTTGGTGAAAGAAACCCTTCACAAAAATCAATTTGATAAAATAGGCACTTTCACAAAATTCTATTCCATAAAAACTTACTATTTCTTATTTTATGATGTTTTAAAATGTGTAATTTGTAAACAAACAAGTTCACCACAGAAAAACTTCAGCAAAAGGGTTTAAAAAAGTTTTTGCTTATAAATGCTTGTTTCAAATTTGATTAACTGGATTTCAACTTTCGTTTCAAAATGTTATTTTTCACAAAAATATAATAAATTTCACAAAAATAACCTTTACTTTTCACAAAATGGGCCCCAAGAAAAAAACCCTGCATCGACCCCTGAAAAGGTTTTAATTACGCCACTTTCACATTACATTAGTTACCAATTACAGACTTCGTATGCATGTTTTTTTGCCGACGCTCATCTTTTCTTATGGTAAATTATGCAAAGATCCTATATAATTAAATTTTAGATGGGTTATGAAAGAAATTTGGAACTTTAAGATGGGTCTTGTTGAAGTAACATTTAAGAACCGCTGGGTGAATCAATTAAAACTTTGTTTTAAAAACAAATGTATTTTTCTTAATAAATAATCAGACTTCTATACATGCAGAATTTTTAACATTCAAGGGATATACCTAAACAAAACTAATATTTCAAAATTGGTCTTAAATTCTTCATTGAAAATTCTTTTATTGCTGTACCTTCTGAATTTATTAAATTATCCTGTCCTCATAAAATTTTCACTTTTAAGAATACGCTTTAATTCCTGAATTAAATTATACCAATATATATATATATATAGCAATATATATATATATATATATATATATATATATATATATATATATATATATATATATATATATATATATATATAATTATAATATCTTTGAATTTCAAAAAACATATCAAGTTCTTGTAGCATTCTAATTAAATCTCCTAAGAGATAATTAGTAATAAAGTGTAGACAGAATACCACATAGTTAATGAATTAACAAGTGCAATCATAATATTACCATAGCATTTGCTTCAATGGTAATTGGCCAAAAATACTGAAAATATGAAATAATATTACCATAGCATTTGCTTCAATGGTAATTGGCCAAAAATACTGAAAATATGAAAAATATTTTTAAAAAAAGAGAGAAAAAAAATTATATAATAAACCATAAAATGTTAATAATTTGAAGTTGATATCAAGTGAATACAAATGGATTTTGAAATGAAATATGGACTATATATAATGGAAAATTGGATAACAAAGATTTAAATTAGAATTGGATATGAAAAAACACGTGTAGATATAATCATCAGCCTGGATGTATCCACACGTGTTTTAAAAATAAGATCTGGCATTTTAAAATAAGATCTGGCATTTATGCTAAGATCAGTATATTCATCCAGGTATACTGTATTATTACCAGAAAACAATTGGAAATATTAAAATTGGAAATAAAGAACTGGTAAAGAATATATAAAATATCTTACTTACAATAATTATCAAAAATTCCTTAAACATCACAAGGTCTACATTTATACCAATACGACCACATGGCGCACATCATGAAATATCATAATCTTGATGAGTTGTGTTTTTGTATATGTTACAGTTATTTTAATACAATGCATATTTTATAGACTTTTTAAAACTGATCATTAGTATCACTTAATATACAGGTGATCGGCAGACGTACATTCACCATGACTATATAAAGTGTAAACAATGTTCAACCATCTTAATAATAGACCTTATATGTTTTAATTGTATTATTTGCTATATATATATGTGTGTGTGTGTGTTTTTTTCAAAATAATACTTGTTTCCGCATATTCAACTGCATTTTGTAATGTGAGAAAAATGACGCAGCAATTTATGTTTGAAAAATGTTAAGTAAATCTCAAAGTATTATACATAGTAAAAAAATATTACGTTCATATTGAAATGTCGTAAGTTGCTCATTCGAAACATCAATACTCTGTTTTATTCCGATGTGTGTTTTTTCTTAAGAATCTTTGCTACATAAATGTATTATAATTGTAAATGAATATGTAATCAGGGTTTCTACTGTTTCAGGGGAAAATATCAGTATTTTTTTATTAAAAATTTCAACTTATTTAATCGCGCGATTGCATAAGTCGATTTTTTCTCTATGTAAATACTGGTATATATCTAGCCTAATTTCAGGGAAGTTCTCTGACCTGTAGGAACACTGGTATTGGCACATTTCTGCTAAATAATGTGGAGTGGTTTCCAAGCTATGTGCTACGACCCCGCTTGTGAGTTCGTTATGTGGTATCGTCAGAAGTGTGTAATTATTTTTATATGATGTAATAATATAATAAAAACAATACGATACAACTGTAAAGCAAAATTTCCTGAAAAGATTCATAAGTAATTTTGAGAAAAAAACGAATTTTATTAAACATTATGCATAATGTTTGGCAGCTAGTCCAAAATTATAAAACGTTCCAATCGCAACAGAGACTTTCTTTGTTTTTGGCACGAACTTTGACTTGAAAACTGTGCTTTTCTAATACAATCATTAAGAGACTTATTTTTATTTACGTAGAAAAAGCAGGGGTCGATCCAGGAAAAATTTAGGGCCTATTTAGGGTCCCTTCATAAAAATCTATTTAATAAAATTGGAGCCCCTTCACAACAATCAATTTGGTGAAAGAAACCCTTCACAAAAATCAATTTGATAAAATAGGCACTTTCACAAAATTCTATTCCATAAAAACTTACTATTTCTTATTTTATGATGTTTTAAAATGTGTAATTTGTAAACAAACAAGTTCACCACAGAAAAACTTCAGCAAAAGGGTTTAAAAAAGTTTTTGCTTATAAATGCTTGTTTCAAATTTGATTAACTGGATTTCAACTTTCGTTTCAAAATGTTATTTTTCACAAAAATATAATAAATTTCACAAAAATAACCTTTACTTTTCACAAAATGGGCCCCAAGAAAAAAAACCTGCATCGACCCCTGAAAAGGTTTTAATTACGCCACTTTCACATTACATTAGTTACCAATTACAGACTTCGTATGCATGTTTTTTTGCCGACGCTCATCTTTTCTTATGGTAAATTATGCAAAGATCCTATATAATTAAATTTTAGATGGGTTATGAAAGAAATTTGGAACTTTAAGATGGGTCTTGTTGAAGTAACATTTAAGAACCGCTGGGTGAATCAATTAAAACTTTGTTTTAAAAACAAATGTATTTTTCTTAATAAATAATCAGACTTCTATACATGCAGAATTTTTAACATTCAAGGGATATACCTAAACAAAACTAATATTTCAAAATTGGTCTTAAATTCTTCATTGAAAATTCTTTTATTGCTGTACCTTCTGAATTTATTAAATTATCCTGTCCTCATAAAATTTTCACTTTTAAGAATACGCTTTAATTCCTGAATTAAATTATACTTGAAATTTAATGTTTATTTTCTTTCAATCTCTTCTGGAAACTAAGACAAAGATTTTCTTCAAAGTATTATAGTCTTTCTTTCTAACGAATCTGATGTTTAAAACTCTTTAAAACACAAGAAGTACTTAACTGGAATCTCTGAAACGAAAAAAGAATCATTGTTGTAGAATGGATATTTCCACTTGAGAGAGAAATAAAGTATGCAACGTAAATTTTTTGAAGGCATCATAAAACGTAAAAATATCAAACCCTAGAAGTCTTTTGGAGAAATAAAACAATCTAGGAGTTTAATTTTAGATGTTGGTTCCAAATTTTACAATTTTTCTGGAAATGTATATAACTATTCATTTTATTGTGATTGTTGGAATGTTGGAATGTTGGAATAGGTATAATTTTACTTAAAATATTATTTCATTGAAATTAATTTCAAATTATCTTTTTTAGCAGCCCAACGTGTAACTGTTTTCTTACTTCTCCTAAAATTGTAATAAATAATATAAACATTTTGTTTTTTTGCTTTCCTTTAATCTGCAATTTCATCTTACAATAGTATCAATGTCAAAAACTACATACAAATAAATTAAAGCCAAATACTTCATTTTGTACAATACTGCTTGTTAAAATTCAGGTCTTTCAGTTATGCATATGCTTCCATTCAAATATATTGCTGTTTAAAGACTAATTTTTTATCTGAATACAAAAAACATTCTCCATAATTTTCTAAATTCCATATAGCAACATATGTTTAGAACTGTGTTTGCGACCTTTTTACTCGTACATTTCTCATTAACTTTAGAATAAATATAAATTCTGGAAGGTTAAAAAAATATGTTCACATTTGTAGTGATATTCTACTTATTTATTGTCCTTATGAAATAATCTTGGCAATTCTTAAATATAAAAATCTTTAAGTAACAATAAGTTTATTCTTACTTAAATTAAAAATCCGTATGCACAAAAATCCAATTTGATTCTGATAATTTTCGAGATTGAATGAGTACACCAAAAGGAAACAACTGGAAAAACATTTTTTAATATAAATTAATGTAATTGTGTGTTGCTGGGTGAACGCAATTTAAGGAAATTATTTCAAGGATTTTAGCTTGCTCGTATGTTCAAGTTATTAATGAGAAAATCTACTTTCATGAGCATTTATAAATGTGATTATGGTAATATTAAATTGTTTTATTAATACGATTTCTGGAAGAAACGTTCCCGAGAAACCTGATTTTAATTTGAATTAAGGTCAGATTGACCACACACTATAAGAGAGATATATGCCATTAATTTACGATAAAATAATGTATGTTTTACTTAGTTCTTATTCCACAACGCAACGAAATTTTTTTCAATCTATACTGAACCTTATTTATAATTGTCCAATCAAAACTGAAGATAATTCAACGTTCAAAAACTTATGACATTAGGATATTACAGAAATTGTCCGGCAGTTTTACTGCCAATACTGTTTTCGTATTTTGGATAGAATTTCTTATTTTTTCCCTTTTTCATAAAATTACATAAAATTCTACATTTTAATCTAAATTTCACCCAAATTTTCTAATCTAATCTGCGTGAAGTGTGCTGTTGGAGGATTTCATATATTTCATGTAATTCCAATACGGTGTAATAATTAAAGTATAAAAATAATACAGTATAACAGAACAAATCAGTTAAATTTATGATGTGTTAAGATTTTAATTAAAAGAGATTTGCTTTAATAAAAAGCCTAATAAAACAATGTATACAATTTTTTTGAAAAACAAAGTGTTTTATTGTTTTGATATAAACCTAAAATAATAATTTAGAGAAATTTCAAAGATTGAAATATATGTGAACTCTTCAACTATGAAATATTTGTGAAGTTGGACATTTATTCTTGAATTACAGTTTTACAGAATGTTTATTCTCTCTTGGTCAGTTAATAATAAACTTAGTTGAAGAGTTCCAATTTCCTTCTATATTTTAAAGTAGACAGAAATTGGCTTCTTTCGCAACATTTTCTGACTTCATATTGTAGATCATGTTTCATGGCCAACCCATGCGGAAATAAATACTTTGAAACTTTTTATTTTAATCAATAAAAATTGTGCCTCCTTGTAGATAATATTATAAAACATTTCATTATTCTTCTGCAAAAAAGCATCGTTACTTTGGGGTTAAAATCCAATTATTGGAATATAAAAGATAAATTATAATTAGAAAATATGTATGCGGAGAAAAAAAAATATATACGTTTATTTTTAAAAAAAGAAAAAGAAAAAGAAAAGAAAAGAAATAAATTTATTGTCATTAATATGGAGTATCTTCTTCGGTTACACTAAAGAAACCAAAAAGTGTTGGAATGTCGAAAAAATTAATTTTTTTATTATTACTTTTAAATTCTTTTAACTTTCAATAATGCCGTACAGTTGGTCGGTTCGATAGGAAAATTCCTAAAATTACGGACATACGATCGCTAAATGTTGAGTGTCGCTAACCGGTGATACCTGGAAAACACAAAACTATAAAATCAATTGTCTTAAATCACCATTTCTCATTGGTTTTACCACGAAACATTTTGAACAAGTTGTCAGAGTTACTTTTTTTTTCGCTTTAAAAAACTTCCTTCCACTCCTCTAAAATATCGGTTTAAATATCTCCTGGATCTCAAAATGTATGAATTTCAATCAGATTAACAGACATATTTTTCAAAACCTGTTTCCTGCCCCTTTTTAACTTTCTATTTATATGTTGCAGTATGGTATTTTTTACTTGGATTTGTTACATGTATATATTGATGCTTTTAAAAAGTTTAATATTATTTTTATTTGAAATCTTACAAAATGATTTTGCATTTTTTAAAAACACTTTAATATAATATAATAAAAACACTAAAAACAGGTGTTCACTTGTTAATGTCTGTACATTTACTATTTGTACATTTTACAAATTTTTCTTTCAGACATTATATAAAAAAGCATGGTTAAAAATTCTTACTAAAAACGTCCCCCATTTAAAAAAATGTAAAAACAGTCTCCAATAAAAATCTCCACCTACGGTCCACCAAATCGGTGGAGATTTTTATTGGAGACTGTTTTTACATTTTTTTTAATGGGGGACGTTTTTAGTAAGAATTTTTAACCATGCTTTTTCATATAATGTCTGAAAGAAAAATTGGTAAAATGTACAAATAGTAATAAAAACACATTTAAAAGAAAATATCATATAAACAAGTAAATTGCATTTTGCCGAATTTTTATATCAAGCTTGTTATAAATGTTTTCAAAATCCATTGTGTACGTTTGTTAGTATGGAGTTTTAGTTCAATGTCATGATAAACCAGCGAATAAATTCTTTTAAAATAAGCGTGGGATAAATTTTCAAAATCAGTGAGTTAAAAATATACTGAGCGATATGCCGTTCTCCAATATTCATATTAAATGAATATTTCAAAGAAAGTTGTAATACGTTTATTAAAATAGTTTCTTTAAATTACCTATAAATAATATGCGTTTAAAAATTTATATTATTTTTTACTTTGTTTTGTTATTTAAATGTCATTCGTTTCATAAAAATTAAGATATATATATATATATATATATATATATATATATATATATATATAATCAAAAGCATATAGCTAAAAAGCTCACAACATCTGCAGAAAAAAGGAAAATCAATACATATAGATAAAAATAAAATAGATAGATAAAAAATATTTTTAAACCAGCACGCTGAATAATAAACAAGAACGAAAAAATCATGCATCAACCATAGATTATATAACACATTCCAACACTTTTAAAATACTTTCACAATTCGTTACCGTTTAATAAGATGAAAGATGATGCCTAAGTGAACAATTTGCAAAACGCATAACACATGTAAAACCCAATTTCAGGAATTACCAGCAATATTCGGAAAAAACATTCGAAATCTTTTGTACAGAGCTCTATGTCTAGGTGTTATCTATAGATTTCTATATATACTACAACACAAAACGATAAAATTTAGTTCAGTTAGGAAACGCATAACACAGTTTTAAATTCCCCTTCCGGAGTGTCTCTCAATAAACGGAAATATACTCGAGACTTTTGTGCTGCTATATGATCAATAGAACTCATACACACCAAGTAATGAGCATTAAATTAGATAAATTTATATTCGCGTACCAGAACTGAAAACGCACTTCCAGCAATAATTGTTAAAGACAGTACTTTAAGCGAACTCTTTTGTGTGCTTCTGTAAATGAACTATGAAGGCATATAATATACACACACTATTTTATAGTAAGCCTCTTTTAATGCAGCTCAGTGATATACATCAATTTCAATATATTTGAAACAATGAAGCATTATTAAAATAAATCGCATGCGATTTTCCCCCATAGACTGCATAATGTAACGAAATACTTTTTAGTGTCTCTGTAGAGGGTCCGTAAGGGATACACACTTCATTTTTAATACCGAGCATGCCATACTAAACTTCAATAACATATATCAATTCCATGACAATTTGAGTATTTGAAATTGCTAAACATTTTTTCATTTTTAACTCAATTATACTGAATGGTAAATGTATCATGAGAATCGACATTTTTCCAACTGATGAAATGGTGTATTTTTCCATCAATTGCGAAAATGTAATTTTCTAACAGGAATATTTCAAATTAAAATTTATTTTATCTCTCTTGTTACATATTCCATTGAGGTCTATTTCAATATTTACAATATTAACTTGACAGTGTTAATTATGTTTTAGAGAAAACATAATGTAAATAAAAAAATAAAAGATTTTTGTATGGAAATTATATCTGGAAAAATATATGGGTCTTATAATCAAAACTAAGGTAATTTTTTTTTACTCTCTTGTTACATTTTCTATTATAAGTGACAGGTCAAAATATGTGTTTGTAGCTTAAACAAAATTAAAACGATAATTTACTGTTATTATAATTGCTAAACAAGTGTCCATTTAGTCCAAAAATTAAAAATGAAATTTCTTAAAATTTGAGGGCGATTCAATTTCGTACACAATATTTTCCTTTTTAGCACCTTAAAATCTATAGAAAACACACAATGCATATTAAGAAACACAAAGTTCGTTAATATTTGTTGAAATTTTATATGTGTACATTAAATCCAGGGGAATTTTTCCAGTATTATTCTTTTTATAAATCAATATCAATTTGGAATAATCAGATCAGAGAGTTATAAAGAGCTATATTATTTTAGAACATCATTTATATAAATAATGTTTTTCAATACTACTTACAATATTAATTTTACAGTGCTAATTATTTTTAGAGGGAACATAGGGTAATTTTTAAAAAGAAAAAGAAATTTAGTATGAAAATACATGAAGGTCTTATAATTAAAATGATCGAGGTAAAATTTGTTTCCAGAGGAGTCCATTAAATCCAGAGGAACTCTTCCTGTATTATTATTTTTATAAAAAAATAACAATTTGAAATAACCAGATCAGAGAGTTATAAGAAACTATATTATTTTAGAAAATCATTTATATAAATACCGTTTTCAAGCATATTTAGTTACTCAATCTGTATATAAAAAGTTTAAAAATAATTAATCTTGCGTGTATACGTTATTTTCATAGTTTGCGTTAAATGTTCTTGATTGTCTATAACCAGTTAATTAGTTATCCATAATTATCTAATAAATAATTTTCGAAAATGTATGATCAAGATAAAGCGCTTACGCTTTAAATATGCAATTTTAACTGCCTAATGCAAGTTTCCTATACGTTTTCCTTCAGACTTAGCAACTTATCTGATCAATGTATCCAGTCAATTAAATTATGCTAATTAATTTATGTCTGAGACTTTTACACTTTGCTTTCAAATTCGCTAATAAGTACATGTATTTGTAAATACGCTGATATTCGAGAATTTAATTTTTTTATAACATTCCTCGCAAGTCAAATTAATTGAAAATTTTGAAGATGCGCCAGGAATTTATAATGTTTCTTACACAAGCAAATGCAAATTTGACAGTTCGATAAAAAATAGAAACATTTTATAATACTAAATACAAAATTTTGTAAAAATTAACTGTTTTTTTTTAAGAAGATCAGCTATAATGATTTTGTCATTAGATCCGTTCGGTTACGTCAACATTATGTAACCCTTTCCGGCACAGAAACAGTCTAAAATGAGAAATTACTGACTGATACCGGAATTTACAGATGACTTTTTTAGAAAATAAGAGCTCCTCATTTTAAGCTTTCATTGTAGAAACAGGATTTTATTAAATATTCTCGGTGTCGAATGCAAGTTTGGAATTAAAATTAGGTATGCCCGGAGAGGGACCACTGTGCCGGAAAGGGTTAATCAGAGACTTGTCAATATCATTTGAACAACACAATATAAATGCCAAATAATTTGTTGTGTTGCTTATGTAAACGTATTAAGTCGGTTTTTAGCTCACAGGCTATCAAAGCCTGAGAGCTTATGTGCCCGCCCGTTCTGTATGTATGTATGTATGTATGTATGTATGTATGTACGTATGTACGTACGTAACGCGATAACTCTTGACAGAAATAACCGTTTTGCTTCCAATTTTGTTTATAGGTTCCTTGTGATAAGGCGCTTCCCTGATTAGTTTTGGGGATTGATTGTTTAACTATAAAGGGGGGAACGGGGGGGCTAACCCCCCTTAATTAAGATAAATGGTTTTTTCATGCAGAATTGTCGAATTTTCTTCAAATTTTGTATATAGGTTCATTGTGATAAGGTTCTTTCCTGATTAGTTTTGGGGGTTCATAGGTTAAGTATAAAGGGGCTAACGGGGGGGGGAAATCCTCCCCCTTAATTTAGATAAATGAATTTTTCATGCAGAGTTATCCGATTTTCTTCCACTTTTGTTTATAGGTTCCTTGTGATAAGGCGCTTCCCTGATTAGTTTTGGGGATTGATTGGTTAAATATAAAGGGGGGGGAATGGGGGGCTAACCCCCCTTAATTTAGATAAATGGTTTTTTCATGCAGAATTATCCAATTTTCTTCAAATTTTGTATATAGGTTCATTGTGATAAGGTTCTTTCCTGATTAGTTTTGGGGGTTCATAGGTTAAGTATAAAGGGGGTAACGGGGGGGTTAATCCTCCCCCCTTATTTTAGATAAATTATTTTTTTCATGCAGAGTTATCCGATTTTCTTCAAATTTTGTATATAGGTTCATTGTGATAAGGTTCTTTCCTGATTAGTTTTGAGGGTTCATAGGTTAAGTATAAAGGGGGTAACGGGGGGGGGGTTAATCCTCCCCCCCTTATTTTAGATAAATGATTTTTTTCATGCAGAGTTATCCGATTTTCTTCAAACTTTCTATATGGGCTCATTGTGGTAAGGGGATTCCCTGATTAGTTTTGGGTGTTCATTGGTGAAGTGTAAAGGAGGGAAACGGGGGCTACCCCCCCCTTAATTTTGATAAATGGGTTTTTCATGCAGAATTATCCAATTTACTCCAAATTTTGTATATAGGCTCATTGTGGTAAGGCACTTCCCTGATTAGTTTTAGGGGTTCACTGGTAAAGTATAAAGGGAGGAACGGGGGGGACTAACCCCCATTGATATAGATAAATGGGTTTTTTAAGCAGAATTATCCGATTTTCTTAAAATTTTATATATATGTTCATTGTGATAAGGCGATTCTCTGATTAGTTTTGGGGGTTCTTTGGTTAAGTATAAAGGGGAGACGGGGGCTAACCCCCCCCTTAATTTAGATAAATGGATTTTTCATGCAGAATTATCCGATTTTTTCAAATTTTGTATATAGGTTCATTGTGGTAAGGCGCTTCTCTGATTAGTTTTATGGGTTCATTGGTTAATTATAAGGAGAAACGGGGGATGGTTCCCCCCTCTTAATATATTGTCGATTTCTTCATTTTTCGAGGGCTTATTTCAAATTCTTTGAAATAAGAATATAATTTACAGTTAGTGTGATTGCCTGTGAGCTCAATGCCGTCAGTTTAACTGGGCGGTTTTCTTTTATTTAAGTAGGTTTCTATAAAATTGGCTTATGACATATGTAATATGTAAAGACCATTCAAATACTCCTTTAGTTATGAATGTTTTAATCTGTATATATAGATTGGAGAAAAATAAAGTGCTATTATGATTCCGAAGCTGCCACGGTGGTCCAGCGTATTAAACGCCATATGCCGCCTGAACCAGGCTGGTTGGTGTCTTAAACTTATTGCATTTAGCTTTTAAAAATTTACAGTAATGATCTTCCGTGATCAGGTGTACTACCATTATGAATTCATTGTTGAAGGGAAGCAGTAAGACCGCGAACATCACCGGTTCCGGGAAATGGCAGCGGTATCTAGAAACGTAATTTTGACTTTGAAATAGAGTTTTGCTGATTATAGAGAATCGCTATTTACAACTTCTAGATAAAATAAACCCGATACAAGAAAGATCATGATATACATTCATTTAAAAATATTAATGATATGCGGGTTAGTTCCAAAGTTATTTGGAAGAAAAATTTTATTACTCATTGTTTATTAATTCTCGATATTTCAAATTTTATACGCATAACATTATATTTTTGAACATCTCAATAATTGCAGCAATAATGAAATTGATTTTTAAATAAAAATTATACGTTTTTCTTCATTGAACATTATTTAAATCTTCTTTAATAAAAAGGTACGTGTTGCTGATGACTGGGATTTTCGATAATCGTTGCCACAGATTAATCTCGGAAAATGAAACGTTTGAAGTTACTGAAAAAATTAATTGCTCGAAAAGTATTTGTCAGAAAATTGTTAGACAAACTGCGTTAGAAAGGTAAAAAATTGTATTTTTCTTGATATACATTTCAAATCCACTGATTATGCACTTTTTCAAATATTCAATTTCAAAAATTACCAAATTTCACAATGGAGTACCATATAGCGAAAACTTCACGCGTAAAAAAATAATAACAACAGCAATGTGTCAGCACGAGTTACAAATTGTAGTAGCCGTATTATTCTGTTAAAATATAAAAGTGAATTATGATGGCATGAGTGCATGATTTTTATTTAATTTTTCGACAAATACTAGATGCGCCATTTCTTTTTAGTTGTGAATAATATAGGTTAATTCACGTTATTAAAAAATGTAACTATAAAACATATAAATCAATGGAAACAGTAAGTAATAAACTGCAAACGCAATAGTAAACCGTATTAAAAAAACACAACTTAGTGAAATAAGTATCCGTTTTTATGTTATTTTAGGATATTCCAGGTAAAGGTACAGATTACTTTAAATTACAAGGTTAAATTCACCGATATATTTCGTTTGATTCAAGGTTCTTTTGGAGAAACCGACCAGCGCAGCGGGCGTAGTCTGCTAGTATATAAATATGTAGGGTTGTTTAACTTTTTTTGGTTGTGGAAGGTAACCGATTAAATAATTATTTTTAAATACAGGGATGATATGGAGTAATTTTTCAATAGGAAGTATTTAATATAGAAGTATTTTGAGAACATGTTTCAGATAAGATTTCATTTAAATGATATAGTTTCATTGTTAATGTGCACTCAATGCCTGAGCTTACGATTTTTATTTTGATTTAAACATAAAATCTCATTGCACATAAAATAAACTTTGATAAGTAAAAAACGATTACAAAAACCTGTAAAATAATAAGTTTTATTTCATTTATTTTATTTTTTGCTGCATTTTAATTATTTTAATATTTTTCGATGATTAACGGATAGGCACATGAAACACGAACTTCCAATCTAAAATTTATGAAGGATCCCAAAATGACTGTAAAATGTGACCTCTAATTTTTTTTTTTAATTTTTTAACATTGCGTTTTAATTTTTTTACAGGGGGAAGTACCTAACGCAATATAACAACCACACTATTTTAGGAAACTGGAATCTAACTGGATATCTAACTGCTATGATCAATAGGCTATAAATCAAATCATATGGCATCCTGATTTGATGATTAGAAACTAACCAGGCAACAGAACAACTACTATGCACACTAGAAAATACTCTATAGTTGTTTTTATGCATGGCATACACAGGGTGGCCAGAATTAAAACATCCTTCTCCAACCTCTCTGTATATTGAGCTATTCACTGTATAAGCGTTACATTTTGTACACATACTATTGAAGACATGGGGAAACTGATTACGTGAAAAACAATTTTTAGAAATCACAGATAGATGGGTCTGTACAAAAAGACAGCCTTTTGTATTATTTTTATACAAAATAATACAAAAATGTGTAAACAATTTATGTGTAAATAAATTTGTGTAAACAAAATAAATAAAAGGTGTTTATATGTGCATAGAAAACACATATGTGTTTAATATGCTGAAAAACGCATTTTCAACACATTTTATTTGAACGTGTCAAACATTCAAGGACCTTATCAACACAGGGAATGACACTCAATGTGGTTCCAATGTGGTCGCTCAATGTGGCTCAATGTGGCTCAATGTGGCAGATTTAAAATCTGCACTCTGTGGATAGCTTGTTGAGCTGCGGTTCATAACGGGTCGACTGAGATGCTTCTCACATGCAGTGTGAGACTTTCTTTAAAGTCTGTACAGTTTACCAGACGTACTCGATAAATAAGATTTTTTAAGTGTCCCCACAGTTCAAAATCAGCCGGATTAAGATCCGGATACCAAGATGGCCAGGTTGTCGGAAACGTTCCAGAAAAAGTTTCCAGAACGAAAAGGGCCCCCAAACAGATATTGTGCTTCCACTAGCTGCAGATGGGGTTAATCGGATCCTGCTTGGATGAATATCCTGGCAAAACATATAGCGGAGTAAAAACAAATATTGAGAAAATATTTAAATATAAGTTGAATCTTACATTTTATTAAGTAGTTACGTTTGTTATATTTGCCACTAAGCTAGATGTTTTTGCAATTCACTCTCTTACTCTCGACGAAAGATATCACCCCCACCCCCCCTTTCCTATTTTTTGTTTTGTGCACTGCTGTTCCTATGTAGCAACTAGAAAAAATCTACAATCGTATTTATTAGTTCCTGGTGTCTTTACGATTTAATTTATAACTTATCAAGTCAAAATTCACTTCGCTTTCATATCTAAATTGAGCAAAAACCAAACACAAATTCACTATTTGCGTCAAAACTGTAAGTGATAACTTTTTTTTTTTAATATTTACCTCGAAATGTGCAATAAGAAACATCCTTCATTTTATATAAAGAAAAAAATTATAACAGGCCTGTGTTATCCTCAATCTAAAATTGAATACATTTCAAGTGCTGCCTACTTTTTTAAAAGTACCACTTAAAATATCTTTTAAAAAAATTGAAAGGACGTATATATTTTTAATTTGATAACTAATATTATTTCTCAAACTTTAAAAAATAAGAAAAAAAAACAACGAATTTACTTATAAACATTGCATTGTTTCATAGCAGAAACTTATTATCGTACATCACACAAGATGAAAGCAATAAAAACATAGGCGGGAAAAAAATACTTCTCAAACATTTTTTGCTTCACAGAACTACTGATGCTATCTATGGATGATAAAGTGAAGTACTCCTGAAGAGTTCCGTTGGTAATGGATAAATCAAATATTTTTTTTTTTTTATAATACTATGAATAAAGTTGTATTTTAAATTAGCATCAAAGCTTAAAGTGTTAAGGTGTTTCTCAAAAAATATTTTTCACACTGAACAACGAGAATTTTTTTGACATTTTCAAGAACTCACTATTAAATCTGAAAGTGTTTGATTGGTTGCTATGTCTAATCTAAACTCAGTTGAAATCGAATAACATTTTTCATTTTATGAAGTATGCATTACTTCTTGAATTACAATATATTTAATTTTTATGACGTCTTATCCAGGCTGTCATGCAAGGAAAATGTTTCAAACGTTAACTTTGACATTATTTTCTAAATGTTCTTTTGAATTTATTAAAAAATGGAAAACGTTATTTGATTGTATAGTTTGCGAATCATAAAAACGGCCAATTGTATGCCTCCACGAATAAAAATTATTTGAGGAATATGTCAGAAGGCAACCAAGTTGAATTTGAGAAAAACCCAAACATCAGTCATTATTCAAAACAGATGCAACACATCATTAAAATTATTACCATTATATCGCTGCAGTTATAAATTCCCAATATGTGTAAATATTTAAATAAACATTATAACATGTCTCAAACAAAGACTATAATGTGTGCAGTATAAACTCAGTAAAAATCACAATATCCTGTTTAATCGTCTTAAAATCTACTAAATTAAATAAATTTAATTTTGACACTATATAACCAGAAAAACAAAATTTAATAATACAAATAAAATATTCTTACGCCATATAGTTTATATGACGTTGAGAAATTATGCATTTTCTAAATATGCATGTTTCTTTTTACAAAATTTATTAAGTGGCTAGATACAGATATGTAAATCCGTAATTTACATTTCGCATATTTTGGAAATTATTTCTAGATATAATTACATATCTTGGACAAATAGGATACGTGTAACAGGACAAAATAGGATATATGTTTAAAACTCATAAGAGTTAAGTTTTATAATTCAAGTAAAATATATATATATATACATTGAAATAAATGATTAAAAACCTGCATGTCAAATAAACATACCCGAAATGTCCTTATTTCGAAACATGTTTATATTTTGTAATTAAAATATTATTTATTATTATTAATTATCATTCTACGCACATAACTATTACTATCAGACCAAATAAGAATTAATTTATTTTTTCGAAGTATCCATTTAACTACTTAAAGCTCTTTAAATGATTAAATGCATCCCAAATGCATTATTAACAGACCTAGAATATAACTGTGTGAGAAAGCGGATGTAATTAATCATTTAATGTCCGGTTAGCAAGATAAGTTGATTTCCTCTTATATAAAATCTAATAGTTTCGAAACAATTTATCTTTAATCGAATGCAGTTACTGTGATAAACTTTAAAGTCTAAGCGAGCAACTAAATGTATAAAACTGATTGAATTAAAGATTAAAACGAATAAATATTTAAGTTCTTTTTATGAATATTTAAATAACTTTAGTTAGTTTTATGAATTTATCTAAAATAAGTCATGAAATAATAATTATAAATATAACATGATATTATATAATATATATCTTTTTTATTACAATCATTTAGACGTAGTACTATATAATATTGGAGAAAATAAGTTTGATATTACATTATTGAATTTAATTACATTTAATTACATTATTGAATTTTGTAATTATGAATAAGTTTTAAAAAAATTCCTGTATTTTTAACACTTCCAACATAGTTGAAAATTGTTTATGAATTAGGTTTGTCTGGTAGTCTGACTGTTCTGTCTGTCCGTCTGTCTGTCTGTTCGTCTGTCCGTGCTCTAACTTGCGTAAATATACTAGGATTGACATGTAATTGATATACGTTATTAAGGTTTATCATGACATGTTCAGTCAAGATGCTTACTATAGAGTATGGTATGTGTAGCACTTATAGATCGTTTACACGGGGATTCGCAATAATTCTGTAATATAATGGATTAAGGATAAAAATCGATCGCGATGCATTTTAATGATGTTACACTACTACAAACATAATGAAATTGATTTGAATTTCTAAGGTATACTAAAACATGCTTTTTGTAGAATATGGATTGCAAAGCATTTATCATTCATTTACACAATCACACAAAATTATTCGGTTGCATAATCGTTTATCTGGAAAAAGTGTGTGCAGTGTATTTTAATTATGTTACACTAGTTCAAGTACAATGAAATGCGTACACTTTAACGAGGCTTATTACAAGGTGTTTGCTGTAGAATGGGATGTATATAGCATTTATCGTTCATTTACAGGGAGGGACACACAAAAGAATTCGGATACAGTACTGTATCCGAAGTACTGTATGTTAGTGATAAATGCTGGAAGTGAGTTTTGAGTTATGACATGCGTTTTTATGTTTACCAACATCTTTGCGTACTACGTATTGTGCATGAATTCCATTGATCATATACATAGCTACAAAAAATATTTTGTTTTGAATAAGAGTGTGAATTGCTTCATTTTTTTTTTAAAATTCAGTTATGAAATTTTTCAAATTGAATAATATTTTGTATGATAAGAGATGATTGCAGAATATAAATAAAACCAAATACAGGGTTACGCAAAAAATGGATACATGGCGATTATGGAAAATAATTTCTGAAAGTGGGATTAAAGTAGTGTGTTTTTACTTGAAATAAATTTCAAATTAATATCTAGCGTGTATAAAAATATGTAGGAAATATACAGCGCTGTACCAAGTAATTCAGGTATGTTTCCGTCTATTGTAGTAATCGCTGAAGTTGAATTTCTAATCTATTTTACGTTTTCTGACTTAACTAAATTTAAACATACTATCTAGCTTATATACAAATCGACAGATAAAATACATGACGACACAAAAGATTTTTCGACTTTGGACGGTAATTGTTAGAAATCTGATTTTCAAATGTGTTATGCGTTTTTCAAAAGGTTTACTTGGGTATCGTCTTTACCTTACTAAACGGCGGTGTTTATTTAAAGTAAACTAGAAGTGTTGGAACGTGTTTCACAACCTGTGCATGATGCAAGATTTTTCTTTCTTGTTTATGATTTCGCAAGTTCTTTTTTTACATAAAAGACAAACATTTTGTTACTTTAACTAAATTCAAATTCTCACGACGATTTCACTATTACGTTCAGTTTCCATTTCTAAAATAAAATAACGTCTAACACATGCTTCTGAGGTACAAGTAACAGACGAAATAGTAGAAAAAAATTTAATAACCAATGCAATATAAAAATAAAAAATATAGTATAAAATGATTTTTCATCTTCTTTCTTTGCGAAATTATTTTTAAAGTTTTTAGCACATAAGCCGAAACGTTACTATTAGTTGACTAAATACCGCTATTCTTCATATTTTTAAAGGATTTGCATTGGAGGAATCCAACTGGTTCATAAATTAGATATAATGATAGTTTTAAATTCCCAGCATATCTTATCGCTTTTTCTCTCACATGGCTTTCTTAATTAACCAGGCGCAATTTTATTTATTAGCCAGACGCACTTTGACATATAGCGTTTGTTATAGTGTTTTATCTGTACTCGGGAAATGTAATGGACGCATTCTTTAAGCAATAGCAATTCTTTAAGCAATTCTTTAAGCAACATCAGCTTATAGCAACAATATCAACATTAAAATGCCAATATTGAAAAAAATTGAATTTAAGAATTGTCTGCAGATCCACATTCATTCACTTCTTCATATACGGTTCGAGGTCCGCAGATTAAACAGCACTATTCAAAAAGTTAATGATACTTTTTTGTATGAAAAGCGTCTTTATTGTAGAATTGTAAAATATTATTATATAATTTTTGTATCAAACAATAATTCCAGTTATTTAGGAAAGATATCAATGTATTAAACTTTATCATTTTATAACTTTTATTAATTTTTACAATTAAAATAAAATTTGGAAACCGCTTTAGATGTTTGTCCACATATTTTTTCTGTTGTTATTACAAAGTCTTTCAATTAGAAATAAATATTTCTAAATATAAAAATTTTCTTCTTTTAAAGAAAAATTTCATTCTTTAAACAATAGATTTATACCCACATCAGATTATAGCAACAATATCAACATTAAAATACCAATATTGAAAAAAAAATTGAATTTAAGAATTGTCTGCAGATCCACATTCATTCACTTCTTCGTATACGGTTCGTGGTCCGCAGATTAAACAGCCCTATTCAAAAAGGTTAATGATACTTTTTTGTATGAAAAGCGTCTTTCCTTGTAGAATTGTAAAATATTATTATATAATTTTTGTATCAAACAATAATTCGAGTTATTTGGGAATTAATTTTCACTTTTATTAATTTTCACAATTAAATTAAAATTTGGAAACTGATTTAGATTTTTGTCCACATACTTTTTTTTTGGTTGTTATTACAAAATATTTCAATTAGAAATAAATATGTATTCTAAGAATATTTAATCATAGAAGCAAACTCACATTTTATTAAGTGTATGTATTCTAAGAATATTTAATCATAGAAGCAAACTCACATTTTATTAAGTGTTCCACTAATTCTTTTCTAAAAGATGTATTATTATAAAACGTTTCGTGCAAAAAAAAAAAAAAAAAAAAAAAAAAAAAAAATCCAACTTGTTTCTAAACATTATCTTTATTTGAGTTTTTATGAGTTTTTAAGAAGCTCTCTTTATTATTTTCAAGAAAAAAAATCGAAATTTCAAATTTGTTTCACTATATTTTGTGTTAGATATTTTCTTTTTAATTTATGTGAGTAGACTGCAATGCGCTGACTAATTTAAACAAATATTTAAAATAGAAATTGTTTCTAAAATGTCTTTAAGCAACTTTCATTACCATAAAACAGCTAAACTGAAATAAACTGTGAAAAAAAATCCTGATGTTATATTATTTATTTATTTATTTTTGAGAAAAGAGCTTCAAATATTTTACTTTCTTCTTCTATTTAAAAAAATTAAGAAATTTCGTCATGAAATTTCATTTTCTAGAAAGTGGTTATCTGAAAGACTGATACTTAAAATTTAATGTTTTTGTGTATTCCATCTCTTCTCGTATGTGAAACAATCCATTTTTGTCAAAAATATTTTTTCTGTGCTTTTAAATGCTTAAAACCCTTTAAAATGTAGGAAGTGCTTTATAGCTGGAAAAAAATTGCTCTTTTACATCACAAGTTTCTTCAACGCTTAAGTAACTGTGGAAAATATAAGTTTTCGAAGCTCTCATAAAACTCAGATAGACAAATTTTAAATAACGTAAAAACTGATAAAATGTCCAAGTCTAATATAAGTAAGATTTTTCCTAATTGACTTAAGTTTTACAACTAAATGGAAATTATCACGTTACTAATTTAAAATAAATGGTTCATAATGGTGAAAACATTAAATAAATATGTTTAGAAAAGTTAAATTAGCTTTTGTTTAACAAATTCATAAATTGTTTGCTATTAATACAAAAATGATAATTTTTGAATAATCACTGTAATGTGGAAAGGTTTGACTGTGGACTCTCTGAAAAGAATATATTTAACGTATAACAACGCATTTTGCTTTGGTGTTAGAAAATAAACATTTTCGTTATGTTTTTAATATATCATGTAAATACTTTCGTTTTTATGTTAAAAAGTAATTTTTAAAACGATACAATCGAGTTTCTCAATAATATACGTTAAATAAATGAAAAAAAGAAAAAAAAGATATGTTTATCCTTTTTTTACATCCACAAGAACAGTATGCTATTTTACACATTGAAACTCTGTACTTTTATATATTTTTATTATTTTGTTTATGCTATCATTTTTATTATTTTGTTTATGCTATCAATTTTATGCTTCTATTTACGCTATTATTGTCATGTTCTATTAAAAGCATATAAACTTTATAGTTAAAAGTATTTATATGTTTATTTTTTAAACGATATTTTAAACATAAAAAATTACGTATATTTTTACTAAATGAATATACACATACAGAGTTCTAATGATTACATTTTAATTATAGAAGCAGTTACGATTGTAACATGAAAGAAATTTAAACAGTGAGAATGATAGATATATTTGTAATATAATAATAAAATGTGTGGTATTACTAGAAATTAAAATTGGATATATATTGATAATGAAAATCTTTGCAACTATTCATTTTCATATATTTTCAAAAATATGTAATTCACTTATTATATTCTGCAATATGGATTTATAGACACCAAATGTGTATTATGTATACAGGTTAATAAACAGACAAAAGTGTGATAAAATTTTATCTTATAATGTCCATTTGTGATATTTTAAGCACGTTTAACAACCTGAAAAAAATTCTAAGAAAAACAGGACAAATGTTTCAAACATTTCTCGTTAAATATCACTGATGTAATAAGAATAATGTGTATTTTCATATTTTTATTTTAGTTAGTATTTTAAATTGTTTTATTTTTTCTTCTCGTGTACAAATTTATTTGTTACGAAAAAACCCTTTTTATCAGTAAATAATTTTTATTTAATTTCATCATGAGGTATATTTTTAACTGTAAAAACTAATTATATGTTATTTTCCAAAACACATACAACGTTCAAAAATCGTATTTCTAATTTAACTACTTAAAAAAAAAAAAAAAAAAAAAAAAAAAAAAAAAACTTTTTCATTTAGCTGTGCTTAAATGCAGCAAAACAAATTATATTATAAAAATTTACCTTAATAAATATCATGCCATATAAGTTGTTTTGTTTTAATAAAAATGTTAAATTACGTCAAATAATTTTTGCTTATTAAGTAGAAAATGTAAACTCAAAATATATTGAGAAAATAACGAGCAATTAATTGCTTGCATAATATTTAATATATTAAAGCTTAAACATGTATTTATCAGTGATAGTTTTTTATGTTATAAAATAAGCCAGAATAAATGTCTCAGAAAAACTTACAAGGAAACCGCCAAACATGGTGCGCACAGATTTTGATGATTTTAAGGTATGTTATAGAGGTCGAACCCCTAACTATCCTGGTCAAAGGTTTCCTTCAAATGGCCCTTAGGTTTTGAGAAATTCGGGGTTAAAGTTCAGCATACATTTATAATACCCAATAGATCGCTACTTCGAGCGAGGTATCTGTGGTGCAGCGCTAGCATGCGGGATTTCTGAACGCAATGCAAGGGTTCTGTCCCCTCCTATGCCTTTTTTTTTTTTTTTTTGGCACATTGTACGTTTCAAGCAGAAGTGGGAATTCTACGTTGAACTTTTTTATATATATTATATATATTTTTTAATTTTTTTTTTATATTTTTCCTAATAAATTATAGAATGTTTCATAAAATCTTACAGCTTTTCTGCAATTATTAAACTAATATTCTATTTACGAAACTCCAAGCTAATTAATGTATAGATTTATTGATTTATTTATTATTATTTACTTTTTTATATTTTAAGCACAGTTCTAAAAAAATACTTTTTTTTTTTTTTTTTTTTTTTTTTTTTTTTTTTTTTTAATGTTATACAATTTATTTTGTATAACTTATACAAAATAATTTTCACTTCGAATCTCCCAAACGTATGTGAGATTAGATATTTTCAAAGAAATAATAAAATTTTAAAGCAGTAACACTTATATTTAAGTTTTTTTCCAGTTGTATAAATATTTAGTGCACTCTAAATACATTTATCATTAAAGTTCAAACTCAATATCATTTTTCAATCGCACAAAAAAATGACAGATTACATTTCAGATTTGTTTTCAATCTAACAAGTAAAAACACTGCCAATATCACGCATAAAAATTTAACTGGAAAAGCAAAACTCGTCTGTAAATGAGAGATAAAATTTGCAATACATACAAAAAAATATATTTTTTTTAAATTGTCTGCTGCGACTTTCATGGAAATATCAGAATGAAATTATTTTCCTTGGCATAAGATTTTTTTGCAGCCAGTTGCAATGTTTGGAGTAATGCTGTATATAGGAAAATTCTCTAGATTGTAATATAATGGAAGGAACAAGCACTGATATGGACAATTCTGGCTTGGAAGAAAAACTAAAATATGAAGTAACGAATGCTCTAAAATATTGCGAGACATTGTTAGAAAATGATAATCTCTTTACACATTCGCCATCTGTTAATATTTCTAGTGCTTCTATAGCAATGGCTGAAGAATTCCATAGCTCAATTTTAGACATATTGGACAGTCGGCAAATTATTTATTCAGATGAATTGATAATGATGAATGAAGAAGATGAACATAACGAATTTACAGAGGTATGTTTTGTTACTTTACCAAAAATATTCATTATATTTATTGTTCAATAAAAAAAAATCGAAATCAAATAATTTAAAATTATTTATTTATGTAGTGTCCGGGATTTCACGAAGATGAAGCGAATATTGTGGCTGAGGAATTTTCACCCGAACCACGTGACTATATCCCATTGTGGTACAAAAAGAATGCGGTTGCTTTAGCTGAAGCCCATCCAAAATGGAGTTTAAAATCATTGCAAGCTAATGGAGCAAGTCGCTTAAAACAAAAGCATCTCTTACGTAGATGGAAAGATGATGTAAATCGTGGAGGTACTTATTTTGACAAATGGAAAAGCATCGATTATGAAACGTATGAAAGATTTGTTGAAGCTCGAAATAATATGGAACAGGTAAAACAAAACGAAATTTTTCAATTACTGATGTAACTGCAAAAAAAATTGAAAACTATTATATTAATTTATTAACTCATTTTTTATTACTAATATACAGGTCACGACACGGACTTTACAACACTGGGCAATGAGTGCGGCTGCTTGTTTTCAGTCGGATGATTTCCATTTCCTTGCAAGTCCCAGATGGGTAGAAAGATTTAAAAAGAACCATCGGATAAGACAACGTAAAGTGACGAAATTTGTCAGTCGCAAAGAAATTACAACGATTGAAGAAATAATGGAAGCGGCTGAAAGATTCCGTGTACAAACAAAAGTGCTAATTAGTAAATTTGACTTGGATTACGTAATTAATACGGATCAAATTGGATGCCAGTACCAAACATCCTACAACAGATCACTTGCTGAGCGAGGAGCTAAATCAGTGTTTGTCAAAAAAAATTTCAATAAATTAACGCATTCTTACACAGCACAGTACTCTCTTACAGCATCTGGAATTGTTTTACCATTCGTGTTCATTTGCATACGTGAACAATCTGGAACATTTGGTCCAATTGTTCAAAAGAAGGTAAGTGAATTGAGCGCCACTTTTAAGAACGTAATCGTTACGTGTTCAAAATCCGGTAAGTTGACAAATCAAACCTATGCAGAATATTTAAAAACTTGTCTTCTTCCCTACGTTAAGAAAAATACTTTTCTTTTGATAATTGATTCGTGGGGAGGTCAGACAGATTCGACAATCTATGATGAGATTTTCGAAAATGAAAATGGGGAGGTATCATGCATAAAAAAAATAATTCCACCAAAATGTACCCCTGTTTGCCAGCCATGTGATGTCTATTTTTTTCGCCAAGTAAAAAATTTCATGAAAAGGTTACAAAATGCAACAAGTTTGCTAGAAAACCAGAGGGAAATATCTTCACAAGAAGATATTATAAAAATACATTCAATTATATTACATCAATTTAGCTCCCCTCACTTCCGCCCTATGATAAGATACGCATGGTCTGCATCAAAATTAATAGATAGCAGAGAAATTTTCATAAATCTAAACGATTTATGCTTTCCAACAACATTGTTAAAAAAATCATTTTCATTTACCCTTACCTTAAACATTCATTTACCCTTTTTAATGTATTTATCGTAAATGAAGTACTAATATATACATATATATTAAATTTATTTATGCTTTTCTCCAACAATGTTAAAAACATTCATGATCATGCAAAAAAGTCGCTTTTTATAAACTGTGCTGTTTTTAATGTCATTTTATGTTTTAAAGGTTTTTACAATAAGTATCCTTTATTAAATGTGTATTTATTTGGACTTATACGGGTGATAATTAGCATTTCTTTTCCAACTTTTAATGCATTTTTTAATATATATAAAAGTAGAGTATTTAAAAAATATATATTATGTTAATTAAGGCATTCTTCCAACATTGTTAAAAAAATTTCATCTTAAGAAATTCTTTTTATGGCGATTTTTAATGCCATTTTATGTTTTGAATACTTTTGCGATATGTATCACCCAATTAATTCTATATTTATTTAATTAAAAATGTCAATGACGGTAATGATAAACATTTTTGTATCTCATCAGTTAAGATGTTGCAAGATGTTTAGAACGAATCAAATAATATTAAAAGGATATATTATTTTGTAAATATTTTCCTCATCAATTACTTTTTTTAAAAAAGTAGAAAATGCAAGTAAAAAAAGTATGTATTATTTTATAACTATGATAAATAAATAAATAAATAAATAAACATAAATGCCAACAATAATAGTAAGTTAAAAAAAAAAAGACAGGACTTCTAGACTTTAATTATCTTGGATTTTCGTCGACACAAATATTAGTCTAATAATTGCAGAAAAACTATAAATTTTTATGAAACATTCGAAAATGTAAATATAATTTATTATGAAATTATAAAAAAGTTCAAAGATGCAGATTTCCCACTTCTGCTTAAAACGTACAATGCGCCAAAAATTTAAAAAAAAAAAGGGCATAGGATGGGACAGAACCCTTGCATGGCGTTCAGGAATCCCGCATGCTAGCGCTGCACCACAGAGACCTCGTTCGAAGTAGCAATCTATTGGGTATTTCAAATGTATGCTGAACTTTAACCCCAAATTTCTCAAAAACTAAGGACCATTTGAAGGAAACCTTTGACCAGGATAGTTAGGGGTTTGACCTCTATAACATACCTTAAAATCATCAAAATCTGTGCGCACCATGTTTGGCGGTCTCCTTGTTAGTTCAAACTCTAAGCAAAAATATTCATCTTTACAAAAAATAAATACGTACATTAAAAACATAGAGGAAATGCGGGTAAAATGAATAGCAACAGTCTTTTTTATGAATGAAGAGATGAATCTTACCGGAAATATATTCATGTTCTCATCAATCTCAAAAGTTTTTCCAGGTAAATAATTTTGTTTCCTTTAAATATTTCTGTTTCAGTCTTTCTCTACTTTTTAGGGTTTCGTTCATCTCACGAAACCCTATTACTCCCGCTCCGTTGTCTGTCCATCACAGAGCCACTCTCAGAAACTATGTAACTTACAGAGTTGAAACTTTGTATATATATAACTGAATACCAGCTATGAAGTTCAAAATATCAAAATTTGAAAAATTGTATTATTTTAATAAATAGAGATAAAAACCAAAATTCTAACAGCCTTTTCCTATTAAAGTTAAACATTTTTCGTTATAGCAGTCGCCAAAAATTAAAAATCCACAATGAAATTCTTTCTACAATAATTAATTTTCTATTGAACGATTTCCACTTGATCAAATGAAAATGAAATAAAAAGTTTCACCAATTGAAAAAAAAAAGATTAAAATGAAATAAAAATGATTGACGTCATAGTGGTAATAAAACGCAAATTTTCAAAGATTTCTCAATAATACAATGAGTATGAGTATATGTATATGTACACAAAGCAGATTAATATCACGTCATTACAGAATTAAAAAGAAAACCTGACGTCATATTGAAAGTTTAATGAATTTTTCAAATGTTTGAGAATAATACAAAGCGAGTATCAATATGAGTAATAGAGAATAGTAAATATATGAGTTTGAGAAACATATTGAATCATGATAAAAATCTGATTATGGAAATATTCGCATATTTTAACATTCTGAAGGTGTACAACATGTTTATTTTGAAATTATTTTTTTTAAATATCGCATTTAGTCCACATGACAGATACTGTTATGACAGAATATAATAGCGGGCTGGTTTAGATATTCGAAAAAAAAATGAAAAAATAGACCGGTAAATTTTTACTTTATAAAAAACATGACCTTTTTTTTTTTTTTTTTTTTTTTTTTTTGGCCTAAATGAAGTTTATTTGGATTCATTAAAGAAAGGGTAAAGTGTTTTGAAAGGAATATTAAACGAAACTCTTTGAGCGATCTTCGATCACACTTACCCACTTGTTTCTGAGTATTCGACTATACCTGTCAGATTGTAAAGTTACATATTCGTAGTATATATATATTTTTCGGTATTTGATTAATAATTTTCTTTTCATAGGAATCACTGAATGCGTTCATATTATCCACAATATTCTTTCGGTAAAGGTTTTCAATTTTCATGCAAAAAGCTTTGTTGTGCTTATTTATATATGTAACATCAATCAAACGATTACTTCAATCATTATAAGAATACGTCCATACACATAAATGAAAAACATAGTAACTTGTTAAAAGGAAAATGAGGGTTTAAATTACCACTTCTTCTCCTACTACAAAAAGTAGCATTTAACGTTATTTTAACATATTACGTGCACGTTATGTTAACGCTAAGGCAACACATTTTCTTTCTAATCACATGTAAAAAATCTGATAAAAATTATTATAAATATTAATTTTATATTAATAAATATTTATTATAAATTTTTTTATAAATTATTATTAAATATGTTTTTTTTCTTGAAAAATTTCAATGATGAAACATAAACCTTCTTCAATCACTTTGTATTTGTTACGGAAAGTATTTATCATAAATTATTGTTCGTAAATATATTTTTTTTATATTTTAATTACATTTTTTTAAAAACAAATACTATAAAACTTGCAAGAAAAAAAAATCGTAGAAAAAGAATTAAAAAGATAACTGAAATTTCAAGGCGATTGAAAATCATATATATATTTTTTTTGAAACAAATTTTTGTCAACAAAAGAAATTGGTCTTGTAATTAGAAATGCAAAAATTAAATGATATAAAATTGTTATAAGTGGAAAACATATTTTATTATAATAGGAAAATGTGTTTTGATACTCAATAGTATATTTTCATACACACCTACAAGATACATTTGGGCCTATATAATCCTCCCCTGCGTGCATTTAACTCTAAGTAATTCAAACATGATTTTAACAAAAATATTAAAAATAATTTCTATGAAACAAATTTGCATTATAAAGATTGGCGAACATTTACATAACTGCATACTCAGGTTCGGTAAATCCCAAAGAATCTAATAATGTAACTGTTAAAGAATTAAAAGGCCGATTTAGGCCTTTTTCGATTATAAAACATTTCTCTACAATTCCTTCTCATAACGTAATTAAAATAAATAATACTCTATCCTCAAAATTGTCAAAGAAGTAGCGTTCTGAATATTACATGGGGTTTGAAATACCACAGTGTGCAGTCCTAAGGTTAAAGTATAACACGGCATTTTAGAAATTAAAATAAAATTACATGGACTTAACAATTTAGAATTTATTAATACAAAATATATATTAGTGGTGAATATATTTATAATAACTGGTAAATAACTGGAATAACTGGTAAATCTACAGATCAGGAGCCTCAACGTCAGCTCTGAAAATCATTGTTTTTTAATATCACTTTTCATATTTAGCATCTTACAATCCGCAATTTAATTTTTTATATTATATACATAGTATTTATAGACATATAAAACACTTCGAAGGTTTTCAAAACTTAGAACCATTGAATTAAACATCGTTTATGCAATGAGACTCTGAAATTCTTATGAACTTTTTTTTCACGAAATGTTTTGGATAAAGAGTACATTTCTTCAGGGGGGCTCCGCCCCCCTGAACCCCCCTTAATCTTGTTAAATTTATATTTGGGATTTCCTATTGATTGTGTGAATGATTATAGTACATATTGAATTTCGTTTTATACTGTGGTTTAATTAAGATAAGCAACAGTTTGGAAAATAATTTCATGCTATCCTAATACCCAAATAACAATATTTACTTACCTTCCAACCACGAAACACTTGCATTGCATCTGATGGATAAGTTGAATATTTCGAGTACAAAAGCAACTTATGGAAATGAATCTGAATGTACTATATTTACCTTATATCTATTTTAGAAATCTAGTTTAATTACAATTTTTGTTTCGGAAAAACAGTTTTGATGGTCATTCTATAATATTTAGATGTAAGATCTTATCTAAGTACATCCTGATCTACTCGATGGCAATAGCATAGTAAAATCTCCAGCCCCCCCCCCCCCAAAATATATATATATATATATATATATATATATATATATATATATATATATATATATATATATATACTAATATTATAACGGAGTAAAGATTGTTTGTTTGTTTGTTTGTTTGTTTGTAGGGGGTAATCTCTGGAACTACCGAACCGATTTCAAAATTGATGGTGGCAAATTCATGGTGACAACCCCTGCTCCAACATAGGCTATATGTTATGTCGGTGCACGACCCCCAAGGGTGTACAGGAGCAAAAAACGTTCGAAAATTGCGATTTTTGTATACCGAAGAAGCTAGAAATTTGAAATTTTGCATTGTAGCTAATTATAAGATGTAAATGCTCTCTAAGAACAAATTTTTAAAAAAATTCAAAATTTAAGAGGGTGAAATAAGCGAAAAGCGTTCGAAAAACATTCTAAATTACAATTTCTATGGAATCTCTGGAACTACAGAACCGATTTCAAATGTAATAGTGGCAAATTGATGGTGACAATCCCTACTCCAACATAGGCTATATTTTATGTCGGTGCCACTAACACCAATGGGGTGCAGTAGCGAAAAATGTTCGAAAATTGCGACTTTTTTATACTGAAGGAGATAGAAATTTGAAATTTAGCATTGTAGTTACTTATAAGATGTAAATGCTCTCTAAGAATAATTAAAAAAAAAATAGAAATTTGAAAGGGTGAAATAAGCGAAAAGCGTTCTAAAAACATTCTAAATACAATTTCTATGGAATCTCTGGAACTACAGAACCGATTTCAAAAGTGATGGTGGCAAATTGATAGTGACAATCCCTGCTCCAACAGCCTCTTTAATAAAAAGTTATGCGTTGCTGAAGACTGGGTTTTTCGGTAATTGTTGCCATAGATTAATCTCGGAAAATGAAACATTTGAAGTTACTGAAAAAAATAATAGCTCGAAAAGTATTTGTCAGAAAATTGTTCGGCCAACGGCGTTTGAAAGATAAAAAATTGTATATTTCTTGATATAAATTTCAAATCTAATGATTATGCCGTTTTTCAAATATTAAATTTCAAAAATTACCAAATTACACAATGGAGTGCCATAGCGAAACCTTCATGCGTAAAAAGATAATGATAAGGGCGACGTGTCCTGACGTGTATATTGACACGAGTCACAAATTATAGTAGTCTTATTATTCTGTTAAAATATAAGAGTGAGTCATGAAATGTCAATATTTTGTTTGATTAAAAGTTCGTTAAGAGAAATTGACCAGCGTAGCGGGCGTAGCTTGCTAGTATATATATATATATATATATATATATATATATATATATATATATATATATATATATATATATATATATATATATATATATTAGTCATATTTGGAAACTTTTAAACCTATTGGGTAATCATTCATAATCGTGTCTACTGCCAATTCACTAAATAGCAAACGTGATTTGGCGCTATAAATTATTTTTTGTGATAGCTTTTTATGATCTCAGTTTACAGTAATTGTGCTATTTCAGGATGTATGTATGCGTTTTACTACGCTAATTTCTTTAGATTAACCATCTCGTTGTACAAGACATTTTATCCTATTTTTAAAATAATACTAATTTTCAACCACGAAAAATCCACATCTCTTCCAGAAAATGAATAATATCTCATGTAAAAATGTTTCTTAAATCATTCTACAGTAGTTAAAAGGTAACTTATATCAAAGTAAATTTATTTCAATAAAATACAAAAATCAACCGAAAATAACTTATTTTGCGAATAAAATATTGCAGCTAAATAGTCTGAGTTATTTGAATTTTATTATTTTGATATTCTTTGAAATATGGTTTCTAGGTTACGGTTAAAGAAAGAGGAAAATAAAAATAAATGCATTTTAAAATTTGAAAAAAAATATAAAATAAAATGTATTATATTATTAGAACAGGTGTATAAAATTGCACCAAAAATTATACATTTAATTTAAAAAATCTGACAAATGTATAAACAAAATTTCAAATTAATTTGAATAATTTAAGACATAACTTGATAAATTTTAGCCTTCATAACTTACCGTTTAAATACATGAATCAAATGCTCCATTTTATTTTCACAAATAAAAAATTTCAAAATCGTCTGAATTCCCATAGGAAAGCATTATGACCTAAAAAGAAATGTTCTATATTTTCCAAACGAATGAACCAAATGTAACTAAAAACTATACAGCTAATTTCGGGTACCTCACCAACATACCTACCAAAAATCAACCTAATCTGATCATTTTTGCGGAAGTTATCGCGGAACAGACAGACAGACTGACAGAAACCAAAAACTTTTCGGGGCTCCACAGTAAGCCTCAACTGACATTTCGGCAACTACTAAAGAAAGATTACTAAATCAGTTTTCCAAACGAAAATAATAAAAGCGTTGAATGTGTAAATTGAATATAGGCCATATAAGAGGAATTTACATTTGTATAAGTATATTTTATACACGGCATTTTATTCAATTTCCGCAACATATAATTTTTAGTGGTTGAAATATAAGGTAAAGCTAGGATAGTCTGCGCACAATTCAAGATAATTGCAATGAAGAATCTAAATATTAATTTTTTGCTAAACTATTCATGAATAATTTTACTTCATTTGTTTTTTATGCATTTCCATTGCTATTTTGTTGTTATGTTGAAATTTATTAGAACAGTTGTAATAAAACCAAGAAAGTTATTTTGCGCAATCTGTCCTTACAGGGTTGGTGTGATTGCGTACATGGGTAGGAGAGATTGTTACTAATAATAACTACAATTAAATTGTTAACAATAATAATTACACTTAAATGGCATTGCTGTAAGGTTTTTCTGAAGAAATATTATTGTATTAGGAGTGAATATTTCAACCTAATGATTAAAGAATCAGAAAAAGGAAATAATTTTAAAAACGATTAAAAATTTTTAATTAAAGGGAAAACAATTAAAGAATCAGAAAAAGTCCAGATAAGATTACAAGATGAAATTATGTTACTTAATAACACGTTTAACACGTTAATATTTGTCCATTTTCAATTTTCATTTTTTATGCAAATTTACCAATAAGCTGCGTAATCTCTCCCAGCATGGAAACTAATGGGAACACTGCGCCATCTGTCCTAAGTAGCAGATGCGCAAACTCTCCAATTTCGGTAGGAGAGATTGAGCGGCATTTTATTTAAACATGAGCTCTTCTAAAATGGACCGTTGATGTTCACATTGTTAGTCTAGATTAGTAGCTTATGAGAAATCGTTTAAGTTAAAAATATTTTGTACTATTGACATTGTATTGAAATTCTGATGAATAGCTATGAAAATTCAAGCAATTACTTTGGGAAAACTAAACAAAATAGCAATACTTTATCTTAGACGCTCAAAACAATCAACGTGTACTTTCAAGTAGACACTCCACTACTGTTGTTGTACCTGGAGTCGCTGTGCGTTCACTCTACTCCTTCCCCCCGAACCTCTATGTGCGCAATCTCTCCGACCGCGCCATCTCTCCTGTCTTTACCTTAAGTATTATTTTAAGGATAGGATAAAATATATTGTACAAAGTTATGGCTATTCTAATGAAATTAAAATAGTAAATACATTCAGGCATATACTGAAGAAATGAAGTAGCACAATTACTGGAAACTGAGAATATAAAATTAAAGCGACAACGGGGGGTTCAGGGTACCCCCTGAAGTAATATATTGTTATTCTGAAAACATACAGTAATAAATATTTTATCCTATCACTGCATAACATTGTGTTTAATGCGATACTTTTAAAATTTCCGGAACTTTCGATAAATTTTATATTCTTATAAATGTATAAAAAACTTTAAAAAATTTAATTTTAGGATACCAAATATTATGCAGATAATGTTAAAAATTAGTGAGAAATATGAACAGTGATTTGTAAAGTTGACGTTTAGTCCTCTGAACTGTAGATTTACTAGTTGTATATTACGGTGGAACAAATGAAAACGGAACAGAAGCCACAAAATGAAATGACATTGTCTATTTCAAATGTAATCCGCAAATTTAGAGAGGCACTTGATTCACGGTTTCAACAAATGGTGAATACCGTGACCCTAGAAGTAGTTTGGTTGAAATTGGATTTAGTTTCGAACATTATCCATAACTTTGATTTCCGAGTAAAAGCTGCCACCCATCAATTCCTTTTATCAGCGGAACAAAGATGTGACGGCAATATGACGATGTGACAACGTGATGACGAGGTGATCTTAAAAAGATCGGTATGTATCATCATACACAAATTTGTATCCATTGCAGAAATCATTGAGCCAGTCCTTCAAATAAGTCAATGACAGTACATGGTCTCCGTACACTGCCTTTCTTTGCGGATGTACTGTGCAAACCCTCCCTCCTTCTGCCACTAATACAGGAATAACAAACACTGCATGCTCTTTATTCTGCAGACGTTGATGAATAACAATCGACTGCCTGCAGGACGATATTGTTGGTCGACCCCCATCGCATATCGCAAACCCCAGAGAAACTACTCAGTGCAAATCCATTTCCGCAGTTTTCTTACTTACCACTCTACCTCTAGAGACAGTCTCCCTACTCATACAAAATTAAACCAAATTAAAACCGGTGTTCCGTTTGCATTTGATCTGCCCTAATATTTTCCACGCTGAATAGGAAATAGTATAAAGAATATTTTGCCCGTTATTGATAGCTTAAATATTTTCAACTACATAAAAGACAAATTGTAGAAATTAAACAAAACTATACTGATGAATAATAAATAAAGATTATATTTACTGAAATATAATAATTCAAATAATCCAGTTTAATATATATATAATGAAATATTCTTATTAATTGCTTACAGATTTTTCATTTATTAGATTATATTTCAATGTCTTAAAGCAACTGATTCAATTTTCTACAATTATAACAATTTTCTGAAATCCATAATGAGGAATATTTTTTTTGTACAGTTTGTAATTTTATCATATCTAATGCAATTTCTACAAGGGTTCAAATATTCCTTCAGGCATAGCGAAACTGAGAGTATCTGTATCATTTACTCTTTATGAATTACATTAATTAAATCTTAATTAATGTCTTTGACGTCTACCTTTTTATGAAAATTGCTGGTTAGTAAAATATATTTCAGAATAATTCGATTTCAGAGATTTTCTATTTCTTATTAGTGTCTTGTCTTCATACTATTTAAAAATGGCGTAAAAACAATTTTTAGGTAAGGTAAGGTTCATTTTATAAATTTCCTTTATCTTTAGAATGTCTTGAATATTTTATCTAAAATGCAAAATTTAACTATGCTCAATATACAAAAAAGATTTCATCTTTATTTTCTCTCAAAAAATAATACATTAATGTCTGTGTGGGTAAAATGAAAGTTATTTTTTCAAGTAGTTTAAGAATTATGAAAATTTAAAATTATGAACACGAAATGTTAAATTTACTTATAATTCTAAAACTACCTATTGCAATTTGGGTAGTTTTTTTACAATAACTTGTAAAGGACTTTACGGAATGATATGTATTGATGGATTCACATACTTGTAGCATCTAAAAATCGATTTCTGATTTTGAAAAATCTAAGTTATATTTAATATTTTTTTCAAAAACTATATTTTTGCGAATAAATTTCCTAAAAAATACAATACTTACAATATTTTATTATTTTTTTCTTAAACAGGAATCGAATTCTAGAAGTTGCAAATATGCGAATACAAAATTAAAGCTCATTCCGATAAGTAGTTTCCGTATTGAAATCCGTTAGCAATAATTGACAAGTTGGAAATTGTACGTCAAACGTGACAAATGAGGTGCGTTAGTACTATAGCCAGTTATATAAATATTCAGATCTTGATGATTTTTAATACTGTGGAATGAATTATGTTATGTCGTCTGCCGGTTAATTTATGTAATAAAATAAGTACCTTGGTCGCTTGACGATTAAACCTCGGAAGCTCCTGTAACAAGAAAGCACCGATTTTTTTTTTTAAATTCAAATTTCTTAATAAATGTTTTTATTAATATTTTCTAAAGTTTTGATTCGATTTTCATAAAATTTGAAATGTCGCGACAAAATTCTGCAAGGATATTATATCTTAAATTTCAAACCATTCGGTTGGGTAGTTTTTGAGTTGTTATATGCGGACGGACGGACAGACAGACGGACGGACCAGACAACGACAATAGGTGCTACGTATTTATATAATTACGAACGCACCTAAAATGTGAATTTAATTATAGAAGTTCCAAATTTTAAGCTTTCATAATTCTTATGCTACAAGATCGAATGATTTCTGGTTTAGAATCCCAAGGTATAATTACCGAAAAAGCCAAATATTATGTCAGAATTAGCTGTTCGGATTGCAAATTTCAGAGTTTGCAACATTGTCACTACAAAGACAACCCCCTAAGCTTAATTTTATAAAATAAATCAAAAACAGCTCTTTTTTCCAGTTGAATGGCTATTTACTTTTTTCTTCTGTGACATTTTGCTGATTCAAATGTATGGTGATTTAAATGTATGGTGATAAAAATGTATCTTCTCTTATGGCCGACTGCATTTTGTTTAGTGTCTAATTGGCCCTTTTTTTGTCTGCTCATTTTACACCACGGTTGGTGTAAAGCGAGTAGCTCGAGGGGTAAAGTTGTTATATATATAGTTTATAACGCTTAAATAGAAAAATGAATGAGATCAAATTTCAAAGAAGATTTAATTTATCCATAAGAATGCATAATGAGCTCACTTTTCCAAACACCGTTCCTCTAACACCTTAAGAATTCTATTAACTTTAACTGCATAAACATAATCAATGTCTGTTTTTTTTTCCTACTTTTATCATGATAAATTTGAATTTACGAATGTTATCTATTGTATCTTATGACTTGCCAAATTGATTGCTATTTATGGTTTTGATTGAAGCATTTATGAATAAAAATCTCTTTATGTATGTATGAGAAGGCAACAACGTTTGATTTGAAAACTTTTCTTTAAATATGACAACATTTCCCCGATGAGAGATTATTTCGCATTTTCTATTTTATATCCTCAATATAAATATAATCGAAAATAAGTAAATATTGAAAATTACTTTAATTTGGAAAAACGAGTCATTTGAAGATTTTCAACTCTAAGTTCAGAATAGCGTAACGCTTCATACGCCAATTGAACAGTGATAAACTTCGATTTTATCATAATATTGAAAAAGATTTTAGACCTGCATCAAATGACTTAATGTTCACTAACTTTTTACTTTAACAGTAATAAGAGTAAGGCTTTCGGTCCGTATTGCGGATCTAGTAGGACTAAACGTGTACGAAAATAACGTCATTTTCCCTCAATTATCTGTATAAAATATATGAATAAATATCCACGCTTAAGGGGAGGTTACAATTCATCAGCTAGAAAGTAAGTGAAGTTCCGGATTGTTACCTTTTTTTTCATGGAAAGAATAAAGTTACACAAAAACTGTTATTACACACTTATTATTCATAGTTTATACAAAAAAAAATTTCATTGTACAATAATAATTAAAATTGGTGGATATCCAGTCAGTTGCATAGGGATATGCTGTGCATGTGCCCTCCTCTACTTTTTAATGCACAGTTTTTCAAAATCATCACAAACAACAACAACAAAAAAATTCCGAAATCATACTGAATTTGGAAGAGCGTGAACATAATTTTGTGAAATTGAACGCAGTATCTTTTTTCGCTGTTTTTTCTCTAACTTGAACAAGGCTTACAAATATTATTTATTATTAAAAATATTGATTATTATTATTATTATTATTATATTATTACACATATCAAAGGTTCACGTCTCCACAAAATAAATAAACATTAATTTCCAAAAATAAAAATGTTTACAGGCTGATCCATTTAAACGCTACTTTACACGGCGCGGCGCCCTGAAAAAATTCGTTTCAAGAGAAAAAGTGTTTAAGGATTTTCTAAAGAAGAATAGCATTTTTTTTAGTTAATTGTTATATTTTGCAAATTACAGTTAGTCTGCGAGTCCACAATATACGAAGCGAAGAATTCTGAATTCGCTCGCTTTGAATTGACTGTAACTGCAATTGATTTTCAATTGACTTTAATGTTTAAAAATAGCTGACCCTCTCGGCGTTGCCTGTACCCTTCTAAAAACGATACGACACGTGAAAAGAATTTATAATCGGAATAAAAAATTGCAAAAACTTTAAAAATATTTGGGGAAAATCCGACTAAGTTTTATTAAAAAGAACACAATATTTACTATATTCAGCAAGAAGATTGAAATCTGATTTATTTTACCAATGTGGAAAACAACGCAGCGAATCGAAAGAAAAAAAGGCTAAATCTCGGCTAGAGGAATAGTTAAAATTTATGATAAAAAAAAAACAGAGGACAAAATTTACTATATTCAGATAAAAGGAATGTCAAAATAGTCAGATAAAGGAATGTCTTTTACGAATGTCGAAAAACCGCCACGGAACGGGAAACAACTATAAAAATCGTATAAACAAATTCGCTTAAAAACCAAAAATCATCTATGTATTGCGAATAAGCTCTACTGAGAAAAAGGACAAAATTTAATGTATTGGACTAAAAAAATAAAATTGAATTGCTTTTGATATGTAACAAAATCGCCTTGAAACGCAAAGTATATGCTAAAAATTCCCACTAAAATTCGCGCAAAAAAATTCTAAAAATTCTAAAAATTCTAAAAATTAGATAACAAAACAATGTGCTAAAACAATGAAACCGAATTTCCAAAAATCTGCATGGGACGCAAACAAAAAAAAATGAATAATCACATTCAAAATCGCAATAAAACTCACTAAAACTTCAAAAATCTTGGAAGACAAATCTCTTTGTAAAAGTTTGAAGAAGAACTATTTATATTGATATAAAAAAAATCGACATGGAGCAAGAAGAAACGCAAAAAATCACATTAAAAATCGCAAAAAAATTCCAAAATCGCAAACGACAAAATTTACTATAATAAACTAAATATTTGAAAGAGAATTATTTGTACCAATGTCGAAAACATGAAAAGCGCAAATAATTGATTTAAAACCTTATTTACAATTTTTAAACTCTAAAAAATTCGCACATGAGAAAATTTACAATATTCGGCTAGTGGTAGAAAACCGAATTTCATTTTTGAATGTTAAAAAATCGCCTCGAATCATGAAGAATCGCTTTGAACCACGAAAATTCACCTCGAAACGCGAAAAGTTGATGAAAGACGCGTTAGAAATCGCTAAAAATTCATAAATTGTGGATAACACAATTTGCTATACTACACTGAAAGTTTGAAACCGAATGCGGCTTATGAATGTCAAAAAATCGCGGCAGACCGCGAAAAAACACTAAAGATGGCATTAAAATCGCTATAAATTCTACTGTCCAGAAAGACAAAATTTACTATATGAAGCTAAAAGTTTAAAACAGAATTCCGTTTACAACTGTCAAAAAATCCCCTTTTAAAACAAAAACTATAAAAATCGAATTGAAAATCGCTTTAATTCAACGAAAATTCAAAAATGGGAAACTCAGAAATTCAGAAACGTGAAGAAATGGTAATAATAGCATTAAAATTAAATTAAAAAATGCATCAAATAATCTGAAATTGGGCTTTGAGGTGTATACTACAAATATACAGGTACATTCTTGACATTGTAGCTGTGCGTTCAACGGTTTCTTTAGAAAGACAGCACACACGTGCACATAAACTTCCTTATTATTATTCCTTCTTTCCTTATTATTATGATTTTACCTTTCTCTTTCTTCTTGGCGATTATTCTACACAAACTATAAAAATTCCAGAAATGTAAAAAAAAAAAAAAAAAAAAAAAAAAAAAAAAAAAAAAAAAAAAACCTCGATTTTTTGACGGATTAACACGTTTTAGCGTCACAGATTCCGAAAAACATGTTTTAAGAAAATGTCTGTCTGTCCGTCTGTCCTCATTGCATCATCCAAAAGTGTGTGAAGTTATGAATAGAATTGAACCAAATTTAATTTATATTTGATTCATACTACGGCCAGCAAGTCCTCCTTGAAATGGGGGATATTCCGTCGGAAGAGGACGCTGCTATAGAGACTTTTGTGCCATTTTCATTATTGTATCATCGAAAATTTATGCATAGAGTTGAACAAAATTTTATGTATGTGTTTTTGACTATAGCCTGCAGCTCTTAGTTAATTGTATTTAGGGGTATTCTACCGGAAAAGGACACAGTGATAGCCACTTAAAGATTTCAAATTTCAAAATATGTACAAAAATATTCGAAATACTAAACGGTTTTTCTGTTAAATGTTCAGTCTTGATTCAAGGATTACGGAGCAATTTTTTTTTGCCTTTACCTTAAAAAAATGCTGAGTTATGGCCGTTTGAAATTTTAGGCTAGCTGACATTTTCAAACAAGGCAGCAAAATTCATCCATAAACGGGTCTATTTTATGAGTTTTATTGAACATGGTTTCAGCAAATTTTTTTCATTGTTACAAACATCGTTCCAACTCTTATAAGTTTAACACTATATATTTATATTCGCCAACGTCAGGTTCTCGCTAGGCTTGGCGACAGCGAAATATCGCCAAATTATCGCCAACAGAAATAGTTTGCTATAAATTGAGCCAACTTCGCTATAGCGGACTAATTTGACGATTTCTAATGACGAACTATTAATCCGTATCTTTCTTCTAGTGTGGGCATCTGTTAATGTGTTGTATTCAGAGTAATAAAGATTGAAAAAATCCGTTTCAAATTTGTGAATGAACTGTGTTTTGGCAATAAATTGAGAGTTTTGTGAAAAATCTCGGTTTTTTGGGAGAACAAAAGAGGATATTAACAACTCTACCTGTTTATATTCGTCGACCAAAAGACAAAAAAGGAACACCCCATTTGTCTGTGTGTTTGTTTGTTGGCGATGGATAAAGAAATCTATCATATGTAGACATTTTAAAATTTGGTTCCAGATATAAGACGACATATCTCAATACACCCAGAGACTTCAATCATTAATTTGTTGATAATTAGCCGATATATTAATTAAAAACCATCACCATATTGGAATTACTCTCCGCGATTTTCCAAGCCAGTTAGCTTTCGTGCATGGTCAGGTTTACAACTGTTCTTCATGCCGTAAGATAGAAAATGTTCAGTTTTTTCTACAACATGCAATTGCATTTGTGCAGGAAACTGTTAGTTAAAGCGTTCAAAAAAGATGTTATTTTAACACCTCAACTTTCTAAAAGATAATGCGGATGCCAATTAATAACTTAAAGCATACAGAAAGAAGTCGATTAACCTCTTAATCTTTCAAAATACTAATTATTTATTCAACGATAACCGTATTCCATAAAAATATTTAAAACAGTATTAAACAATTTCTAATTCACGTTAGATATTACAAAAAATGCATCATGAGATGAGAGAATAAAAGATGAGAGGATAAAAAAGGAAATAAATAAAACATGGACACATGGAAAACATGTATTTAACAGAAACAACAGACACTTACGGATACACGATACTTTCGAGGTTTTCATGGTAATATTTATTAACAAAATATTAATATTTACTGTTTGAAAAAACATGTTTTTCTAAAGTCCTTTTTTATATTTTGTCGTCCTTCTAACGCTTTTCGTTTCACGATCCTTCGATAGTAAGAAAAATGAGAGTGAATTTCCTTTCAATGGTAAAATTTTATCACCAATGTTGCGACTGATTTTCTTTCGTGTATCTTAGAAATTATAAATAAGATAAGTCCTTTCAACAAAAATTACTTAGTATATGTTGCTAATTTACTGGTGAACCAAATAGTAGATACTTTTGGAAGGATTTTCATGTTAAGATATAAAATAAAATAATCATGTTCCGCCTGAAAAAAACTAACGAAAGGAAGCTAAGCTCGTCAATTTTTTTGCTATGGAACCATTAGACTAAGTTCGTTTGAAAAGATGCGTATCACAAAATTAAAAAAAAAGCACAGTAGAGCTTGCGTATTCCACCTGTACTTACACTGCGAAAGGTAGTGGCGCACAGGAAACTATATTCCTTTAAAATTATTTTCTCCTAAATAAAACAAAAGCAAAATGGATGGTGATCGACCGGGTGTATTCTGGCGAAGGCAGTAGGTTCCACAACCCTAGCTTCGTTTGAAAAGACATACTTTTAATTTTAGATTCGTTTGAAAAAGAAACACAGCGACAACACAAGTCAAAGTAGTACCTAAAGACTGCTAAAGTGGAAAGTATACCACCACGCAAGCCCTCCATCGAAAATGAAGCAAAACAAAAAATGAACTAAAACATAAAATTTATAGGCAAAACCAATGGTAAAAAAATAATTTTCAGAACTTTGATGGAGAACCTCACAACAGCAGGCTAAAGTAAAAGCTAAATGTAAAGGCTAAATGTAACGTCATAATATGGGAATATAAAGCATCAAAATAATTCGGGGTCCCCTACACTTCGTTGTCAAGGCTACGACGATACTAGGCATAGATGGAAATGGTATAGGAATATGGAGCAAAGAGGAGCCACAAGGCTCCATTAAGAAAGCCAACGAAAGAGATCTAAGATCCTGAAAATACGAAATAAAATGTCAGTTAATGCAATTGCTCTTATCCCTGAAAATGAAGAAAGATGTAATGAAACAAAAGAAAATACATCCGAGTATAAAATTTAATATTTCTGGTGAAAGATTAAAGTGTGGTACAAACATATAATGTTCAGTGGTCATGTTGCAAAAAATATTTGGTAGTGACGAGAAGAGAGACAAACAATATTATTATAATATCTATAATTCTACCAATAATTTTGATTAACTTTTTATAAAGATGGGACATAAGATAAATAAGTAAATTAAATGTAAATTAAATAAATATATATATATTTCATTAAAATTCACAAAATCTCAACTTTTATTATAAAGCACAAGTATGTGCGTCATTTAATACTGACGTCGCAACGATGCGGGTATGAATATGGTTAAAATTAATGAATGTTGCAACAATGGAGCTACTTTTTCAATTAGTATTAAACAATCATAACGTTATTTCTATTAGGAAATTCAAACTTTGGGACCACATTGCCTCCCCACCTTAGGGATAGAATTCTAAAGATTCAATATCCAATTCATGTATTGCCCTCAGGAGTACATCTATATTCCAAATTTCAGAGATCTATGTCAACAGGAAGCGTGGGAAAAATTAATAACAAGATTTGACTGACACATACATACAGAAATGTAAGATAAAAGAAAGCATATAATAAAAAAAATGAAAATCGGGCAATCAAAATTTAATATAGAGGAAAATCTGTTAACAATCAAAATACGTTTACGCGTATTATGAATTTCATAACTTTTCATAAATTTTATAGAGCCAAATGATAAAAATTTACATAATAAAAAAAATAAGATAAAATAAAAATAAAACTCTCCCAGATGATATTATTGGTCTATTATACATGCATAAAAATAGCTCTTTATCGAAATCAGGACAAAAATACTTATCAAATATCATGTATAATAAAACGTTCCATTTCTACATTATGTTTAAACACTTTTGTATAATAAATTAACATAAAATAAGGTGTATGTTATAAAAGCATTATTTACTAATTTTGTTAAAACAATCTTAAATTCCATTACTATGAGAGGTTTATTAAATAAAAATATACCAAAGAAAGCAAATAATGTATTCCAGTGTTTTATGATACCAATAAATTTTTAACTTTGCCTATTAACTTGCATTCCACCCCAAACCACTAGGGAATATTGAAAGATCAGCGGTTGATCATTATCGCTTCAATAATGCAGCTCCACATTACTACCATAAAAGTCTAGACCATTATAGCTCACATAAATAGCATATGAGCTCTAGAATAAAATTATAAAGATATGTATCAGGTAACATTATTCCTAGAAAGAGTGATTTAATTCTTAAGGAACTATTAATTCCATGCATTACTGTTCTTAAATAACTTTTAAAATATTTAAATCCCTGCTTTAGCGCAACAGCATTCAAAATATTAAAGTAAGAATTAAAAATTTAGGAAAAATAATTGATATTTATAAAAAAAAATATTACATTAAATATAATATAAAACGACCATTATCCTCATCAATAACACAACTCATCAATATTAGTATAAAAGTCAAAATATTCCATTATCACATGAAAATGTTATAATCACAACTAACATATTATGAGCACATTTCAGCCAAATGCATTTCTAGGAAGAATGATATCTTTTTCAACATGTTGAGAATAATTTTATGTTAATATTCCTTAATTTCTTAAAACTTAGAATGCCAGAAATATGATTTATAACTTTTAACATATTTTTCTAATTTTATTTCAATTATTTCTGAACTTTTATTTTGAATTACTAAACGTTAGCAACGAAATGAAGAGCTGAATATTTCTTTAAGAAGTTTCATTATTTTTTATCCTCGTTGAAGTTGCTTTTCCATAGGCTAAATAAATTTCACCAAATAATAAGAGAATAAATCTAAATTGGATAAAATGAAATAATAACCGTTTTATAAAAGCATACTGAAACATATTTTAATAATTTGTCATTAAAAAAATGTAAACAGAGAAATGCAAAAAAAATTCTCATTAAAAACTAATAAGATTTTGAAAATCAATAATGTTATCTTAAAAATCAAATGTTCTCCTTGAATTACGCATTCTAGAATAACAGACATGAAAATTAAATATTTGACGCACCACATTAGGGATGCCAATTCACATCAATGAAGTTATAAGTAAATTCTATTGCTCTAGTACAGAAATTTCTCGCAAATGAGTGAGTTATTCTATGAGAAGTTAAATATTATTATACATCTATATTGATTAAATGAAGAAACGGTATAGCAAATGAAATATATTTGCGATCTCACATTATGCGTTTACATTTTTGTGTATAAATGTTAAAACATTTTCAGTTAAAATTCCAAAATGCTTTAAAATAATTCGAAATATATAAGCATTGACATAGATATATTAAGTGAGTAAATAAACTTTCTAAATATAAAAAAAAGTATTTTTTACAATTCAAATGCAAGTAAAATTTGAATTAACAGTTTAAAACTAATTTCTTTCTCAAAAGAGTTAAATTGAACATGTTAAGTTTTTATTATGTTAATCATCTGAATAAGACTATAAATGAAAGAATGTGATGTAAATAAGGATTGATAAAAACGAATTTATGTACGTATCATTGTTTTAAATGTGACAACCCAATGCTTTCAGTTCTGAAATACCAGAAATACTCAGAATATTGAAACATGGACATACTCAAAACTGAGCAATTAGAGGTCAATTCATATTGATATTTGAAACATGAACATAATCAAAAATGTTTAGGATCAGTTTAAACTTATTTTTGAAACATGGACATACTCAAAAATGAGCACATAGAAGTCAGTTCATACTCATTTTTGAAACATGGGCATACTCAAAAATGAGCACATAGAAGTCAGTTCATACTCATTTTTGAAACATGGGCATACTCAAATATGAGCCCATGATGTTTTATACTTGATTGTGTGCATGTTTTCAGAAATGATGTATACATGTTTCAAACTTGAATGATTTTGATTCGGAGCCATTTGGACTCTTCGACATACTCAGATTTGAGTATTTTTTGCACAGTTGTAGTTTTTAAAGTGCACAGCTATTGTTTACACATTTTCAGGAGGAAGTATATGTGACACAGTGATCAGTCGTACTGTGATATATACTCCCGGCTGAACATGTACAGACAACACCATTGTTTTCGATTAACATTTGTACTGATGAGTAAATAAATTACCTAAGTAAACATTTTTGAAAACGCGTAACACATTTGGAAACCAGGTTTCAGCGTTGTGTTGATCTATAGATTTGTATATATTCTATGTAGTACGCTAAAATTTAGTTTAGTAGGAAAACGTATAATAGGTTGAATATTTCCTTCAACAGTTTCTAACAACAGACCGAAGCATACTTGAATTATTTTGTACAGCGCTGTATATTACATACAGATTTTTATACACGCCACATTATTATGCTAACATCTAATTCAGGTTAAAACATTCTTAAAACCTTTGAAACTACACTTCCAGAAATAATCATCCATATGCTTCCAGGTATTCAGTTATTTGCGTGGATCTGTATATGATTTTATTTATGTTCTACAAACATTGGTGAGTATACTACATATAGTTCAGCTTAAAAATGTGTGACTCCAAAAAAAAAAAAAAAAAAAACACCTTTAGGCAATTCACAACACTCAGTAATGCGTACGAATTCTTTTGTGTAGCCCTGTATATAATCTATAGCATTTATACACACCACATAGTATGTACAAATCTAGTTAAACTTAAAAACGCATATCATAACTGAAAATGCCATTCCCGAAATTATTCCAAATAAACAGTACATTGGATACAGTAATGTACCCGGAATCTTTTGTGAATCCCTGTAAATGAACAATAAATGCTAAGCATATCATAGTACTAGCAAGCTACGCACGCTACGCTGGTCAATTTCTTTAACGAACCTTTAATCAAACAAAATATTGACATTTCATAAATAACTTTTATATTTTAACAGAATAATAAGGCTACTATAATTTGTGACTCGTGCTATAGCCAATATACACGTCAGGACACGTCGCCCTTATCATTATCGTTTTACGCATGAAGGTTTCGCTATGGTAGTCCATTGGAAAATTTGGTAATTTTTGAAATTCAATATTTGAAAAACGGCATAATCATTAGATTTGAAATTTATATCAAGACAAATACAATATTTTACCTTTCAAACGCAGTTTGTCTAATAATTTTCTGACAAATACTTTTTGAGCTATTATTTTTTTCAGTAACTTCAAATGTTTCATTTTCCGAGATTAATCTGGTGCAACAATTAGCGAAAAACCCAGTCGTCAGCAACGCATAGTTTTTTTATTAAAGAGGCTGTTGGAGCAGAGATTGTCACCACCAATTTGCCACCATCACTTTTGAAATCGGTTCCGTGGTTCCAGAGATTCCATAGAAATTGTAATTTAGAATAACTTCAGAACGCTTTTCGCTCATTTCACCCATTTAAATTTGGATTTTTTTTTTAAATTTATTCTTAGAGAGCATTTACATCTTATAAGTAACTACGATGCTAAATTTCAAATTTCAGTATAAAAAAGTCGCAATTTTCGAACATTTTTCGATCCTGCATCCCATTGATGTTAGTGGCACCGACATAAAATATAGCCTATGTTGGAGTAGGGATTGTCCCCATCAATTTGCCACCATTACTTTTGAAATCGGTTCTGTAGTTCCAGAGATTTCATAGAAATTGTAATTTAGACTGTTTTTAGAACGCTTTTCGCTCATTTCACCCTTTTAAATTTCAATTTCTTTTTTATTTTGTTCTTAGAGAGCATTTACATCTTATAAGTAACTACAATGACAAATTTCAAATTTCTAGCTCCTTCAGTATAAAAAATCCAGTTAAACTGAGGGCATTGAGTTCACAGGCTATTCACACTAATTGTATATTATACTCTTATTTCAAAGAATTTGAAATAAGCCCATCGAAAAGTAAAGAAATAAACACTATATTAAGGGGGGGGGGGTCATCCCCCCGTTTCCCCCCCCATAGTTAACTAATGAACCCCTTAAACTAATCAGGTAAATCTCTAATTACAATGAATATATATACAAAATTTGAAGAAAATCGGATAATTCTGCATGAAAAACCCATTTATATAAATTAAGGCGGGATTAGCCCACTCCGTTCCCCCCCTTTATACTTAACCAATCAATCCCGAAAACTAATCAGGGAGGCGTCTTAAACTAATGAACCTATAAACAAATTTTGAAGCAAATAGAATAATTCTGCATGAAAAACCCATTTATATAAATTAAGGGGGGAGGTTTAGCCCCCCCGTTCCCCCCACCCTTTATACTTAACCAATCAATCCCGAAAACTAATCAGGGAAGTCCCTTAACACAGTGAACCTATAAACAAAATTTGGAGGAAAACGGAATAATTCTGCATGAGAAACCCATTTATATAAAATAAGGGGGGATTAGGCCCCCGTTCCCCCCCTTTATACTTGATCAATCCATCCCGAAAACTAATCAGGGAAGCGTCTTAACCCAATGAACCTATAAACAAATTTTGAAGCAAATAGAATAATTCTGCATGAAAAACCCATTTATATAAATTAAGGGGGGATTAGCCCCCCACCCGTTCCCCCCATTATACTTAACCAATCAATCCCGAAAAACTAATAAGGAAGCGCCTTAACACAGTGAACCTATAAACAAAATTTGAAGGAAAACGGAATAATTCTGCATGAAAAACCCATTTATATAAAATAAGGGGGTATTAGCCCTCCGTTCCCCCCTTTATAGTTAACCAATCAATACCGAAAACTAATCAGGGATGCGCCTTAACACAGTGAACCTGTAAATAAAATTTGAAGGAAATGGGATAATTCTGCATGAAAAACCCATTTATATAAATTAAGGGGGGGAGGTTTAGCCCCCCCCCGTTCCCCCCACCCTTTATACTTAACCAATCAATCCCGAAAACTAATCAGGGAAGTCCCTTAACACAGTGAACCTATAAACAAAATTTGAAGGAAAACGGAATAATTCAGCATGAAAAACCCATTTATATAAATTAAGGGGGGATTATCCCCCCGTTCCCGCCTTTTATACTTAACCAATCAATCCCGAAAAACTAATCAGGGAACCGCCTTAACACAGTGAACCTATAAACAAAATTTGAAGGAAAACGGAATAATTCTGCATGAAAAACCCATTTATATAAAATAAGGGGGTATTAGCCCTCCGTTCCCCCCTTTATAGTTAACCAATCAATACCGAAAACTAATCAGGGATGCGCCTTAACACAGTGAACCTGTAAATAAAATTTGAAGGAAATGGGATAATTCTGCATGAAAAACCCATTTATATAAATTAAGGGGGGATTAGCCCCCCACCCGTTCCCCCCATTATACTTAACCAATCAATCCCGAAAAACTAATCAGGGAAGCGCCTTCACACAGTGAAACTATAAACAAAATTTGAAGGAAATGGGATAATTCTGCATGAAAAACCCATTTATATAAATTAAGGGGGGGATTATCCCCCGCCCCCCCTTTATACTTAACCAATCAATCCCGAAAAGTAATCAGGGAAGCGTCTTAACCCAATGAACCTATAAACAAAATTTGAAGGAAAACGGAATAATTCAGCATGAAAAACCCATTTATATAAATTAAGGGGGGATTATCCCCCCGTTCCCCCCCTTTATACTTAACCAATGAATACCGAAAACTAATCAGGGATGCGCCTTAACACAGTGACCCTATAAATAAAATTTGAAGGAAAACGGATATTTCTATGAAAAAGTTATCGCATTACGTACGTACATACCGAACCGGCTGGCAAGCTCTCAGGGCTTGACAGCCAGTTTGATAGCTAAAAAATCGCAATTTTAGAAGGTTTTTTGCTCCTGTACCCCCTGGGGTTAGTGACACCGACATAAAATATAGCCTATGTTGGAGCAGGAGTTCTCACCATCAATTTGCCACCATCACTTTTGAAATCGGTTCGGTAGTTCCAGAGATTACCCCCTACAAACAAACAAACAAACAATCTTTACTCCTTTATAATATTAGTATAGATAAAGCAAGTATATATTAGTAAACCTCATTAATGTATATCACTTTTATTATATTCGAAATAGTGTAACTTAATTAAAATACGACGTAAACAGTTTTTGTTGTAGGTCGTTAGATAACGGAAAGTTATTGTCTGACCCTGTAAATAAATATTAAATGTATTGCATTCCAGATACGTGGGTATGCATGTTTTAGTTCAATGCATAGTTGCATATTAATGTCATTATGTTTGAGATAGTGTAACATCATTAAAATGTACACTAAAACTATTTTTTTCACTGACCGTAATGAAGCGGAATACTTATGACTGTCCATAAAAATAAACTATAAATTCTGCACAATCCACTTTCAATAGTGATCCTGACAAAATAAACTTCAATAACATTTAAAAACTGTAGGGAAATCCAACAATATTTACTAGAGTTAGACCACGGAAATACGGAAAGATAAACCGAAGTCATAAACACTTTTCAACTATAGTGAAAAGTGTTAAAAATTAACGTCTATAGAAAAATTGAACAAATTTTCAAAATGTGTTTTCTAAAATTATCTAACAATTCAAAAATCAAAGGTGCGACAAGCGGTATCTGAGAGCAACAGGAATCTGAAATATAAGAAAGTTACAACCAATAGACATCAAAATGCAGATTATTTTTAACACTGTATTTAAAACAATTCAGTGGAGCATTGTTTAAAAATAACATTAAATCAATTACTATTAAATCAGATGTTACAGTAGCCTCTTAATAACACTTACCCCATTTCCCTTTACATGCATTTATACTTGTTTTGTTATAATTCTAAAATGTAGTCAAATATTTGAAACATTTTTAAAGTTATATATTAAAATATCATAAATGTTTAAAAAAATTAAACTTGAAAAAAAAAATGAACAATTTATTACAAGTTGTAAAAATGTAATTAAAAAAAACTGCGTGATTCTCCTCGATGTAAAATATGTTGTTTAGGGAACTTATGGTTTTCAAAATAATATTTTAATTGCTAGTAAAATAGAAATTAAGCACTCAATAAAGTTAATAAAACACTTTATTAATTGCAATGAGTGCAATTACAGTTTTAATTTGTACCATTCATACCATAAAATTATATCAATTAAATAAAAGTTTGAGTAGTATCGCTTTCAATATTTCAGCACAATATTACTAATATAAAGGTTAAACACACTGCGATATTAAAGGAAATAATCAACACCATCAATTCTCAACAACGAAATTAGAGACGCATCTATCTGTTAAACAAATTTATACAGAAAGAGTGGCTTATTTTACGAGGCGTTAAGAATCGCTTGATATTTTATTGCTTAATTATATATATTGTATGGGAAATGAAATTGTATTCTGGCGAAGCGAATTGTATTTACACTCTTATAAATTAATAGGTATATGTTCAAATATTTTCAGCTATACTTCTAACATGCAAATACTTAAAAAATATATATCTATAGTTAGATATTAAAATATTATAAATGCCATATAAAATTTTAAATAGATAATAATTATTTATAATTTATGAAGCATTATAATACATCTAATTTCAAAAACTAAGCGTGGTAGTTCCCAATATAAAATACGTTGTTATTACGTGCATTATTATGTTATATTGTGCATTTGTAGCTATTAAACTGGCATTTTAATAATAGAAAAATAAAAATCAAGCTCTAACTAAACGTTAACAAGGCGTTTCTTTAAATACAGCAAAGTAAATAGAGTTTAGTTTTGTGATTCTCAGTAAGTGTGAAAAGATAAAATGTTGATCATTATCGCTTCAACAATGTATTACAGTATTAAAAAAATCAAAGGTAAGACAGCTTTGTTGACACACACATAGCATTAATCCGAAACAACTAAATTATAACATCATAAAGCTATCAAAAAATATCAGAGAAACGCATATCGTGACATATTGTATGAGGCTTACAAAATTACTGTACATTCCGTACATATTTCTCAGTTATAAATAATGTACTGGACGTGCAATGATATTGTGATTTTCTTTTAAGCTTTAAATACATACTTTTTTGAAGCATTAAAAGTTATCATTGAAAAGTATTTTAAAATAACATATTTAAAGCTGAAATTATATAATTATGAACAATTAAAATTACCAGCGGGGAAGATCGAGCTAAGCTCGGATCAGATTAGCTTGACCCATAGTGACTCCAAAAAGACCCACCAATTAAGTATTCTCGAATATGTGACCTATCCAAATGGTGTTTTCGTAACCCAAAGCAATAGGATACAAAATTTAGTCAAAATCGTTAGAGTCATCTTTTAGATAGAATTAGCTTGACCCATAGTGACCGAAAAATTACCCACTAATAGAATTTTCTCGAACATGGGACCCAGCCTAATGGTCTTCTCGTACTACAAAATGAAAGGATACAAAATTTAGTCAAAATCGTTAGCGCCGTTTTCAGATAAATTTCGCATGACTGGTACTGACCCAAAAATGACCCATTAATCTAATTTCTCGAACGTGTGGCTTATTCAAATGTTTTTACTTTTACTTTAACTTCAGTATAGTTATCCATTTCTAATCATTATAAAGCACCTTCCAGCTGTCAAGTTTGTTATTTCTGGTTGTAGCTCCTTGCTGTAATTGTAATTGTATTGTGTGAATTGTAAAAAATACTTTTTTTATATTTAGAAAGTTTATTTACTCACTTAATATATCTATGTCAATGCTTATATAATTCGAATTATTTTAAAGCATTTTGGAATTTTAACTGAAAATGTTTTAACATTTATACACAAAAATGTAAACGCATAATGTAAGATCGCAAATAAATTTCATTCGCTCTACAGTGTGTCCTAAGTTACTCCCATTTTTGAGCCGCAATCTGTCGCGCGGAAGTCGCGAGCCACCTGGTTTCGGAGCTTTTTAATCAAAGAGCAGTCCTACTGTGAACTGTACGTCATGGTGCAAGAGAACCAGCAACTATCCATCCAACATCTACGAACTGTGCAAAAGCCACAGTCATACCTACTTTCCCTATGAAAGACCCACAGATTGCCTGTCGAGAGGGAGCACAGACTCTAGCGACTCTGGAAATGCAACGTAAACAAATATTTTCTTCTTTTTTTTTTACCTTTTAATCTACAGTTTTTCTTAGGTATTTCTTTCAGTCCCTGCCGCTTGCTCACCCCGCCCCTTTTTTGACCTAGTATGTGCCAAAACCAATGTTTTTTCCTGGGCGCTGCGATCGTTCTGTCGGGCGTCTATTTTGACTGTTTTTTAAAGGACGGCTTAAACGATTTGGACTGAATTCTTCTTGGTGGGACCCGCGTGTTCGTTGGTGACCCCTGTGCTGTGCTTTTCTTGACCGTCGACGGCTGAAGTCACCCATCATGAATCCCCGCGTGCCAAGGAGTTTCCCGAAGGAGGCTATGTGCTGCACGTCTTGACTTCGCCAAGATGAATGGCATCCCTCTACTCGTAATCAAAAATTGTAAGATAGAAAGTTTCGTAAAAATTGTTTCAACCTTTTTTTTATACAAAACTAGCTTGATCCTTACCCATAGTGACCCAAAATGACGTTAACATAGATCGTTGTATAATAAATTGTCGTTCAGTTAACATTTAGATTTTTTTTTCTGATGTGTCGTGCGTTTTGTACTCTAAATAGAGCTGGTTACTGGTATTTTATTTTAATTACATTTCAGAAGCTTTAAAATTTACTTTTGGACAATGGATACACAAATAGTAACTAAACAAATATTAACTAAACAAATAGTAAACAAAAAAATAACGATTATTTGGAATCTCTAAATACAGATAATGCTTAGAATAAAAGACACGAGTGGCAATAAATCTGGCATTTAATCATATAAATGGATAATTTGATTGCACACTTTACATTTTCATTTGTAATATACATATGAATGATTGTCAGGAAGAATGGTTTATGTTACAAATTTTGGAAAATTGATTTTCTGTTGGAAAAGGGGCTTTATGGAATGATTGAGTGATATCCAGTGTTACAAATTGCAATTTCATAATGCACAAGTTTGTTTATTTTAAATAAAAATAAAACAATAAGCTAAAAATAATATTATTACTTTCCTTACCCACCTAATTATTTTTTATTACTTGTGAAGACAAAAGTGCAGAGTAATTAAGACTGGAAGAAAGGCATACATTGCCCAAAGTGCTCAGTAACTCGCTAATCAATTACATTATTAGTTTTTCCTCATATATGTAAAATTTTAAATTTGTAACATAGACCCTTCTTCCAGATACTCATTGTTATACTTTTAATTTACGTTATATATATATATTTCTCTTATGTGATGCGAAAAAGAAGGTCAATTTTATAATTAATCATATATAATTATATATAATTATAGGTCAATTTTAGTTTGCGACTTGGCAACAACTGTCTCGGCACAACGATTATCAGTGATTCTTTTTACGGACACATGATCCATTCAGCCATTCAAAATTCAGAGCAGGAGCTCTTTTTAAATACAGAACGATCTCTTGGCCAAGTATGAATAGCCACTGCCGTTGGATTCTTTAACGGTAACGTGATGCATTTAACAAATGAGCTTTTTCATCAAGAGTTTTTTTTAAACAAAGTAGAAAACGAGAGGTTTATGTTTTGTTAACTTGTTAAGCGTCTAAAAAATATTGTATTTTTCACGTCGAACGAACATTAGATGGACGAAATTCAATATCAAATTATATATGTTGATTGTTTTTGATTGATATATTGTTGATTTACATTTAACTATTTTACTATCACGTAGTGTTTTTCCAAAATTTTCGAATTTTTTGTAAATTTCATATGTTAAAATGATTTGAAAAAAAAATTATTATGTTTGTATAGTTCCTAGTGCACTTTTTAAATTTTGCAGCAAACTGTCCAGAAGACTGTCCAGAAGAGGTTTTATAGAAAATGGGTAAATAACCGTAACCTCTATTCTGACCATATTTTCGGTAATATGGTCAGGCACGCTTCATAATATAGTCAAGTAACAGTTACCTTTAAGAACGTTCGAATGATTGGACAGTTTGCTGAAGATTTTTAACAGTCTACTTCCATGTTACTACAAAAAGCAGCAAATTGGCGAAGCGAGTAGGGAGCGCGTAAGGTTCCAGATGTGAATTGCTTCGCAATTCACTGGGGTTGTCAAACGTTGACGAGGAGGGGGTGAAACAAACTAGTATATATGTACAAACTTTTAATATATACATACAACCATTAATGTTATACAGTTTATTCTTTAATTTATAATACATATCATACAAACTGCTTAACTGAAAGTATGCTTTTATATATATATATATATATATATATATATATATTTTTTTTAAGTTTCGGCTTTTAAGAAGCACTATATACCAATGAAAACAAATCCATTAAAAATTCAATATAAAACAAATATTAATGAAAAATTATATTGTTCAACTGATTACATTTAAAAACCAGTAATTTTCTTTTAACTATAAATAATGTGTTATTCACTAATTACATTAATGAATTCAAGCTAATATATATTATTTATGTTAATAGTTCTATTATATCAGCTGTCAAATATTTTCTGAGTAATGTACATTGTTTAGCCCAAAATAAAATATTTTATAAGCGACATTAAATATTTGAATTTTTTTAAAAACATGCATCTTGTCCATAAGTAACCTATGGAGTTTAATATTTCCAAAGCCCCTTCCGGTTTATAGAGCGAAAAATGTCATTTTCTTGTATCTAAAAAATAGAAAATATATATCAAATAATTATTACATTTTTTCTCCATTTCCAAAATTAAGATTTAATGCTTAAACTGTATGACATATGCAAATCAGAAAGCTTCCACTAATTTTATTTATATATTTATTTATTGATTTATTTATTTTGTAAAATGATATCATAATCAAATAACAAATAGTTTCTGAAATAACCCAGACTTTTTTAATGAAATTTTTGATTTCCGAAAATACTAATATGTGGATAATCATTCAATTCTTTGAAAAAAATAATATTATCTAAGAAAAATTCGATACGATAGATTTCAGTTCGAATTATAATTTTTTCTGAAGTATTTAATTTACTTTGAAGAATTAGCTAGAGTCAAATGTTCAATCCTAGTCGGATTGCATTTGCTTCCAGTTTTGTTATTAATGCACATCGATCGATTTTTGTTTCGTTTGAAACTTAATGCGGCCTCGCCGAATTTGTATTAATAAAATAGTCTAGTATTTTATTGACATTTTAAAAATCATATTTATAATCTGAATTTTAGGAAAATTTTGCATAGATAAAAACCTAATTCTTAATAAATCTAAATGTTATTTCTTTTTTCATTAAATAATTCTCATATGGAGATTTTAAATAAAGTATTGTAGATATTATACCACATACAAAATAGAAACAGGCATATCATATGTCTTTATTCACAATTTTACAAACTTCTCTTTTAATTTGAATAACTTTCGGAAACACGCTGCTTCAAGTATATGTATCTCTTGTTTTATTATAAATGTATTTATATTTATTTTAAGTCATAATCTATATATATTCTTCAACTTAAATAATCGTTTGTCCTTGATTATTACCATACTTTTATCCCAACTTTTGTAAAGATTAAAACAATACTAATGTGTCTTGTAATACGCTGCTGGAAGTATCCGACTTTTGAAATAGTAATATTTTGCCAAGCTAAATTATGGCCAGTAGTAATTAAACTTATTTCCAAAGCATTTTGACATTATTTAGAATTAGAGATATATTTCATGAATGGTTTACTTACCTGTTACATTGTAAAAAAATGGGTCGATCTTCTAAAAAAATTTTTGTTTTTCTCATTGATCTATGCAATTACAAAAGAAAAAATTGTATTCTTACTCAGTTACAAGAAAATCTGTAAGAATTACTAGAAAACAGCTAACAACGATTCCGGTTATAATACCAGTTACTAAAAAATACCGTCGAATACAAATTTACTAAAACAATTTTAGTAACCTCAGGAATTTTTTTTACAGTGTACACATTACACCGCGCAAATCATAACATATGCTCATCGAAATCCATTGAAAATGTCGTATGATTACAAAGTCATATAAGTAATATGATTAGCCGTGAAGCAATCAGAACATTTTTTTCATAGAAAATTAGAACCAATATATCACAAATTCTCATTACTGCATTCATAGTAAGATACAGACAGCTCTCCACTGATTTTCATCCTACTTTGATCACATGACAGTTCGATGATTAGTGGAAATCAGCTTATCTTAAACATATTACAGTCAAAGGGGTTACGGTATCATGACCAGTCTCTTCTGTGGGCTGCGGCTTATGAAATACATTTTTTAGACTATTCTTGCTTCCCTATTTTGTGCCTTGCTTCCGTATTTGGTTAAAATTGATTCAGCGAACATGTATTTTACCCACAAAAAGAGATTTCATAATATAATAATAAGCACGTGTGCGACATACTGACGGTACTATTGAACATATAACAACGTGCATTTAAAAAAAAGTTGATAAATTACTAACTGATTTTCCATCAACAGTTTTAATAATTATCCATATCGCTTAATTGTATCATATTTCCCCTTTACATTAAATATTAGAAATAAGAGTTTCGTATCTCCGGAAATAATATGCAATAGGCCTCTGTGACATAACCTTTAGCAATTAAATTAACCGCTAGACTCCAACAACTTTCTGCATCGCAACATTTTTTCAGTAATTTGAAATTTGTGTTTATTTTCATTAGCGCATTTGCTGATTTTTTTAATATTTGTATTTCCATAAATATTAATTTATACATATAGACTGTTAAATAGCTTATTATTTGTTATGTGTTAAAAATAAAACTCCTTATAAGGCAAATTATATTTTATATTACGCAAAATAGCATTTATTTTGAGATGTTCTATGATCGAAAATGAAATTATTTAAATTTTTGTTGATAACATTTGCTTAAAATTTACTAAATATTCCTGTAATATATGACACATTTGTCTTTCTGCAGTGGAATAAAAAATTACTGCAATTGGTGTTAAAAAAATATTTTTTAGTGCAAATAGAAGGTAAATAAAATGTCAAGGTATTTGAAAATATGTATATCGAATTATTATCTATATTAGTGAAGGATTTAAAAAAAATTAAATTCACGGTATGTTTTAAATATTACATCAACTATATGTTTTCACTGGTTTTTAAATGAAAGTATGTTAACGTAGTGTTATTGAATGTATTATTATAGGTTATGGTAAAAGATAAACTGATTGTTTTAAAATCTTTTTGTCTTTTGGTCTCATGATTAGAAAATGTGCAGTTTTAATTTACTACGTACAATAAATAGACGTATTTCGTCTTCAGTTAATTATTTCTGTTATTTTTTTCTATTTCCTAAAAGAAAGAAAAAAAAAATATTTCCATAAATTAAAAAATATAGATGATTAAAACTATTTTTTTTATTACTAACATCGCCTGCTTGATTTTTGAAAAATTAACTACTAAAATGACTCAATTATAAACAAAATTTTAATTTCGTAGTGTAAAGGAAATATTATAATATAATGTGATAATTTCCATTAAAATATTTTGGTGCTGATGAAGAAATAAAAAATGGTATGTCTTTTAAACTTTTTATCGAATTGTTCCTCTACTACAGCATATATTTGCTGCATAATTGAACAGATTAAAAACTGAATTAGTTTATCTTATGATAAATTCTTGCATTCATTGTTGTCTATTTAAGGGCTATTTATCAAATAAAATATGCAAGTTTCAGTATGAAAGGAAATGTAATTTAGATTTAATCAATAATTTACCAGAGTTTTCCCCTATTCTAGTTCATTTTAAATTTAAAATTCATTTAAATTCTATGTTATTTTACTGTTTCAAGAATTTTAGTTACGGCAGTAATTCTGAATAATTTTAATATATTTAATTGAATCAAATTTTACAAATATGATCTAAACTTTTATTCATAATTTTTGTAAATTATCAATGTAAATTTTGGTTCTTAAATGAATATAATAACTTTAATAATGTAATTTTTTAATGTGATGCATTGAAGTAAGGGTATTTTGTAGTATAAAATTGCATTTATTTTCTTATATTTAATATGTTCATATGTTTTTGAATAATTATAGAGAAAAATAAAATACTTAAAAATATGTAAAACATCGCTGAATATCAATTTTATTATTTTATTATTTTTTTTAAGAGGAAAATTTATATCGCGTAACTATTTCCACTTCCAATGAAGAGAAAATTTATGTTATTAATATTTTCCATTGTTCCAATTCAAACAAAGTATGAATGGTTATTTTCGAAACCGATATACTAATTTTCTAAACTTTTATAACTTACAACACTTGGAACACTCAAACTTATTTAATTGCAAAAAGACTAGTCCAAAGCCCTTACATTTTCTCAACATTTCACATTCTGTTTTTTTTTTAATAAAAAGTAATTAATTAAGAAATATTAAAACTAAATTTCAATTTTAAAATCTTTAAACGATGCCTTTCTGATAGATACTGTACGTAAAAGATCATTTTTATGTGATGATCAGCTTCTTTTATGAGAACATAATACTCGTTTAAAGGAAAGGCAAAATAAAATGTCTAGAAATTTTAATGAGTTTACTTTTTGTGTTACTTGTACACAGAAAAACATTAACATTATTGTTAAATTTTGGTAATGCTTCATCTATCGTCTCCAAGGTTTTATTTAATTTAATCATTATTTATATTATCATTAAAATTGTAATTATTATTATTGATTAGTAGTTAGCATAACTTTTAATATATAACATTTATATTGCACGCGTTTTAAAAATTAATCTTCTGAAATAGATGTTTTATAATTTGTTCACTTATTATTATTTTCAAAGCTTTGACATACCTTAACATTTTAACAGTTTTCATCGGTAAAATATAAGAATGAAATATATAAAGCGTTCAATTATCTAAGCCATAGTATACAAGTTGTGCAAAATTAAACAACACATTTTTGATGACGCAACAGGAAATATTAACGGTGTGTCCAGAATTAAAACACCCCTACTCCGACCTCTCTATATATCGCACTACTCAGTGTATATACTTCAACTTTTAGCACATACTATTTAAGACATGGGAAAACGGTTTACGTGAAAACATTAGTTCAAGATATCCGCAATACATGGAGTTGTACAACTGGTCATATGCTGAAAAGACACGAAAACATATTTTAAACATATTTTTTGATCCTGTCAAACATTCATGTGACAAGGACTTTATCATCGATGCAGTGAATGGTGCTCAATTTGCACGCCCTTCTTGAAGATGTAAAAACTGCAATCTGTGGACAAATTGTTCAAATGCGGATTGTAACTGGTTGACTGTGATCCTTCACACATGCAGAATAATATGTTCTTTCAAGTCTAAAAAAGTTAACAGACGTTCGCTATAAAACAAATTTATGAGTCTCCACAGACAAAAATCATGCAGATTAAGATCCAGAGAAAGAGATGGCCAGGTTATCGGAAACGCACGACTGATTACTCGGCCATAAGTGAAACTTAGCAGAAGAAACTGCTGTACACAGCGTCGAATATGTGATTTAGCTCCATCTTGCATAAAGTTAATTGAGTCAAGTCCGCTGTAGCAAATGTGGTACAACAAAAGTTTCGGGCAATCTTTTGTACCTTCTGACCGTCATGGTGCATGCCACAGGGTCATTACGAGTAGCGTCTTCGTAAAAGAAAGTTCTAAAAATGAATGGGACTGCACCAGACTGTAACTTTCGGTGAGTCGATTAGATTCTCTTGGAAGAAACGGGGATTTTCCGTGACCCATATGGGTGTTCTTGTTCACTGTTCCACTAATGTGGATATGTGTTTCATCGCTTCACCGAATCTGTCATGGCCCCGATGCATCTATTTCAACCCTATCAAAAAATTTCAAAGCAAAGGTCAGTAGCTTCTCACTTCTGATAGTCAGCAACTGTTGATTATGACTAATTTTGTACGGGGAACAATTCACCATTTTTCACAGTACATTCCACACTCTGTATAAGGAATATCCAAGTGTCGTGGTACTGCACGTGCACTGCTACAGCCTACAACATTATCCATTTACTGTTCAACAACAGTAGTGGTAACATATTCAACGTCATCTGAACGAACTAGTTTGGGTCTTCGACACAGCTGAACTCCAAGATATCCAGTTTCTTCGAATGAAGCGTTCATTCTCCTGGGAGCTTGTGATGTTATTTGCCGTTTGTGTACATTCTTAATTTGGTGAAACTCTCGAAGCTCAGCCGCAGCATTATCTTACTTTTCATAAAAGAGCTTCACAAACAAAACGAGTTCTAGCAACGTGTCAGCCATCACTGATAAGAATGACATTTCCCAATTTTTATACCATTTTATACCCAGAACATGGCTGCAAACTATGAATTTATGCATTTTTTTCTGATTAGAATGCAAAATTGCTGTTACAATCACATTTAAAGATTATTTACTTTTTTCCAAAAGAGTAATAGAAACTAAAAAGAAGACATTTCATTTTGCGTGTGTTTCTTTTTCTATATATTTTTCTCTTTTTTCATATAATTTCTTGTAGAGCGCCATCTATCTGTGTTTCTGAAACTAAAATTATTTTCCCCTTGTCCGTTTCCCCTTGTCTTGAATAGTATATGTACAAAATTTTAAGGTTTTACAAGTAGTTCGATATACAGGAAGGTGAGAGTAGGGATGTTTTAATTCTGGTCACCCGAAGTAGTTACATGAATATTATGTGATTCTCTTACGAAAATACACACAAATATTAGACAGGATCTATATGTCTATCTGTTATAGCTGCAGACAGTTTTGATCTTTTTATGATACATAGTGATCTTAAATATTATTATTTTTATTAAACTCCTTGTTGGTCCATTATTTGTCCTTCTGACAAAATATTCACTGGAAAATATGTGAAACATATTCTTTATATCCTGAAATATATATAGTATATAATTCAGCATATTTCGAAAGGACAGAAATGTGTTATTTTCTATTGTATAAACCGCTCGTAACACATAATTTATATAGCATATGTCAAAAAAATATTTTAAACGTGAAAGAGAAAAAAAACAAATATAGAAGTAATTGAATATATGTCACAAAAAGTATGAAATAAATATATGTATACATTTAAATCGAGAATTTTTAATATATTCAATCTCGTTAAATCTTAACAAAAAAGTATTATAGGTGCAACATATATAAATGACTTAATTACATATATCATGCTGTTGTATTTCGTTTTCCAAACATTTATCTAATTTCTATAAAAAATAAAAAGTAATTTGCATTAAAATAACGGCAATTTTGATGAAACAAACTTTTTATATGGTTTACATATTCAGTGTATTTTTAACAAAATACATATAAATTATACTTGTTAAACATATGTGTTAAGTTTTTCTTTGCCTTAGTTTTCTTTATAAACAATATAATTGATAATTGATACCTTTCAATTTATATTAAATTTATTTTCTCTGAAACTATTCAATTTTCGTGTTCATTAAAAATGGATGAATACATTTGTAGAAACGTTTTATGCACGAAAACATAAAATATTCAGTTGTAATATTAATCACATATCATTTTTAACTTCATATCTCCTCTTATTAATTTAACTTTTTACATCTAAGGTTAAATTGTTTCATATTTTGTGAATACTTTAAATAGTTTAGACAATAGATAAAAGCAATATTATAAAAAAAGAAAAACAATTGCTTTAAAAAATATCTATACTCTCACTATTTATAGAACTGTCTTTACTTTTCTTGGAGTTAGTATTAAAACAAATGCACCTTTCAAATTTACAAACAAACCTAATATATCTTAAACATATAACTAATAATGCATCTGAATTATTCATTGACAGTGTGCATTTTCCTTAGAATCTGGGATGAATGATATGATACAGATGAGAATAAAGTAATTCGTTGCTACAGCAACAATGATTGTGATACATTATTTAGGACATATCTTTGACATCTAAAGATGTTTCTTAGAATTACTAGTATAAGTGTGATGATACACAAATGAAAAGATAACACCAAATGTGATTAAATATGTAAAAGTGTGTTATTTATTATCGTTAAAAGACAACTTTTAAATAATTATATAAACAATGAAATTATATATGCATTTATATGTTGTTTAAAAACATGTCTAAATATGTTTAAGATGCATGTCGAAGATTAAACTAATAAAAGATAACAATAAAAATGTCTAATATATAAATCTCCAAATTTTACAAAAAATATTTTTCAATACATTTAAATAGACACAAATTTAGAAAAATATACTACTCAAAATTAGGTCAGCTATTGCTAAATATTGCATTATTAAAACATGAGACAAAATTTCTCACAATTTAATTTTTTTGTGTTAATGAAGGTAAGTAATTTAGTGTTTTAGGGTAAAAATATTATTAAACACTTAAAAATAACAAAGAGTGTTTACGCATAAAATTACCGACATTAGAATAAAATGGAAAATATATACTATTAATATATCATAATTCGTAAAGTATTAAATCAGCTTATTTCGGATTATAAACATATATATGAAATATATAGGGAGAATTGCAAATTTTGCGGTTATAATACAAATACTTTATTTAGTATTTAGTACATTGCTACGTTTTTTGAAACTATTATTGAAAAATTGCAAACTATTTATAAAGTTATAATAATTGGTTTAACTTTATCAATAGATTTAAATAAAATTTCAAATTTCAAATTAAAATATTTTTGGGATTTTTTTAATTTATTAAAAATTAACTAATTAATTTTATTTTCTAATTGATTTAAATGTTAAATGTTTCATATATCTTATATGATATTTGATTATTCTTACAGTATTTTCACTTTCACATTTATACTACTTGAAAAAAAAACCCACTAAAAGCGTTCCTAAAGAACAATTTGTTTACATAATTTAGTTATTTGTACCAAATCTTGTCCAAAGACTTTTAAACATCAACTAAATTATTTTAAACATAAACTATTTTCTATTTACCTATAGTTTTCTGTATGTTTGAATGCACCTGATAAAAAAAATATATATATAAGATAGTTTTAAGTGTGATATAAAATAAACTGAAATATTTTCGAAATAAGTGATCTTTTTTTTCAGACAGGATGGTCCAATTTTTTCTTAATAATAATTTTTGTATAGAGTTATACTGTAAAATGTTTTAATCTATATGCAAAGGGCATTCCATAAAAACTGAGAGCTATTTTTTTACGTAGTGGGAACAACGCGAAACTAAAAAATAAAACTGCTGTCGATTTTTTAAAACTGTTAACTGTACGTTTATAAATATTATAGACGATGCAGACGTTTTTCTTTTCCTAGTTTCGTAACTGTTTTTATTTGCTCTACAGAAACGGATATGAGTCATTCAGAGTTAAAAAACGAAATGCGTTGTACCATAAAATTTTGCTTTTGTTTGGGTAAAACAGCTCCAGAAACAGTTAAGTTAATGAAGGAAGCTTACAAAGACAAATGTTTTCGTGAGTCCACGATTTTTGGATGACATGGTTATTTAAAAAAAGAACGTGTGCTTGCAGAACTATATCCGGAGCCTGATCGACCAGAAAGTGTTGTGAATGATCGAAATGTTAACGCTGTGTGGGGTATCTAGCAAGTAAATCGGTGAATGACATGTCAGGAGATAGTTGCATCAACTAACATTTCAAAAACGTCGATATTTTGCATTCTACGCAACAATTTACAGCTTCGCCATGCTTTTTCCAGATGTGTCCCTCATCACCTTACTAAAGAACAAATGTAAACAAGAATTCACCAATGTTGTGTGTGGAAACAGATGCATCAAAATGATCCTAATTTCCTAAAGACTGTAATAACATGTGATGAAACTTGGGTGCATCATTTTGATCCCCTTACCTAGTCCGCTTCTGAAGCTATTTCAGCAGTGTAGGGTTCTTTGAAGTATTTTCCAGAAAAATGCTTATCTACTTGTTTTGAAGAGTGGGTTGAACGATGGGACCGTTGCATATAATCTGCAGGAAGGTATTTTGAAAAAGAATGATGTATTTTTTGCTGTAAATATATTTTTTATGGAACGCCCTTTCTCTCTCTCTCTATATTTATATAAATTGACGTGTGTGTCCACATATTTAACTTTGCAACCAAAACTACACAGTGCAGACCACTGGTGTTTGTTTGTGATAGTAGCCTTGAGTCTCACATCGCACACTATTGTGGTTGCATGTCGGCATCTGGGGGGGGTATGAGAGATATTGTGGTTGAAAGTGGTCAACCTAGGACATTTTTAATAAAAAATGAACGTGCTCGTCCAAAGAATGCTCAAAATAAGACATTTATTAGAAACATTGTGTGTTTCAATGCGATATAATGGTATATCTTTTAGCAGTTCTGCAGACAATCTTTTGAAACTATTACTCACGTAGTTCTTCCTATTAATTACTTGATAATTGGGTATACTCTGTATGCATATAACAAATTCTACTAAGTACAAATGATTACATACAAATGTTAAATTGTATTCTAGTGCTTTTTATTCATATAATATAATTTTTTGAAACTATGTCTTATATTCCTTTTCAGATTAAATATTTTACATATCTATATACCACCCTTGGATATAGCACCAATTCTCAAAATTAGTAACGTACTCTCAGCGTTAAAAAAAAATCTTGTAGATTATACTGAAAATTCCTAACAGAATTCTGTTAGCTTTTATCCGTTATTTGTACAGGAGAATAATATGTTCAATTGATATAGACTTTCTCTGTATGGTGCGGAATTTCTTTCACACTGTTAAAAATTTGCAGCAAACTGTCCAGTCATTTGACCGTTTTTATAGAAAATGGCTACATAGCCATAATTTAACTCTATTCTGATCATAATATCAGCAATTATATGGTCAGAATGGAGTTAAATTACGGTTATGTAACCGTTTTATATAAAAACGGTCAAATGACTGGACAGTTTGCTGCAAATTTTTAACAGTGCATGTTACAAACAAAAAAATTCTGTTAATTTGAAACATAAATTTCCCGTTTTCCATAGAGAAGAATTCTGTTAAATAAGAACAGGTATGATTTTTTTTTTCTGAGTTACAAACAAAGAATCTTAGAGAGAATAATATACAGTATAATTTTCATTTCCTGTAGAATATCTCTTGTAATTGGCGATTATTTAGATCAGAGTTTGTTGTACGATATCGCTATTCTTTTGTAATATATGCAATTTTTTATGATTTGTTCGTTAAAGATTTCCCGCTGGTAGTCTATCGATACCGAGACTTTAAAAGTTTCACCAAAATATGAAAATCCTAGGCAACAGAGAAAATCTATACTTTACATGAATATAAAAATAGTCTGTTAAACATGTAATAGAATATTTGTTAAAAAAAATAAGCTTTTTTACAATATGAGATGAATTTAAAAGGGCCAAATTTCTAACAAGAAATGCTATTTATATTTTATTACGTTTTTAAATGAAAGTTAAACTATTTTCTACAAAATATATGTGAAGCACTACTATTTCCAGTACAAAAATATATTTTTATAAAGTATATTTATGTTATTTGTTTTTTTGAAATATTCTTTTTACATTTGTAGTATGATCTTTTGTCGTGAAAACTCCCCATAATAACTTTACATAAGCGGCAGCAGTTAAATGGCTTTTCACACAAATGACGATACTTCAAATTTTATGTTCCCTATTCACTCATTTTAAAGACTACAACAATACATTTTTCTAGAGAAATGTTTTCTTCTTTTAAAGTTTTAAAACATATAAAACCCCTTTAAAAGACAAGTATTCTCTTATATGATGTCCTCACAAAATAAAGAAGTTTACTACAGAAACAATGTTTCTGCATTAGAGTATGAAACATTATGTATCGTAAACTTTTCAAGATATTATATTATGGCGAAACAAATATATGAAACTTCTCCAGAAAAATAAAAATCAAACAGCTGTTCTTAGAGAATGAATCTCTTATATTGATCTGCTTTTACATGTGTAATTTTTTAAATAACAAAAATAATGCTATGTCATTTGCTCTGTTGGAGTTCATTGTTGAAATATAATTTATTTACATTCAGTAAATACTACAGAATACCATCTATGAATTATGACACAGTTTACTCCCCTCCCAATCTCCAGTGACTTAAGATACTTTTTGTTACTTTTGAAAAACGAGTACATTTATTCAGGCGATGTATATTTGTTTTTAAAAGATTGAGTTTTTTAATATCACTTATTTTTCAAATACAATAATGTTTACTTGTAATGTATTTTGACAAAAAGAAAATCAGAGTTTTTGTGTGGAAATATAAATCAATGTAATTTATTCTGCTACATATTCGCTTATATTATTTTTTAAGGATGAAAATTAAATAATAACAAAAGTAGAAAAATAACTTTATCGAAAAAAGTTTCAATAATCCTCATTAATCTTTTCATTAGTATAGCTATCGGTACTTAAGTATTATCCGGGCCAGGAGATAGATCGCCAAAAATGGTTGTCAATTGCAAATCTTGTTTATCGTTGCCAATAAAGTGCAAAATAGTAATTTAATATTGTTAAATACATAAAATTGTTTAAAATGACAAAGAATATAAAATAAATAAATAAAATACATAAACAATAGTATATAAATAACTAAAAACTGTAAACTATAATGCAAAAATAAACTATAAATTATACTAAAAAACTATACACTATAATAAATAAATAAACTATATACTTGTCAAAAAATAATGGTTACTGTAATTAGTATAATTGGCGCCATGCTTGGCTCAGTTGTATCTGACCAGGCCCGGATAATACATAAGTACCCAGCTATCTATATGCAAATACTTTTATTCGTGATCCGTATGACGATATATATACGTTTTATATATTACTTAATGAGAAGTTGAAACGTTGATGTACAGTCGTGCAAAATAAGAAGTGAGCACCCGATACTAACTCTGCAACAAGTAGAATTGTAGAAGAACGTTACTGGTGCCAAACAATTGGAAATAAAGTTTACTTTTAATTTCTGGTGTAAAATTTTCTGATGGGGCCATCTACATATCAAAACAAACACAAACTTTGTTTGTTTTTTTACAATGACAAAACCAAATTTGACAAGATATTTTAAATCTTCAGTTCAAACTATACCAAATTTCATGAAATTTCTACAATCAATTTCAGCGAAATTAATTATATTTTAAGCTGAGCATATTTTGGCGGCTGTATCCAAATTGAAGTTCGGTACTCGATTGTTGAAATTCTACAGAATGACTAAGTCACTCCTAATAATGTATTACCTTTTGCCAATATGACCATTTTACTCACATATAATGTTTCGGCTATTGTTATAGACTGTAAAATCCTTTTCAATATTCATTTTATGATTAAGATAGTTGAAATAACCAATAAAAAATATACATTGTTAAAATTTTGCAGCAAACTGTCCAGTCATTTGATCGTTTTTGTTGAAAACGGTTACATAAACGTAGCCTCCGGTTACGCCTCCTCCGTAGGTGGTGGAAGGAAGTCCCGTAGGCCAATCCCAGTTGCTCAGGCAAAGGACCCTTTGTGCCGCGGTAGGTGACGCTGGGCAAAGGTAAGATAACGGCTCTTGGACCGTCTCCAAAATCTTGTCTGAGGAATTGACGGCGGCAGGATCGAGCTTCGTAGAGCACGATGCGTGGTGACTCTGTAGTGCGCTGGGCGGTGGGAGATATAACATGCAGCAATTATCTGCACCGTACGAGCAACAGAGGTGGAATAGTCACTGGCATGCGGGCGTATGGGCACCACGTCATCCTCTGCAGCAGAAGTAGTCGTGCACAGACCTTAATGGTTGAGCAGCGCAAGAGGTGCCCGAAACCAAGTGGGATTACTGTCCGAAGGCGGTCCCTCAGGTCGCTGTGGACAAAATCACATCTTGGTAGGGGATACCCCACTTCTTGTGTTGTCTGACTACGAGGAACCGGGCTGGTGGTTCGCCGACTAACGTGGCGGCGATCATTGCCATAACACAAATCGTCGGGCTGAAACCCGATCCAGCGTGTCTATGCGTAGTCAGGACTTTCTGCGTCTGACGGTTGGATGAGTAGGAGCCTTCACCTAATTTTCAAGCTACTCACCTCGGCCGGTACCATTTCTTTAGCGTTCTTGTGGTAATTATCCATGTCCTGCAGATTCCGGTAATGGTTCTAAACGTAACTCTCCATTGTTTCTAACATTTTTGTTATATGTTGTATTTTGTGTTTTTGTTTGCATGTGTTGTTTTTTACATGTGAATGAACCTCCCAAATGGATTCTATATAGGACTGTCCTTATTTCGCTGAGGCTACTCACCGGAAGCAAAGCCAGTTGGGAGGGGACGCCCCTAGTCAAGACGTGAGTATGCGTCAGGGACCGAGTTTCTTCGTGGTCCCCGGTTGGCGAGAAGCTCCTCCTGCCACACGAGTGGTAACCACAATGAATTACCAAATGAACTAGTCGTTTTCTCCCTCCCTAGAACACGACGTTCAGCCTCAGTGGAAAAGCAAGAGTCGTCCGAAAAGCTCGGCATATGATATAAGGACCGGTTCCTCTTATGGGGTTCCGGTGACGAAGTCGTCGGATGTCATCTGGCGATTCATCAAGGGTCCATGTGGGGTGTCCCGAGGTATGCCGCAGTCCCCACCTATCGTGGCGACCTATGTTGTCAACCTTGGTAAAATCGGTGTGATGTGCAGGTGGCGGTGCACCGACGGCCGTAACGCACACGTACGCCGTCGCAGGACATTTGTATGGCAGGACATTTGTACGGCGCTTGAGACTCTGACGGGGCCCCCTCAGCTGCCTGGCCTATATATATAATTACGTTTATTAAAAATATATTAATTTTTATATGTGTCGTTTTAACAATAGGGAAACAGGAAATAAAATAAAGAGCAATAAATTACACTATCTATTTGGTTTTCTTTAATTTCTTTTCTCAACGTATAATCATAATTTAATAAATGTTAATGGATAAAAACGCAGTTTAAAAAATATTGCTCTCTTAATTTTCATTTTTATTTTATTTTCACCTTTTCTGTTTAAAATATTTTATTAGTGGAGTTTTGCAGGCAATTGGCCTGTTTTGGCTTTCGTGAGTTGGCGCATAATTAACTCCAATTGTTGTTGTAACTCGTATACAGTTGTAACCATAGAAAATATTTGTCGATTTAGCACATGCGACCGGCTAAAAAAATTTAATTAATTTACAAATAAGTTCTATAAAAAAGTTAAAATATATTGTCACCGGAACCACACCTTTGTACATATTTTTTATAATTCTATCCTATCAGGAAATGGTTAAAAAATCAATAAAAAAAATCGGTCTTTACATACAAATGCAAGTTAAGTTAAATAAAAGAATGTAAAAACGGGTCAGATGAACAGAGAGGCAAAACCAATGCAGTATCTTTTAGGTGTTTCTGTTATCTATAAATATCTCAAAGAAGAATATATGGCAGAATGACGATTTTCATGAAAAAACTGCATTTAAAAGACAAATACACACTAAAGTGGTTTTTAATTAATTTTCAGCAGTGAAATACGTTCTAAATGATTGAATAATAAATATATCAATTTTCACATTGCTAACGAAGTTTAAAATCAACAGAGTAAAATATGTCCAAGACGGGAATCGAACCCGGATTCTTGGAATAACGCTCCAATATTCTAGCATTGTTTTTAAATGACCAACGTACTTAATGAGTGGCCCCAGCAGAAGGTACGGACAGCTGTGCTCTTTGGACAAAAAAATTAAATCTTCTGCGAGTTGTAGGAGGATGGAAGTTCTTACGGTGACAATGTCTTGTGCGGCATTCATGTACATTAATGCTTTAAAGCGGGGAGAATGAATGTTGGTTCGAACTATTGGCGACAGGATCAGTCATACAGTATATTTGTTGAATAATGAACATGTCAATTTTCATATTGCTAACTAAGTGTAAAACCGACAAAGTGTAAAATGCCCACGTAGGGAATCGTATCCGGACCCTTATAATGAAGCTCCAATCCTCTACCATTAAGTTCCGAGAACAATACCCAGCTTGGCATCTCCTACTCATATATGTGGCAAGGCTGCAATCGCAGCACGAGACGGAAATGATGAAAGTGTCAGTGAGCGCAAAACTCCTGCGGCAAATTTGAGACGACATACAAAGTCACACATAGTCCAGTGTCTTGAATGATGCCAAGCTGTGTATCTTCCTCGTAGCTCAATGGTAGAACATTGGAGTGTTATTCCAAGAGTCAGTAGCGATTCACGGCTTGGATATTTTTCAGTCTGCTAGTTTTAAATAGTTATAAATGAGTTATAAATGTTTAGTTATAAATTTAGTTATACATGTGAAAAATCACATGTTTATTATTTGACAAATATACTGTATGACTTATCCTCTCTCCAGTGGTTCGTATCAATATTTATTCTCCCCGCTTTAAATCATTAACGTAGATGATTGGAGAATACGACATTGTCACCGTAAAAGCCACAATCCTCCTACGAATGGCAACAGGTTTATTTTTTTGTCGAATGGCACAGCCGTCCGTACCACCTGTTGGGGCCACTCATTAAATACGTTGGTCATTTATAAATATTCGATATAGGAAAACCATTTTACTTCGGTGCTAGCACATTTGTATTACCAGTTGTACAAGACAGTATGTTGTATTAGTTTTATGCAATGTCTTTCTACTATAGAGTATTTCATTAGGAAATCTTACATATTGATTTACCTAATAAACTCATGTTTGTGAAAATTGCAACACCATGAAGGGTTTGTTAGAAATCAATGATATTTATTCCACATATTACTGATAGTAGTACAAATAAATGATTAAATTTACAAGACAAAAAAAAAAAAAAAAAAAAAAAAAAAAAAAACAGAACGTCCGAAATTAGTACTTTATGTGTCTTCCACACTGAGCGATGAGAGCCTGTACGCGTCGTGGCATTGAATCATACACTTTCTGAATGTAATCCTGGGGAATGGCATTCCAGACGGCATCCACTGGAAGCCACCAACTGTACGAGATAGTTGCCGAACAATTAAATCTCAGACATGCTCAATGGGATACATAACCGTAAGCGGTGTTGTGCACTGAAGAAGGCAGTCTGAAAAACCTGTGCATGGGTATTATCCTGCTGCAATACAGCACTAGGAATGCGTCGAAGATGGGGAAGGACCTCTGGCAAAACAATTTCCCTTACGCAGCGATCACTGTTGATGTAGCCCGCAATGTGCACTAGATATGATCGATAATTACACCCAATAGCACCCCACACCATGATGCTAGGCGTTGGTGCTGTATGACGGTGGGTAACACACTGTGGGAGTAGACGTTCCTCTCTGTAACGCTTGACGCGTACTCTTCCATCATTGTACTCCAGATTGCAGCGCGATTCATCGGAAAAGCAATTTGTTGCCATTGCAAACGCCACGCGCTGCGTTGCTGAGCCCGTTGAAATCGGAGGCGTCTGTAATTCAGCGACAGGGGAATCCTGCGTAGAGGAACCTTTGCACGCAGTTCATGCTGCAGAAGTCGGCGACGAACTGTGAAGCTAGACAAAAAACACCTGTAGCTGTGCTCCAACGTTGTGCTAACACACGAAAGGACTCTGTACAGTGCGCCACAGCCATGCGAATGCGGTGTTTGTCGTCCCAAGTCGCTTGTTATTGCGTGCCCACTGCCATATTTTTGCCTTGTTTGATTCTCTTCTGTCCGTATCTTCCAAATACTCTTCACTGTTGTAGCATTACACTGCGTTCAGGCTGCGAATTCTCTATACGAAAATCCACCTTCTTGCATACCGACGATGCTGCCTCGTACGGACTCCGTTTGTTGTTGGTATGGTTTCTTCCGCTTTTGACGAGGCATATCACCAAAGAAACCACCAAAGAAACGTTTACCGCAGGCAGAGGAAGATAAACGGATTTCAACGCATCTTTGCAGTCCTTTATATACCTAGAGCAAGCGACTGATAAGGAACCTGTTCTCATTCCACGCATGCGCAATCGCTTTGTAATTCTAATCATTTGCATGTTTTACCTCACTTTACATTTCCTGTAAGTTTGGTTCAATTTGCATAATTCTTTCATGGTGTTGTAATTTTCACAAATATGAGTGTTTATATCGACGCAGTCCCATTAATTGCTTTATATTTTAATATTGTTTTTTTAAAAAATCACATATATTTTATCAAAAAGCAGTTAAAACCTGTTAAAGAGAAATATTATAGTCAAAATAAAAACAATTACATCGACTGTTGGCGCTACTAAGATCCACGTTGTTAAGAGACCTAAAAAAATTGAGATTATACAACAGATATTTATTTTTATCTGAACACACAAATTTTATTCTTTGATGAAAGTATACAAATATATGTGCTATATTATATTTAGTTTTTTAATTCAAATCTACAAAGACATAATTTTTAGTCGAATGCCTATTTTCTTTTTTTCCTGTGTGACAATTTGAATAATACAACGTCATCGAAAAAGGATGGACAGATATGAAAGATTCATAACTCTAAAAGTAATTGAGTAAACAAAATTATTTCCTTCCAAAGTACACGGCAATTATCCAAGATTTGTTAGATGTAGCTGTTTTAAAGTCGTGTCTTTCAGACGAAGCGAAAAGGCAATTGAACGGTGAACGAGGAATTCGTGCTGTCCTACCTCTTTGCGATGATTCCGGAGTGAAAAGCGTATGAGTCTAAAACTATTGGTGGTATGGGGAAAATGTAAATTAGTAAGTTCTTCAGCATCGTCTATTAAGTAGGAAAGAGTACACTATGTACATGAACAGCTTAAACAAACAGTGAAAATTGCGAATGTGTGGTGCAATTTGCATTTTCAGATGATCGACTCTGTGCATCGTCTGAATGTCACGACTTTAAAACAGCTACATATAACAAATCTTGGATAATTGCCGAGTACTTTGGAAGGAAAATAATTGTGTTTACTCAATTACTTGTAGATTTATGATTCTTTCAAATCAGTCCAACATTTTTTGATGACCCTGTATAATGCATGTGGCCGTCTCTCTCATTCTCTTTTCTCTTGACAATTGTAAACAGAAGCTTTTTTTTTTCACTTCTCAAAATCGCTTTTATTGAAGTATTTATAAAGTTCTCTATTGGAGATGTAATAGCTAAATAAACACATAACATCAAACACATAATAAATCGAAAAAGAGATATATGCTATATGAATATTTTAAATAGTAAAAATAAGTAGCATCATAAAATGTATGAAACGTAGTAATTTTTTATTACTAAACTATGAATATTCAAATTAAGTATCTTGTCTTATTTAATTGGGAGCTTAATTAGTAATTTTTCTGAAATATTTTTATGCATTTTTTGTGATATCTTCAAATTAAAGCATACTTCTAGTTAATTGGATTTCAGAAGATTATATTTGTGAAGTTCTTAAAATTTAAAGTACACATAGTATAATTTCTAAGATAATCTGTATGTTTAAATTAAAAGATTAAAAGTAGGAGTAATAATGAAAAAAAGAACATAAATACGAATAACATATTATAGTATTTAATTAAGAAAATATTTATTTAGTTAGTAAAGTGTGCGAGAAAATACTTTAATTAATAACATAATTTTTAATTAATAACATAAAACATTCATGTTTATATTTTTTACAAACGTGAAATTATTAATGACACAACTACTTATAATAATCTAAGTTGCAGATATCTTATTTATTATGTTATCAAATTCCATTTTCAATCATAATTAGATTAGGTTATTATTTATACAAATATATTTTAGACAACGTGAAGTATTAACTAAATAAATAATCTGTTTTTAAAAGGTAAATGTTACCAACATTTATCATTCTTTCTATGAAAATCAACGTATAATTTGCTTCTTAACTACACTGTTTTCTTTTACTGAAAAATATTCGGAAAATTCAAGCAAATATTACAACTCTAGTTCTACAATTTTGAAATTTTAAAAATATTTGTTTCCTTTTTTCATATATAAACTATACCAGAAGAGAGTAGATTTCTAAACAGTTAATTAGTTTAAGAAAAAGTAAATAAAATGTTATGAGAGAAAAAAAGAATTGGCATGAGAGAAAAAAAGAATTAACATTTTTATTTAAAAAATGAACTATTTATTAAAAATGTAATTACTGCTTAAAGTGATAAAAGCATTACACGAAAGGCTTAAAAATATATTTTAATATAAAGATCATGTATGTTTCATGCGCTCTAATAGCGACTTTTTGCAAGATAAAAATGATAAATAAACTATTTTCGCAATTTTTTTTTTAATGATAAACAAAAATATCGAGATAAGATGTATAAAGCAAGCAGGTGCTTAAATTGGTCAAAATGGAAACTTTAAAATTATTATTTGATATTAACTTTGCAAAAGTGGTTTATAAGAGTGGTTATAAGTGGTTAAGAAGTCACCGTTAGAGCGCATGAAACATGTCATCTTTATATTAAAATGTATTTTTAAGCCTTTTGTGTAATGTATTTATAACTTTAAGCAGTAATTTCATTTTTAATTTAACGTTAACAAGAGATTTTATTATATTATTTTTAAACTATTTATATTACTGAAAATCTGAATTTTGTAAAAAATCACCTTAAAGATTGTCTAAAAAATATCGAGTCGATTGAAAAATATATTTTGAAGTTATAGTATTTCCATCATACTGATAAACAGAGAAAAAGGAATTTAAAGATTGCAACTCTGATACAATTAAATGGAAAATGAAGAAAAGCTGTTTTTAGACATTTATATTCATAACATCTTCCCATAATTTCGACAGAATATACTATGGATGAACATTATGCATATACATTTCATTTAAAGCAAAAAATTAAAAAATATATTTTTTCGTCAGTTTTTGCAAAGTGAAGGGCTGTGAGACACCTTAACACAAATTAAATTGTAATAGAAGCAACATAACAGTTACAGGTAACATAAATGAAAAAATATATATCATTAATATATTAATTAATTAAAATTAAAATGGAATTAATCAATTATGTGTATACTCAAGATTTCAAGCAGTTAAACAAAATGGAATTTTCTTATATACTATTTGCTTTTATTTAAGTCAATGTGTGTGTATAGACTTTTTTTTTGAAAGACACAAGTAAATGTTGAAAGACACAAGTAAATGTTAGACACGAGAACGTATATCCATGTGTAACTTTGCTCATAAGGAATCTGGATATCTAATAGATTGATTATATTCAAACATTTTCCTATCCTTTAATTTTTTTAAATTGTCATGCAGAGAAAGGTAGATATATGGTTTATATTTAGAAATTAACTTTCTACAAATTCATATGTATATGTGTGTGTGCATTTTACAGGGGACAGAGATAATTTTAAGAATCTTGTCACCTTCTATGTTTAGAGGAACATGCACATAAATCTACTATAGTATGCTGCACAACGCTCTCAGTAATAACACAACGGTAATAACTTAGCGGTAACGACACAAACATATGCTAAAGTATACGGTACTAAGTTTTATTCTTAAATTTTGGTAGACGATTTATTTATTATATATGTCAATGGCTACAATTACGTACAAGAATCATAATAGCACAACAATAAGATCTCTTTCTGCGATCACGGTTAAAAATAAGTCATAATTGTGAAAAAGGTAGATACTTCGGAATAAATTCAAATAAATTCGGAAATCAACAATTTGTTGTGATTTGTTCAGATGCGCAAGGAAATTTGGTTGATTGGTTGATAGAATTTTATTAATGCAACGTCACCAATGGACATTCTGCGCCAAACACAAGTCAGTATTATGAGAAAATATCATAAAACATGAGTTATAATTGTTAAAATATATATAACTAGCAAGCTTCGCCCGCTACGCTGTTCGGTTTCTCCAAACGAATTTTGAATCAAACTAAATATACCGGTGAATTGCATTTATCCAACAATGTACGCTTTTGGTCAAACAGCTACAGGAAAATATAAAAAGAGATCGCATATCAATTTATTGCCTTGCACTACTAAGTATTTGTCTGGCTTTAAATATGATCCTCATATGGATTATTCCAGGAATAAGCCTGTTGATCTCGGATCTCAGTTACCCTACACCTCGTGCCGTGCCTTGAAGTGGCAAGATGAGACTCCCTGGATATGTTGCAGTGGCGGTAATAAAGAAGATATAGTAATGGATGCGTTTTTAAAAATTATAACTTGTAATGTTAGAAATATTGATGAGTTGGCGCTAAAGGCATCACCAAATTATAGAAAATGTGCAATATCGAAACCGTACAGACCCTCGAAACTTTACTTCAGCAAGCATATTTTATTTAAAACTCACAATTACATAAATATCCGTAAGAATAATTGGTACTTTTATATTGCTGGGCGCCAGTAAAAACTCACCAAATCTAGTTTCAATTGGCATCATTTCAATTGAAACATTTTGCGTGACATTTTATTTGTATTGATATGTTTGTTTTTATGTATTTTATTATGATTATATTTTAGTTATTTTAAATAAGTTTTTTAAGATATTATATCGCAATGTTAAAATAATGGCTAGTTGTTATTAGCTAACGTTAAAATATTAGCAAAAAAAAAAAAAAAAAAAAAAAAAAAGGATTGGCGAGATTTAAAAAAAATTTGGCGATCACTGGCACCCAGCTAACATAAAAATACCGAATAATATTCAATTCCAAATTCCCGAAGCAAACAAAAAAGTTAAACAAAGAGCCCGGGAACTGGCATTATTGAGATTTCATCTAATCAAAATATCAGGTGATTTTTTTTCTTATCCAGTATCTTATAAATCGCCAATTATTGTTTGATCAACAATGACGAATGTATTTTAGAAAATATCACTTGGCGATCAATGCAATAAATTTTAAGGTTTTGTCGCCAAAGGCAACGCCAAATTCGAAAATGTGCAATATCTCACGAATTCTTGGAGTTAGAATATTTTTATTTGGTACCATTCGATTCAGCATGCAAAAATGCATTGAAATAAGTTATCATTTGACAAATAAATATAAAACCCGATTTTTAAGAAATTTTGTTATTGTTTGTTCCCATTTTAACCCCTTTAGGGATGGAGTTTTAGGAAAACTTTCTTATTGCGTCTCTACATCCGAAGTATTTTCCCCGCAAATTTCGTGTTTGTAGATTCAGTAGTTTGGACTGTGCGTTAATGAAATCCCAAGTCAGGACTTCCTTTTACATAATATATAATTTTATATACAGATAAAATTAACCATTATTATTACCTATCAGGCTTTGCTCGCTACGCTGGTCGGTTTATCCAAAAAAAAAACTTTAATCAAACTAAATATATCGGTGAATTTGATTGTGTGTTTTAAAGAAACATGAACTTTTACCTTCATGTCCTTCCGCATTGGTGTAAAACGATACGAAAGCCATTATGCTGTTATATTTTCTAAAGTGTTACACGAAATTTAGGCGGTTAAAGACCAACGCGTTTATTTAATCATTTGCAGTATGATTTTCTAAAGAACGATATAACGATATGCAATATACTAAAACTATCCCTGGAAAATTAACAATGCAAGTTTCATAGAAATCCATTCAGCAGAATCTTTAAAAAAGTCTAATGTTTCATAATTGGATTCAACTGATTATAGAAATGCCCCCCACCCTAACTAACAGTGCAAGTTCCAGCATAATCCATTCAGCAGAGTTCAAGGTATAAGCGGCAGGATTGAAATTCCCTTTGAATTATACATATACAGTAGACAGATAAATGTATCTTTCATAATCGTCTTCACCTGTTGATAGAACTCTCAGGGATTTTGTAGAAAGTATATGCTGGTATACGCCGTCAACCTTCTGGAATTTTTAAGACTAAATTCTGCACACCGTCCGTAGCTATAACATATACTCTCTAGTATATATCCTCTGTCTATAGAGTATATGCACTGTTTTTTTTTACGACTACACCACTGACAACTTTCTTCCATAGCTCCATAACTAAACAATGTAGAAAATCAATTCCTGAAATATTATCACACTGCGAAACTCCCATCAAAATCCGTTCAGTAGAACTTTAAAAAAGGTAATCTTTCATAATCGGGTTCACCTAATTTTATCTATAACTTCCTCCCGTGGCTCTATAAATAAGCAATGTAGAACAATGTACTTTATTTTAAAACCTTTCTAAAACAAATTACCTTACTAACAGTGAAATCATATAAAAATTTGTTCGGTAGAACCTGAGTTTTAACCGATCGGAATGGAATAAGAATTTGCGTTTTATAAATATTATAGATAAATATGATATGATTTTTGTAATCGGATTCGTTGTCAAGCTTTCGCTTCAGAAAACACAACGCAGGCGAAAACTTTGCTCCACAGAAGTACCAACAATCCCCACAAAATTACCTAACTAACAGTCAGGGATGAGATTTCTCCGCTTTTTTGCATACCAGTATAATCTTACAGAAAAGGCTTTTTTATTTAATCGGAACATTCTGCAATTTAAAAGAACAACGTTTTCTCTAATATTATACTGTTATGCAAAAAAGCGGAGAAATCTCATCCCTGCTAACATTGTAAATCGCACCAAAGTCCGTACAGCAGAACTCAAATTATAAACGGTCGGAATGAAATACGAATTTGCATTTTAAATACAGAGTAGATATATCTTTCATAATTGCATTCACCTTTCCCAATCACTTTTCCATTAGCTCTATCACTAAGCAACATAGAATGATATGTTATAGGGTCATTAACCATACCTGAAAAATCACTTCCATTAACATTCGTTCAGTAGAATTTTTTTAAGTAATCTTTAATAATCGGGTTCACATAATTTTAGAGCTTTCCTCTTTAACTCTATAACAAAGCAACGTAGAATAGCTATACGCTAAAACCTTTCAAAAAACATTACCTGATTAAAATGTGAATATGCGGTTTATACTCATAGTAGATGATGATATGATTTTCTGTAACAGGATTCATCATGAAGATTTCGCTTCAAACATAAATGATGCTTTCAACATTGTGGCTAATACGCCAATTGGCGAGGTATCCGATTGCGGAAAATTAGCCCGAAATCGTATGAATAACTACCCAAAGAAAAAGAGAAACATGGCTGAAGACTGAAAACAAATAAAGCAGTAATACATAATACCAATCAGACCTTCGACACTTTATTTGGTACTTCTCCATTATCCCGTCGATCACTTTTCATAAAAAAAACTATCGCCAAACTATAAGATTTAACGCTAAAAATGCAGTCCCATTCACTTGACGTCAGAAGTATTAAACGTGTTTGTTATGTCATGAAGCGGTTTTTAATTCGGCATTTACCTGTATTTTTCATTTTGTTTTTCTGATATTTTAGTTAGTTTGTTAATTAAAATAAAAATTGCGTCCTTAAACGGCTGTGCCATGACATTAAAAGAGAAAATGCATTGTAAAAATGTTGCGTTTCATAGTTAAGTGCAATAGATCAATTTCAACTGACGTCACAAACATTAATTCACCATCCGAGAAGGATAATTAAGAAAAATAATGTAAATAAATATTCAGGATTTTGTTTTCTATTTTCATTAATATATTGTAATTTTTTTGTGTTAAAACTTACTGGACACTTTGGTGAGTGGTGCGTTTCCGAATTTATTTTATTTTATTTATTTATTTTGACGTTCCAATGGCAACATTCTTCCATTTGTTTATTTGGAGTTCATTCATGTTTGGCGATGATTTTTTTTTTATTTTTTTTATGAAAAGTGGTCGACGAAATAATTGATCTGAAGACCCTTTATTTTAGCAATCACGTTTTATTTTAAATCATGGCGTTTCTAGAAATAATAATAATACACAATTACATAAATATCTGTAAAAATAATATTCAATTCCCAATTGAGCAGTTAATGTTTCTATCTGCAAAAATAAACAAAAAGATTTTATTTGAATTTCTTCCATTGCTATAGTAACGGACGTATTTTTAGAAATTATCACTTGTATTGTTAGAATTGTTAGATTTTGACGTCAAAGACTTCGCTAAATTGGAAAAATGTGAATATCTCACGAAATATTTGACTTATGAGTATTTAATTGATATCATTCGATTCAGCATAAAAAATACATTAAAATATGTTATCATTTGTCACGTAACTATAATACCCGATTTTTATGGAATTTTTTAAAAGTTTGTTCCCCTTTTTACCCCCTTAGGGGTGGAGTTTTTGAAAATCCCGTCTTAGTGCGCCTCTACATACTAAGACGTATTTTTTCTGCAAGTTTTGTCTTTGTAGGTTCAGTAGTTTTGGCTGTGCGTTGATCATCTAGCCAGAAAGGACTTTCTTTTATATATATAGATTAAAGTACACAAATATATCTGAATACATACATAAACACGTATGTATTAAACGCTACATTACGCATATATATACACGTATTTTAGTTCTCAAATTTATTTTGTCATCTAATTCGTCTATCGATTTAGAAGGCTTACAGGCTGAACTGTATAGAAAACTTTTATACATCTAAGTTTCGGAAACACGAGAAAGCTAGAAAAGTCACTATGACTCCTCGCCTAAAACCACCATTTGACAAATGTGATTAGATGTCGATTCCTTCCACTTATTAACAGTCTATGTAGAAGCAGTAAATTTCAATCTGAATGATTTTGAAACCAATTATTTATCGCTTAAGGGAGTATCATACTTCACACAATCAAAATGTGAAAATTGATTTTGTTTTAAAAATTATAATTTTTTTAACATATATATCTAATCCACTTTCTTTAACACAACTGAACTTTAAAACGTACATAATTTTATATAATTAATACATTCAACTGTTCCAAAAATTGAAGATGTCTAATAAATAAATATTATAATTACTTAATGCCGCTAACAAGGGATTTTATACCATTAATGACAAAAAATTATGAGAAAACATTTGCCGCATTATTTCCCAATTACTACAATTATAACGTTTAACTTCAATATTTTAACGATAATAAAATATGTATACATATATACGTATATCTATAATAATTATATATATTTATATATATATCGAATAGCATAGTCAAATTACAAATTAAAAGATGTAGTCCTAAGAAATGAAATAATACAAATTCAAATTAAAAAACAAGAGTATAAACACAAATGAAAGTTGTAAATCACTTCTTCAAGGGCAGAGGATTTACAATTATAAGCAAAGAACAATCGATTTCAGTAGGAAACAAAACACACATTCCTTTACATTCCTTTAAATGTTGTATCACTATCATCGCATTATTTTAATTGACATATCTCGCTGTATATGTTAAAAAAAAATATTTTCTTCTGCTATTATATGATATTGTCCTCTATTTTATATCTATGTTCAGTTTGCTGGGGGGATCTGTTATGTTGTCAATTCGTTATTTTAATTTTATTAATAATTTCACAGTTTTTGTTGGTGGTTCTAATGCTAATTTAATGCTTATATATTAGTATTCAAATTATTATGCTGCATATGCGCATGTAATTATGAATGTAAGACATTTTTGATGTTTTAATATTATGATATCTTTTCATATTGAATTTCAACATTTCACTTTGAACTATTTTCTTATGCATTATGGTATCTTATATAAATATATAAATATGGTAGCTAAATGTTTTTAGCAATCTTTTAAATATTATACGCTTAGATCACTTCTGCAATTGCGCATAATCTTAGTGAACTATTAATTTGATATCTACTCTGTACATAACCACAAAATAAGATCACTAAATATAATTAAAATCTAGAGATATGCTTAAGTGATATTAAAAGAAAACAACAAAAGGCTTATAAAAACCTTTTTATTGATCCAACATACGTTTCAACGCTCACTACGGCGTCATTTTCAAGAAAATATAATGATAATCAAAGTAGTCTTGAAAATTTTGAAAAAAAACCTTGAAAAACACGAATCACGAGATCCAAATATGTAAAGAAAGAGAAAAGCTGGTGCTTGAAGTAGTCAACTGTAATCGTGAAAAAATATATTTCGTTATAGCTTTTTATAACGGAAAAGGACCTCGTGCCAAATTTTAGGCAATTCAAATGAGGCGGATTCATTGCAAATGTTTACGTTACGCATGTAGATTTCTATTGATTCACGAATAATGGATGGGAAGTAGACTCATGGGTAAATTATTTTACTATTTTTAAAATCAATTTCCATTGCTTCGGTTCTATGTAGTCGTGCCAGTGCTGTAGTACTCCTGTCATATTTGACATCTGCTATATGCCCTTTTAATTTTGTTTGGAACTTTCTGGTGGTCATTCTTATATAATATTGTAACGTTCCATCAGCTCTGGTGAATGGGATTTCATAAACGCCTGATAGTTGGTATGGTTCTATTGGGTCTATTTTCTGACAAACTACATTTTTTAATTTTATAGATGGTTTTGCAATAAGGCAGATATTAAATTTTCTAAGTTTATATCTTAATCTTTCAAAGAATCCTGGAAAATATTCTAAAGTTGATATTTTTGAGTTCCGTTCATTAAAAATTTTCTTATTTTTATTATCCATGCTCGTAATAAATTTATTGATGGTGCTGCCTTTGTATCCGTTATTTATTGATTAGGTGTACAGACAGCAAACGCTCTTCTAATGGAATGTCGAAAGGCTGAAACTTTATAGGAAAAAGGTGCTTGAGCGTTACTAGGAATAGTGGATTGATTAGTTATTAGTTTTCCATATACTGTACGTTCAATTCCATGGTGGGTTTTGATTAACAGCACATCCAAATAAGGGAGTGTGTTATTTTGTTCAATTTCCAAAGTGAATTTAATCATGGAATCAATGCTATTGATCTGATCAAGAAAACTATTAAGTGAGGTATCCATCTATTGCCAAATTATGAAAATATCATCAACGTATCTGAGTCATGTATGAAGGGTATAATCTAATTTACTATAAATATCTGTTTCTGAAGGTCTTAATATGATTTCAGCTAAAAGTCCAGATATAGGGGAACCCATCTGAACTCCATTATTTTGCTTATAGGTTTTATTGTCAAATGTAAAATAGTTATTATTAACTACAAGATTAAGAGCACTCTTTAATGTTGTTTCCATATTGTCATTAATGTTCCTTAGGTTGTCAATACAGTTATTTATGCTTATAGTGACTTGTTGGGTGTCAACAGATGGGTATAGAGAAATGACATCTAGACTTGCTATTAAATATTTCTTCGGAAACTGGATGTTATCCAAACGTTGAGTAAATTCATTCGTTGAATTAATTGCATGATCTGAAGGAGGTAATATATTTTTCAATAAAATTACAAACGCTTTTTCTATGTAATAAGTGGGGCCAGAGCATTTTGTTACAATCGGCCTTAATGGCATCCTTGCCTTTAAGTCTTTGAAGATCTTTGAAAGATCTTTGAATCTACCCACAATTGTTGGAATTAAGGCCAATTTATTAACTCTGACAATAACATTCATATAATCCGGCCAATTACCTTTATTGACAATTTCATTAACTTTGTTGTTAATTATGTCAAGCTTGTTCTTCTTGACTTCCACACAGTCCATACTATTAATACAATCAAGTATCTTGTTTTTATAGTTATTAGTATTTAATATAGCTAATTTATTGGCTTTATCTGTCTGAATTAAGATAATATCTGGATCAAGTTTCAAATCCTTTAGGGTATTTAATTCCTCTTTTGATAGAACTGTAGGTTGTTTTATTAATTTGTTAAGTTCATGGTACATAATGTGGCGAATTTTATCTTTGTTATCACTATGTGAGGTTTCTACAATAGTTTCAAGTTCTGTAATAGCGCATTTTAAATTAGGTTTTGCAGGGAAAATATATTTAGGTCCATGCTCTAATACCTTTATTTCTTCTTCATTTAATATCCTGTTAGATAAGTTCAGAAATTCAACTGGTTTTCAACTGCGTTTAACATGTTTACTTTGAGTGTTGCACAGTTTTATATTTTTACGACTTTGTATTGCTTCTTTATGGCGGTTTTTCCCATATCTATACTTTTCAAAATTGTTCATTAAAACATCAAAAATATATGGCGGAGTTAATGACGCAAAATCAGAATATAAATCATAAGTTCTTTTTTGTAGACTGTTTATATAGGCGTATTTCTTCCTAATACATAATGGCAAGCATTTATGTTCAAATTGTTTATTAAGACTATTAAAGTTCAAATCCGCAAACTTATTTCTGTTCTTCAAAAAAGATGGAATAACATTCAAATTACGGCCTGATTTAAGGAAATCCAAGTTTAACAGTTCCCGATCAAGACGTAGCCTTTCATATTTAAAACAAAAAAATACTTTTTTATCAAATCCATAATACATTTTCAATCCAGCATCGATGAAATGTTACATAACCACAAAATAAGATCACTAAATATAATTAAAATCTAGAGAAATGCTTAAGTGATACTAAAAGAAAACAACAAAAGGCTTAGAAAAACCTTTTTAATGATCCAACATACGTTTCAACGCTCACTACGGCGTCATTTTCTAGAAAATATAATGATAAACAAAGTATTCTTGCAAATTTTGAAAAATAACCTTGAAAAACACGAATCACGAGATCCAAATATGTAAAAAAAGAGAAAAGCAGGTGCTTGAAGTAGTCAACTGTAATCGTGAAAATTTATATTTCGTTATGGCTTTTTATAACGGAAAAGGACCTCGTGCCAAATTTTAGGCAATTCAAATGAGGCGGATTCATTGCAAATGTTTACGTTACGCATGTAGATTTCTATTGATTCTCGAATAATGGATCGGAAGTAGACTCTTGATGGGTAAATTATTTTACTATTTTTAAAATCAATTTCTATTGCTTCGGTTCAATGTAGTTGTTCCAGTGCTGTAGTACTGCTGTCATATTTGACATCTGCTATATGCTCTTTTAATCTTGTTTGAAACTTTCTGGTGGTCATTCCTATATAATATTGTAACGTTTCATCAGCTCTGGTGAATGGGATTTCATAAACACCGGATAGTTGATATGGTTCTATTGGGTCTATTTTTTTACAAACTACACTTTTTAATTTTATGGATGGTTTTGCAATAAGGCAGATATTAAATTTTCTAAGTTTATATATTAATCTATCAAAGAATCCTGGAAAATATTGTAAAGTTGATATTTTGGAGTTCCGTTCATTAAAAATTTTCTTCTTTTTATTATCCATGCTCGTAATTAATTTATTGATGGTGCTGTCTTTGTAACCGTTATTTATAGCGATGTCACGTATTTTATTTATTTCACTATTTAATTGATTAGGTGTACAGACAGTAAAGGCTCTTCTAATGAAATGTCGAAAGGCAGAAACTTTATAGGAAAAAGGTGCTTGAGCGTTATTAGGAATTGTGGATTGATTAGTTATTGTTTTTCTGTATACTGTACGTTCAATTCCATGGTGGGTTTTGATTAACAGCACATCCAAATAAGGGAGTGTGTTATTTTGTTTATCATTATATTTTCTTGAAAATGACGCCGTAGTGAGCGTTGAAACATATGTTGGATCATTAAAAATGCTTTTATAAGCCTTTTGTTGTTTTCTATTAGTATCACTTAAGCATTTCTCTAGATTTTAATCTACTCTGTAGTTATTTCATACCTCTTTATAGGACATTCCATTAAATCTTGCATTATTATGATCGCATTATTTTAATTAACATATCTTGTTATATATGTTATTTTTTTTTCTTTTGCTATCATATTATATTGTCCTCTATTTTATATCTATGTTCAGTTTGTTGGGGGGATCTGTTATGTTGTCAATTCGTTATCTTAATTTTATTAATAATTTCACAGTTTTTGTTGGTTGTTGTAATGTTCATTTAATGGTTATATTATATATATATATATATATATATATATATATATATATATATATATATATATATATATATATATATATATATATATAATATACAAATATCTTTTATACGTTTCATACACAAACATACGTTTCTGTGTCTAATTTTTACAATGTCTTCCAACAAAGCTTCTAAGCATATACACATACCTCTAACAGAGTGAATAGTTTGTAAAAAATAGAGTTTTGTTTTATGTTATAAATCTTGAGCCTACACGTGTTTGATTTGCGTACATTTTTATTTTAATAAACAATTTATTAACGATATTTTTTCACATTTATGTTACCTATAACTGTCACGAATACTCTATTAGGATTTGTTCGGAGGTAAGGTGTCATTACCCTTCACTTTGAGGAAAAAAACGAATGTATCAAATTTCCAATTTTTTGCTTAAAATACATTTAGACACCCCTAGTATATTCTGGCGAAGTTATGAAAAGATCGATGAATATACATTAAAAACGATTTTTTACTGGAACCATTTCGCTTTAAATATATCCGATTTGTAATCTTTAAATGCATTTCCCACAGTTTATGTTTCTTAATATACCAGTATCATCGGAAAACTAAAATTTCAACATATACTTTTCAAATGACTCGCTGTTTTTTTATGGACGAACTTGAAGGTGCATTTCTTAAAATCAGAGACCGAATTTTCAGTAATATAAATAGTTTATTCTTAAAAACCTAAAAATATTAAATAAATACTGAGTCATATTTACTGTTAGGTGATTCATTTTTTTAAACTAATTAACTGTTTGGTTATCTTATCCTTACTGTTAAAATTTAATGTATGAAAATAATGAAAAATAATGTTCGCAATCGCAAGAGAAGAAATATTTTAAAATATCCATGAATTTTTCAAAAATATTAAATTAAACTTCTCTACCGAAAGAATTGCATTTTTCTTAATTCAATAATTTGCATTCATAAAAACATTTGATAATATGTGAAGGTATTTTTAAACACTGAAATTAAATAAAAAATCAAAGGGTTGAGAGTTCCCTTAAAATGTTCGATAGGGATGTCAGGTACACATATTCATTCAAAGAATAATTTATTATTAATATTTTATTTAGAAATAATGTTTAGTTATATCCATACATTATATATAATTAAAAAATTTACAATAAAAAAAATCTGATAGTAATTTGAATATATGAATTTTTAAAATCAATGTAAAAGAACAAACATATTTTGCTTAAAAAAAAAAAAAAAAAAAAAAAAAAAAAAAAAAAAACCTTGTAAGAGCTGGGTTTTTTACAGCTATAAGTGTGGTAGTATTTAAAAAATAAAAAAGTGGGTACGAAAATACACAATGAGGAATATTGCATTACCTCAGTCCAGTATTAATGATTTAAAATCGAAAATATTGGAGATATGATCAAAACATTAATGATGAAATTGTACCTCATAATAGACTTAGTAAGAATAAATATAGTGTGCACACGGTTTTCACATACATTTACTTTACAGAAAAATATATCTGATAACGATGTAAAATCGCTTAAATAATGAAAAGCAGGAATTTTTTTCTGGAAGCGAAATTATAATCTTTGTAACGTATGCAAATGGAATTTTATCAAATCAGAGTACAACTTCATGCAGAAATGAGAAAAACTGTGAAATAGTACAAGCAAGGGAGAAAACGGAATAGAATGCTATTTTTATTTTTAATTTTTTTTTTTTAGAGTTAAGGTCTTTTTATCTGCAAACACAGACTTTTAAAATTGTAAATTAAATTTCGCGATTAATTACTTTTCCAAACAAAAATTCTGTCATTGATTTCCTTTATTTTTGTCTTAGCAGGTGGATATTTATCGTGTCCGTCTATTCACTATCACTTTTGTTATTAAATCGATGGGGCTCTACAGTTTTGTAATTATTTTTTTTCATATTGTATATAGGCTCTCGATACAAATTTCAATTCCGGAAGACGCTGTCAGGTACGTAAAACTGCTCCGTATATTACTATACCTAGACCACAAATTTCAGTATACTTTTACAACATTCATATCTGTTGCTATAAGTTGTTTCAGGAGAAATGGATTTAAGATCACCATTAGATTAAGATATATGTATCTTAATTGTACATATATATATATATATATATATATATCGCCTGAACAATGTTAGGATGCTTCGGTTCACTAAGGCAAACACTTTTCGCATAGGAAAGCTGCGTCACAATCCACCTATTGAATCATAAATGCAGGTGTCTCATTGCAAGTTAAGACCGAGTTTTAGTACACAATTTTAAACAAAATGAAGGAAGTTTACGAACATATTAAACACACTTACTTTACTTAGCAAAATGTTATATATATGACTGAAAGTCAAGTATAAGTAGATCAGTGATCCACATGTACCTTGAGCTAAATTCTAAAATGTCAAAGTGAATGTTGTTTGGACAACAGGATCATAGCCATTTCCAGCTTTTCTTTCATGTTATCACGTTTTATATAATTCATATAAAGCTAATTATGTCGGATGAAAATACTTTAATTATTGTTAAAGATATAAACGAAATCTCGGTTTCAACTTAAAGTGAGACACTTTGTATTTATGACTGAAAAAATATATTCCGACCCGATTTCCTATACAAAACTGTTTTAGTGAGCTGTACACCAGCTATAAAAAGTTTCCATATGCGGAAGCAATTCACCCTGTATGGGATTCAAATTAACGTGGTCAAAATGAAAGAACAAAGTAGTAATACAAAAAGAATGAAAAATGACATAGGAACATGAGGTCACACAAGCTTTCCAAAGCAGATAGAGGGTGTCTCCATGAATACTCTACCTGAGTAAATTGAGACGTCTTCATTTGAATCTTGGATACCTTGGGAGTAACATGGATACTTACACGCAACGATAGATGTCTGAAATGTATTTGATTTATGGTGCTGCTAACTGCAACGGACAAGAAGCTGTGGGAATATATCGTCAGCGACATCCTCATAGACGGGTGCCTTGTAAGTCCCTATGTAATATTCTTCATCGACGATTGTGTGAAACAGGCTCATTGGACGTTCACAAGCCGGATGCTGGTAGTCGACGAACAACTCGGGCAGTTCTACTGAAGAAAGCGTTCTTCCAGAAGTGGAACATAATCCTTTTTCAAGAAGGTGCGCCAGTCCATGCAACGTCGATGTAAAGTGTGACTCCATTGTAGTAGTATACAGTGGGTTGCCAAATTATTAGGAACAGTCATATTTTTTGCTACTTTTATAATTTGGGTGCACTTGACTGCGGCTCTAAGTGGTTTAAGTGTTGCAGAAATGTATTTTACCATTGTCAATATCTTTATAATTCAAGTTTTAAGTCATTTTGGTATGTTAAAAGGTTTGTTTGCTTTCTATAAATATTTTAATAACGGGAGAGATGCTGAGTTTTTTTACACACGCAATAGTGGAAGATGCTTTTCTTTAATTTAAACAAAATTCTTTGGGGTTTTTTTTTTTTGGAAAAGTTGAGAATTATATGTGAATATTATCTTTCTTTTATTTATTAAATATTTGTTTTTTGTGAAATTATTTACGATTTTAATTTATTTTTTATTTTAATTGATTTCAGTATAGGTCGAGGGGTTGATCTGTCCCCAAAGAAAAAAATCTGAGGTAAAAACACTTCTTCTGCATACGAGTCATTCCCAAAGGAAGATAGCAAAACTTGCTGGAGGTTCCAAGTCAGTAGTCAACAGGATAAAAATAAATCTGGACAAAAACTAGCCACTTTCGCCCAAACGAAAAGGTAAAAGTGGAAGAAAACGCATAACAACTCCACGTACCGATAGGAAAATCCGGGTTATCTGTTTAGGAAACAGAAAGAAAAGTATGGGACTCCTTACTCAGATCGTTCAAGAATCTGGTACCAGTTTCTGAGAGAACTGTGCAGCGGAGATTAGAGGAGGAAGGGTTGACAGTCATTGTCCAGCCAAGGAACCCCGGTTGACAGAAGCGATGAAGAAAAAGCGTCTTGCCTGGGCTCGTGAACACCACCAGAAGACAGTTGATGACTGGAGTAAGGTTAGTTGTTAAGATAATTATTATTTATGTCATTTAAAATCATTTATTTCAAAATTATTAACATATTAAATTTTTTTCAGGAGTGTTTCTCAGATGAATCAACCTTTGAGATTTTAGCCGATAAAAGAAGCTTTGTCAGGCGATCCCCAGGCGAAAAATACCGCCCTGACTACAACGTGGAGAGTGTTAAACAGCCTATTAAAATAATGGTGTGGTCTGTCATAAGCGCTAAAGGGGTTAGACGCCTCTACATTGCCCAGGGAACCATGAGACAAGACCAGTGCAGGCAAGTTCTGGAAACTCAGCTGCTGCCGCAAATTGAAGAATGGCTCCCAGGTGGTGAAGAGTTCATGGTTATGCATGATTTAGCGCCTTGTCATAAAGGTAGAAGCGTTACAAAGTTTTTTGCACCACAATTACCCCAGGTTTACCTTGGTCTGGCAAGTCTCCTGACATGAACCCCATAGAAAACTTATGGAAGATCACCAAGGCGGAAATCGCCAAAGATATGATTGCAACCAAGGTACAACTCATCGAAAAACTAATAAATGCATGGCATCACAACCCTAAAATAATAAAGCTTTTTAAACTTAAAAACAGTGTTTATTTTCAAATTATATCCTTATTTTGTACAAAAAAACTATACTTCATGACTGTCCCTAATAATTTGGCAACCCACTCTAGGTTGTAAATGAGTACCATGTGTGTATATACAGTATAAATTAAATGGTGTAGAATGATTTTTGTTTATTCTTCTTGTATTTCATACAATTTGCAACCCCCTTTAGCGGCTCTAGATGGCGTTTGCGCCGCATGTTCCTATGTGATTTTTGATTCATTTTGAATACCTGCTTTGCTCTTTCATTTTATCCTCTTTATATATTTTGTGTGTGTGTCCATATATATATATATATATATATATATATATATAACATATTTGCAAATGCGCGCGATTAATTTAATATTTGCTGATCTGCCCCGTCTTTTTACTCCTCTATTTAAAATTAAAATTATTGTATGCGAAATTAAAATTATGTAAATCGAATAAATATTAACATTCAACTACAATTAATGTTTTTCTCTTAAAAATTATGTAAAAATTAATTTCAATATCTCATGTTTTACTGTATGTTCCGTAATAAGTATATGTATTTTCATAGAGAAATATGCGTTTTTGCACCAGACGTATCTACATGAATAAATGCCTAAATATAAATCACGAAATCCTTATCCATATATTTTTTTTCTTAAAAGAGATCTTTTAGCAATTTCAATCTGAATAAAGTATTTTGTCTTATTTCATTTTAGAAATAAATTTATTTTCGTCAGATAAAATTGTCAGAATGAGGAAAAAATCCATTACTCACAGCATTATTAAATCTCATGATCTAAAATTTATTTTAAAATAAATAGAGACTTTATCCCTTGGAAGCCATTTGGAGATTTTTTTAAAGATTATATTTTAATTTCAATTTCTATTAAAAATGAAAATGAAAAATTATATACTTTAAAGTTAGTTTTGGTTTATATATCTTTATATTTTCTGCGAAAAATAATCATTGAGGATTAATTCTAAATTATCTTGACTTTGAAGTCAAATTGCATTTTTCTATTTTCTCAAAACTTTTTATAACATATACATTTTTTTCGATTTGAAAGTTGTTAATAGCGAAAAACTAATATTTCATACATATATTTTAAGAAATTAAACCTTTTCTTGAAAGACGTTTTTCGTTTAATACACATGAAAATCTAATATTTTAGTTATAGTTTTAATTAAAATAAACGTTTCTAAAGAATGTTTATTTTATTTATAGTTTTTATAAGTTTAAATCGATTAGTGAAAATGGGGTGTTATAAGATATATAGCGTAGACTTTGTTGTATAATATGTTCATGCAAGCCGATTTGCATTATTCACACTGCTGTATACATGATGTAGAGTGCGTAACGAAGAACTAATAATGCTTCTAAATTAAGATAACATACAACCAAATTAATAAGTAAATCACATTTTTTTGGAATAGAAAAATTTGCACATAAGCGTTGCCAGCCCTCGAAAGATAAAAACAATTCTTAATGAATGGTCATTTAAAAAAAAAAAAAATCAAAGGATTTTTTTCTGTGCAGTTTTTTACATCGTCATATTTTATTTTATTTTCATATTTTATTTGATGTTGCATATAAAATACGTTGCACTACGTAATTATTTATATATATATCCAATATGTATATTGCCCAACAAAACAATATTATTAAACAAATAATATTATTAAATAAAAAAACCCAAACTAGAATGAAAAAACCTAGATTTAAAAGAAGAAACAGTTGATAAAATGTTTGAAAAATCCCCCCTCCCTCCCCCCCAAAAAACGAAGACAACATTTTAATGGAAAATAATTATCTTAAGTGTGCACACTATTATTTGCAAATCCAATTTGTTTTCACATAAGTAAAATAATATTGTTTTTTATGACGGGTTATCATAATGTATGAGATAGTTGGTATATCAGATAAATGTCGTAGAGTTCAAAGATTCACAACTGTCTTAAGAGTTTTATATTTAAGACTTGTTTGCTGTGATCTGCCATGCAATATTACTACAGATTTTGCAAGTATTTTCTGTAAATAAAGATTCCATCATAAGGCACAAATGCAATATACTAAAGGTTTAAAAAATCGAGAAAAATATTTTGTCATGCTTGTTACAAGTTCAAGAAATGTGAATTATGTGCTATTCTCCTATAGAGAGTGACATTTAGATGCATTCTCTGGCATAAAGGAGGAAATTTGTCAATACATTAACCCCTTCGCGACAAACGTCCTTTACAGAATTTTTAATCTTTTACGACCGGTTTTTCAAAACAGAAATTTTCGTGTAATTGAATTGCAGAAATGCTAAGATTTAATGAGGCAAAGCTTACAATAAAAATAACTGGTGGGATTAATCGAGGATTCTGAGCATCTTATGCGTCACGTATACGTGTCGCTCGTCCCCAAGGGGTTAACAATTTAACTATACTAGAGAAAAACATCCTCCGCAATTAACGTTTTGCTGAAGCCATTTTGGAGATAACAGAATGTCTGTGTCAGCGGGTTTCTCACTAAAAAACTGTACCGAATGCTACCTGTTATTGATTTGTACTGAAACCCTTACAGAATTTAATTATCAGAAAAATACTTTTATAGCGGGTAAAAGCAAAGTAACCATATTATGAACCCTATAACCATGTTGGGCGTCGCATATTATATTTCTGTTAAATGAGACATTTATTTATTAAGCCTTAACTGCTGTTATCGGTCTCACAGACCACTGCATTTTTCACTTTTCAGAGTTTAACTCTTAACTTTCAGTTTAACTACAGATACTAGTGAAAATTTGCTTCGTTTAGATACCTAGTACTATCGCTAGAAACTTCTGAAAGGATTCAATTTGATTAGAAACAGCCTGTACATAAAGTTTAGTACAGAAACAGTATCTAATGCGTTAATCAAGCCTTTTATTCATCTTTCGATCTATCAGTCTCAGAGACCGATTCACAGTAGTTATGCAACAATTTTTGTTACAGTAGTTAAGGGTTAATTACTAAGCTATAGTCTTCATAGATGTAGACTGAAATCCAAAAATGTATACACCTTCAAACATTTAAAAAATTAGGACACTTAATTATATCATGAAGTATTTTACAACAGACTGAAATTCGGTTTAGGACCACACAACACTTTTTTGCTGCAAAGAATAAGAAATTATTTCAAAGATTTGGCATAGGTATCTACTGATATGGGTACTTTGAATTGAATTCTGACAATACTGAGAAAATTTATGTAGCCACATAATGCCAATTTATGTTAGCAACGTGAAATTTATTAAAACAAATTATTAAATTTCAATCAAGTATCAATAGTAAGAATATTTATTTTTAGGTAGTTTTCATTAGAAAAAGCTACCTATTGCAGCCGTTAAGAGGAAAGCAATTCCAAAAACTTTTGTTATATTTTCACCGATAATAACCCCCAGACCCCAAAACCACCCTCCGTTCAAACTTTGATATATATATATATATATACTAGATGGTACCCGTCAAAACTTGACGGAAAAAATTACAATAGCAATATTAGTAAAATAAGCTTCTTTATTACATAAGTAGGGGTGCTTATGAAACAATCTTTCAAATATTTTATTTAAAAAAAAATCCCCCCCCCAGTGATTTACGTTATTAACTCCAAACAAACAATCCGTAAACAAATTGGAAATCAGTTTGACATTACCGCCCTATTCCCCACGGCAAGAAAGAAAATTTCCTGAACCTATGAAGTATCATACAAATAGCATATCCCTACGTTCATCTCATATTCAGTCAATAAAAGAACATATTAAATAAGGCACACATTCCCCCCCCCTGTGATAATGCAACCGAATGAGCTCCTATGCGCATGTGCATTGCTTCTCCCCAAACGCACCGTCGAAATTCGACGTTAAGAAAAAGTTTTAAAATGTTTTGATCAAAATTTTTAAAATGTCTTCTTTAATCATTGTTCGTTTTAAATCCATATCTTCTGAAACGCATCTATTGTTTTAAGCTTATCAATTTTTATGTAAAGATGAAGAATTTTTTTTACAATAATAAATCAATCTGCAGATAAAGGAGATTTTTAATGTTTTGAAGTGTAATTTATTTGTATGGTTTCTTCATTCCTTTACATAATAAGGATGATTATTCCTTTACCATAATTAAGAGAAATAATGTAAATAAATAAATATCCAAGATTATTTTTGATTCTGTTTTCATTAATATATTGTAAATTGTATTGTTAAAAGTTACTGATAAATGATACTTTAGTAAATAGGGCTTTTCTTAATTATTATTATTATTATTATTATTATTATTTTGAGATTTAATGGCAACATTCTTCGTTTGTTTATTGGGCGCTACAGTTTGGCGAATTATTTGAGGTACTTTTCGGTTTGCAGGGCGCCAATGAAGTATATATATATATATATACAAATATATATAATGTATATAGTTTTGTTTTTCTAGTATTGAATTTATGTTGTTTATAGATTTTGGTTGGCTTTTGTGATAATGATTCTGCAAGTAATTTTCCATTGGAGTTTGTTGTTATGTGTATATATATATATACACATAAAGCATATATAATAAAGCATATAAAGCATATATATATATGCTTTATTGGCGCCCGCTAACCGAAAAGTACCTAATTTGCATATAGTTTTTTTTTTCTTAATCGAACGACGGGATAATGCACGGAATTTCGACGGGATAATGAATATTTTTTATGGTACCAGAATATTTTTCTGTATTTTATAGTTATATTAAGAAATACATATTTTTATGATTTGCTGAATCACTTAGTTGTTTACTTTATCATGCATTATATTATTGAAGGTTGTTAGTTCTCTTATTCGTTTAAATATACCCAACTTATATAAAAATAGCGTGTGTTCTCTGTGGTGTTTCGCATAAACGTTGTAAAATTCAGGTTATTAGATTTTATCCAACTTTGCTGTCATAACAGCTGATGAAGCAGCCATTTTCGGCGATTTTTTTGTTACCTGTAAAATGTTTGTTTTTGGTAATAGCCCGAACTAAAAAAAAATTGAGTACTTTTCCATTATACGGACACCATTGTCGCCAAGCATATATTTACATGTATGGCATGGTGTCGGTATAACGGAAAAGAACCAAAATTTGCGATCGATCAAATAATTGAATTTCGTTAAACATTAAATTTTCTGGTACTTTTCTATTATCCGGTCGACCACTTTTCATAACAAAAAACTATCGCCAAACTGTAAAATTAAACGCCTAAAATACAGTCCGATTTACTTGATGTCAGAAGCATTATACGTGTTTGTTACGTCATCAAGTGGTTTTTAATTCGAGATTTGCGTCTATTTTTCATTATGTTTTACTGATTTATTAGTTATTTCATTAATTAAAATAACAATTGCGTCCTTAAATTCATGTATTTTACTTATTTATTTATTTTGATATTCCAATGGCAACGTTCTCCCGTTTATTTGGCGATAGATTTTTGTTATGAAAAGTGGTCGACGGGATAATAGAGAAGTACCAATTTTCTTATTTTTAACCGGAGAAAGAAACAATAATCATGGATTTAATTAATTTTGTAATATGCGGTGCAACGAAAATAATTTTGATTAGATCAGTACAGACGCACCTGGGTTATTTTTTGCGCCTAAATGACGATTTTTGCTTTGTATGGCAACCTGGTGTTTTATAATAAATTTGAATATGTGTGTAAATAAATAAAATAAAATAGGTACTTTTATGTTAGCTGGGCGTCAAGGATAACTCTCCAAATCTTGTTTCAATTGGAATCATTTAAATTGCAACATTTTACGTGAGATTTGTTATTCATATTGATATGTTTACGTTTAGATATTTTATTATGATTATATTCTAGCTAATTAAGTTCTTTTTTTTTTTTTTTTTTTTTTTTTTTTTTTTTTTTTTTTTTTAAGATTTTATACTACAATGTTAAAATATTACCTAGTTGATATTAGTTAATGTCAAAAGATTGGCGAACCACAGAGTTCAAGGAAAAAACTCTATGCCCTCAAAAGTGGGAGTTGTCAACTTTATGACGTCATAAGCAGAAGTAAATGTTTAATTGAAAATTACAGCTAATTAATTAAATTTTTGAACAAACGAATGCACGATAACAAATCTGTGTCCTAATAGCTTTCATTTAAAAAAAGAATGGTGTAATTTGATGCAGTAGTTTGTTCTAACGGATTGTCGAAAGAAATCGCTTAGCGTTTTAAATATATAGATTCTGACAGACGATTGAATCCTGACGATAGAAATGTGATTTTTTTTTTTCAAATTTTCCCGAAAAACATAATTTAATTACAATCTTGTCTTCATTATCGATTGAAATAAAATATAAATTCAATTTCAATTTAAAAATGACGAAAAAAAAAGAAATTAATAATCTCTATCGGGATCCTTTTCAATTTTTTTCCCTTTTTTGTCACAAAAAAACTGAGTAATTAGTTGCCATCATTACAGAAATGTCATTAAAATTAGAAAAAAATTAATATCTCGAAAACTAATTCCAATTTCAAAATTCTATTACCAGTTTTGACATCCGCGGATTTTTATGAACAATTGGTATTAATTTCACCATCAAGCGTTTAATATTTTATTAAAAATAGCCCTAGAACACAATCAGTCGTTTAATCAGTCGTTTCATAAAATCGTTTCATAAATTCGTTTCATAAAATCGTTTCACAAATTCGTTTCATTAGGATTTTATATATATAGGGTAGATATATATCTGATATTTGTCATACTGTAACTCTGTTATTTATGAACCGATTTGGATGTGACTGAGTATGTGTATAGGATATACAAAGGTGTCAACCGAGTTCGTTGGCTAGTTCCATCCGCCATCATGTTTCAAAATGGCGGTAGGTTAATTTTTTTAAATGTTTTTAAAAATTCAAAAAGATGCATAAAAAATATAAATCGAAAAAGTTGTTTCCGCCGAGTGTTAGGTCACAATACAAGGATTTCGGAACATTCTTGTTTTGGCTTTATCTGAAAAAATGGCTGAGATATATTTGTTTGAAATTCTAGGTTGGCTGACATTTTGAAACAATCTGATTTTTGTTATGCTGGAACTCTCATGCTGAAATTCGCATTCAAATTGAGTATTAACGAAAACCGGGATTGAATCTTCTACAGAGTGGCTCAGAAGGTCGTTTACAAACTTAACTTGCTGGTGTGTCATATCATGATAAACAAGATTTACATAGGTGCTTGTGTTCGAAAATGCAAACTGCGACCACTACAGGGTGATGAGCACAATCTTACGGGAGAGTGGGAAGCGTAATAACTTCAGGCGAGGACATTGCATGAGAAGGATGAATCGGTTTAGTAACGCAGAATTGGCGATATGCATTACGTATATGGCACGCGGATGGATATGCACGAGCCGCGGTACGGATGCACCTTGCGCGCTTCCCAAGCAAACGTCAGCCAAGTCGAGTTTTGTTTGGACAATTGCACCGCAGATTGCGTGAAGCAGGAGCTATCCAAGTACCTAGCCACATCAGTCGGAAACGCACTACACGCACTCCTTTTGTAGAGGAAACCGTGCTACGGGTATTTGACAGGAACCCTCAAACAGGTATCCGAGGAAGCGAACACCTCTTAGGTGTACATCTTTCCAGCATTATGCGCATACTGCATGAGGACACGCAACACCCCTACCACTTACAAAGAGTACAGGCATTGTGCGTTGACGATTATCCCCAACGTGTTGCATTCTCACATGTGGTATTTGCAACAACGGGTCGCACAGCCAGATTTCCATCGTGGATTTTGTTTTAGGATGAATCCTGTTTTACAAAGGACGGTGTCCTGAACCTGCACAACATGCTCATATGGGCGCATGAAAACCCAAGGTCGTGCCCATTGCACGTCAAGAACGTGCCCATGCACGTCAAGAACGTTTCGCCGTAAACCTTGGGGCTGGTATTATCGGTGACATGTTAATTGGCCCTTAACTACTACCTCAACGCCTCGACGGGAATACCTATCGCATTTTCTTAGAAAGAGTCTTGCCGGATCTGATGGGTGACGTTCCAGCCGCTACAAGCCGAAACATCTGGTTTCAGCATGATGAAGCGCCTGCTCATTTTAGTAACACTGTGCGAGAGTACCTCGATAGGGCATATCCTAATCGCTAGATTGGCAGAGGCGGACCAGTCGCATGGTCACCGTGATCCCCTGACCTGGCTCCTCTGGATTTCTATCTGTGGGGACACATGAAGACCTTGGTGTACGAGACGCCCGTAACATTGGAAATGGGTCTCGTCGCCAGGATCGTGGAAGCAGCGCATGTATCCGTGACACACCTGCCCATTTTGAACCGGTCCATGAATCCATGCATCGACGTTATGAAACATGCATTGTGGCGAATGGAAGGAATTTTGAACATCATCTGTAAATTAAACCATGTTCTTTAATAAAATTCATATTAATACTTCTTTCGATATCCTTTCTTTCTTCCCCTCCACTCCTGCGCTCATCGCAGTTTGCATTTTCGAACAATAGTTCCTATGTAAATCTTGTTCATCATGATATAACAGACCAGCATATTAAGTTTGTAAACGATCTTTTGAGACACCCTGTATAATTGAGTTCCAAATATTTTAGCTTCGGGTATTTGAGTAAAATGTGTTGAATTAAAAAAAAATGGATTATGAAAGCTTCCTTTTCCTACCGGTACAGGCCGAAAGGACTTTTTGCATTAAGTTGTTCTTAGTTTATATAGTTAAGTAAATTGTATTTCTTTCTAAAATTAAAAGAAATAATTCTTTAAAATTTAAGCAATAACATTGTTTTTACTTTCACCCCCTACACACAGATATAAATATATATATATATATATATATATATATATATATGTTACATAAAAAATTATTTCCTTCGCAAATCCTTCACATTTATTTCGCATTAGTCCTTTAAATTATCCTAAGTTCTGGCATAGTCAGTATTTCTTTAATTCTTAATAATATTTATTCCTATTTAATGTCCTTTTAAAAGTAAATACCCGTATATTAATAATTATCTTATTCCACATCTTAATCTAAAATTTTAAGTTCATTCGTAGCTTTTATCAGCTCCCCAATCTATAAAATTCCGAGACTCTTTCTCATTTTGAATGTTTTTTAAAAAGCCATTTTCTTTTTATTATTATTATTCCATTCTCTGATTTTCGCGCGCTGGGTAATTTACACTTCAAAATTGATACGCGGCCAGGAAAGGAACTCTTTCCTGTTTTAGATTCTCCCTCTCGCTTCCTTCTCTGGGCTGGAGGTCACCTCTCACTCATAGGTTTGTGCGCACGTGACGTCGTTTTTCTGTATGTCTACGCTCAGTGAACAAAACTCGCTGGCATCATTCGGAGGAGGGGATTTTTGACGTGTTTGGAAGTATAAACAAATATGTATCTGGTGTCGTCGTCTCGTAGAATTTTCACACTGTTCTTTAACATCTTTAAAACAATGTAGTGATCCATCGTGGAGCCTGAGGGCGATAAGTTTATACCCGTGGGAATTGTTATGGAATCGCTCTTATTCTAAATAAAAGATTTGTCTGGAAATTGGCTGGTTTTTATGGAAGAAACTCTTGTGGACTTTTTCATTGCCTCACCTCTTCGCCGTGATTGTTGATGTTGACTGCAACTTTGTATATATTTACCCAACTACCATTTTCTCGTGGAGAATTGCATCTCATGGAGTCTCATCTTCGTCAAAACGCCACAAAAAAAGAGAGAGAGAGAGAGAGATTGATAGATATATATATGTGTGTGTGTGTGTGTGTGTGCGCGCGTGTGTTTGTGAATGTAATATAGAAACAGATAACATATATGAAGTGTAATGCAATGCTTTTATTGGTTCAATACTATATTATGATTTTTCTATATATTTTCCATCTAGGGCTAAAATTTTAAATTAAAAAAATATACATTTAACACTTTTATCAAGGTACATAAGTAGCATTACCTATTATTATTTGCATGAATAATTTTCAGTACTCGCATTCTAAATTATAGAAGTACGAATATAACCATTATTTTAATATTTATAACAGCCTTTTTACTCAAGTTCCGAATTCAACGTCTGAGCATGAAGATAGTGAAATTTCATGTAAATACTTTTACTTCATATTTCACTTATGTTTGAGTAATGTGAAGTGATAAATAGTGAAAATATTTGTCATGATGAGTTAAGCATAAATAAACCTGAAGGAAAAACATGTATGCATACAGATATTTTAAAGTTATAGTAAAAAAAAAATAAGCAAATAATCCATGCGACAGGAAAAGTTTAACTTAAATATATATAATCATAACTGACAAAGTTGTTTACGAGTATTGTATTCAATAGCATTTCACTTAAATTTATGAATTCATTTTCACTCTGCATATTCTTGTACGAGCAGGGAAGACCGAGCTATGATCGGTCAAAATTAGCTTTGAGTTCAAATACCCTGACGCATGACCAAAATGACCCACTAATAATATTTTCTCAAACATGTGACCTAGCCCAATAGTCTTCTCATGCCCCAAAGCCATATGAGGCAAAATTTAGTCTCAATAGTCTGAGCCGTTTCTAAGATAAAATAGCTTGACCCATAATGACCCATGACCAAAATGACCCACTAATTGAATTTTCTAGAAAATGAGACCTAGAAAACAGTCTTCTCGAGCTCAAAAACCATAGGAGGCAAAATTTAGTCTAAATAGTCTGAGCCGTTTTTAAGATAAAATAGCTTGACCCATAATGACCCATGGCCAAAATGACCCAATGATTGAATTTTGACGAACGTGTGACCCAGATTAATAGTCTTCTCGTGCCCGAAAATGGTAAAATACAAAATTTAATCAAAATCGTTTGAACCGTTTTTTAGATAGAATTAGTCTGACCCTGACCCTTGATGACCCAAAATGACCCACTAATCGAATTTCTTGAACACGTGAGCTGGCCCAATAGTTTTCTGGTGCCCCAAAACGGTAAGATACAAAATTTCGTCAACATCGTTAGAGCCGTTTTTAAGATGTTTTGCATATAATTTGCTGATCAAGCAGGGCGGTCGCTCTGCCAAGCCAAGCTTAAAAAAGAACGACACACAAATAACGCCAAGCACTCGACGAAAGACCTCTACTGCTTACTTACAGAAAGCAACTTCGCAATGTTAAATCGACAAAAGATGCCAGATTAAAATATCAGATATCAAATAAACCAAGCGTCGCAGAAAAAAAACGAAAACTAGAAGAATCTAATGAAGAATTTCTTCAATTTAAGACCAAGCTCATTTTCATAAGTGATTTATAAACAGAGATATAGATTTTTTTAAAAACGTCGAATTACTTAAAATGATCACTTTTTTCTTCGTCAAACTTTTTTTTTCAAACAACCTACAGACCTTAATATTGGGCAGAATGAAAAGGGATTGCATTTTTGGACAAGTAGTTATGTAATCTATGTGCTTTTATAAAATCCTGTGTAAAAAATATATTTTCTATCCTTAATTAGCAAAAAACTTCTCATCAACTTGGCGATTAAAAAATTATGCCAAAACAGAGATAAAACCCGTCAACGACCATGTACCATCTGTATTATAATAGAACAAATCAGTTACAGTTTATAACCACATCAAATTGCATCTGCAAGTCAGCCATTTTCTTTTTTTTTTCAATAAAACTTCATAATTATAAGAACACACATTTTATCAGACAACTAAATATGACTGCAAACTGTGGCAGATGACTGTTTCCAACATGAATATGTATGAGAAATTGCCGGTCTAGTATATCGATCTGGGTTGCTCAGTCGCACGGTACGCATAAGGTCCCAGGTTCGCGTCCTGGCCCAGGTCAATTTTCCACTCATGTTTCTTTAGTGTATTTAATTGTCTGATAAAATGCGTGTTCTTATAATATTGTGAAATAAACTAATCAGACGTAGTGTTCATGCTTTAAAAAATATTTTAAATGTATAATGTATAATTTACGTTTTTTGAAAGATGTTTAAAAATAAATTAGTTTTCGCGGGAAGATGTACCTTCTAAAATGTATACATTAAGAGTTATCGGCATTTAAAATTTCTTTTAAAAGGTAAATAAAATTTTTGAAATGAATTAAATGTGATTCATTTATTTCTAAAAAAACATGGTAAAGGACAGACATTTTGTTCTCAGGAATACCTTTCACGTTATTTTCCTATAAATTAATGAAATCCAATTGTTAAATTATTTTTGTTTTAGAAATGAAGTTTCCATTTAAAGTTATTGTAACAGTACAATGTTTAATTGAATAAAATAATGTGAATCTAAGAAATTGCTCAGAAATTCCAAACATGCACAGGGCAACGCAATAAATAAATAAATAAATAAATAAACACAAAATAAATAAATAGATAGATAAATAAATAAATTAATAAAAATCAGCTTTCAGAAATTCTAAAAATTGTTCATATATCTTAATTACAAGCTAAAGGAGGGTTTATTTATATATTATTCTATATATAATAGTAATTTCAGCAAATACATATATTAAATTCCAATGCGATCTGTTTTAAACTTTAAGATAGTTTATAACACATGATAAAAAATCTATAAAAAAGAATGGCGCGTCACATTTCGGGGAGGGGATGGGGAGGGGGGTGAACAAAATTAGGAAGTATAATAAAGCTATCTGTTTGAAACTTTACGATATTTTATAACACATAACATTACAAAGGGCTGTGACCCCTTATTCATGTTATGCACCACAGTTGTCACCCCCCCATTTCGCCCCCTCTGACACTACTCATGTGATATATTGTTCGAAAGGCCTGTGACCGCTTATTCATATTATGTATCTTCGGGGTCCATCCTCCCATTTTCACCCCCCCCCCAAAGGGGACACTTTTCTAAATTTTGCCGACACCTCTCATGTGATACATCGTTGGAAAGGTCTGTGACCGCTTAATCCTATTATGCATCTCCGGTGTCCATCCCCCCACTTTTCCCCCCAAACGCGATTAGCTTTCACTACCAGGGGCGCTTTCCTATCTCTGTTTTTATGTGCCGGATCACGACTTGGTATGGCTCATTCGACTCGACATCGATAGATTTTTCCGATTTTAGTTCTTTTTTTCACCACCAAGGGGCACTTTCCTATCTCTGGTTCTATGGGCTGGATCACGACGGGGTATAGCTCATTCGACTCGACCTATAGCCTTAACGATTTCAGTGCCCAAGGTTTATATATAACAAATTGCGCTACTTGGTGGTGGAAGATGGAACTAGAGTGTGCGCAGCACGACTGCTATACGGTTCCAAAGGCAGCGGGGACCCGCGTAGGAGGTTCGTTTGGTTAGAGGTTTATACTATTCGATGTGCAAATTAAGAGATTATCCGGTTCCGAAGGCAGCGGGGAACCAGGTCGGCGGTTCGTTCGGTTAGAGGTTTGTCTTATTTGAGGTTTTACAAGATTCGAGGTCCCGATGTAAATTAGGGTCTCGCTAGCGGGAGAAGCCAGCTAGTGCTAATAATAAAACAGCGTGATATCACGTTTAATTTCAAATGCAGCGCTGACACACTATGTACGTATTCCATTTTTATTCATTTCATGGATAAGTCAGTGATATTTTTTAACGTAGGACAACAAGTATTATAATAAGCCACATTTAGTATTTTGTTTTTAAGAGTGTAATTAGTTTAATTGAAAAATCTACTGGTATTTCTAGTTAACCCTTTAAACAATGACAGAAAGTAAAATGTAATTTTAAATTATTTCTCATGTTTAGATTATTCAAATTATGTTTAATCTATTTAAATAAAAAAGAAAGGATGTGTACAAAAACAACTTTTCAAAAGTAAAAAAAAAGCCAAGCGTTAAAAAAAAAAAAAGTTGTGGATAAAAAATGGTGTGATATCAAATTTCCAAGATATTGTATTACTTTTTTTCCATTAAATAAGTTATCATACATATAAGTCGAGTGCCAACGTATATATTAATAGAAATCGTTTTCTCCTGTACTAAATACATCCTAACGAGTTTCTGAAAATTCATTTTTTTTTTCAAATTATGCACCCAAATTTTTAAAGTAAAAGCGTAATATGTTTGCAATGTAATATGTTTATAACAATTTCGAACTTCAGATTTTAACTACGGACAGATAAATTAGATAAGACTGATATTTTGAAAAATTGATTTTTACTAGTTTGAAATTATTAATTGCTCTAAAAAATAAATCATAAGATGAATCTTTAAGATAAGACATCATTATCTTAAGACACAATTTTCAGAGCATACACGTCTATAAATGAAACGCTTAAAATATTTGCTTAAATAACAATTTTGAACTTCGGATTTTAACTACGGATTTGGGTGCTTAGAATTTTGTGAATAATATGCAAAGATGTCCGCCAAGCCCATCATGCATAATTTTAAAAAAATTGAATTTTCAGAAACTTGTTAGAATGTATTTAGTACAGGAGAAAACGATTTATATTAACATATACGTAGGCACTCGACGTATATATATCATAACTTATTTAATGGAAAAAAGTTAAATAAGTAATATAATAGCTTGGAAATTTGATATCACACAATTTGTTAGTCACAATTTTTTTATTTATTTATTTTTTTCGATTGGCTTTTTTTACTTTTGAAAAGTTGTTTTTGTAGATATATGTAACAATACACAAGATTTGCTCGTATTAGAATATACGAGCAGGGAAGACCGAGCTATGCTCGGTCAAAATTAAATTTGAGTTCAAATATCATGACCCATGACCAAAATGACCCACTAATTGAATTTTCTCGAACATGTGACTTAGCCCAACAGTCTTCTCGTGCCGGAAAACCATAGGATGCAAAATTTAGTGTAAATTGAGCCGCTTTTTAGATATTGACCCACAATGACCCAGAAATGAGCACTAATCGAATTTTTTAGAACATGTGACCTAGTCTAATGATTTTCGCGTGCCCGAAACTCGTAAAATACAAAATTTAATCAAAATCGTTAGAGCCGTTTTTAGATAAAATTAATTTGACCCGCTTTGACCCAAAAATGACCCCCTAATCGAAAGTTCTCGAACATGTGACCCAGCCCAATAGTCTTTCTCGTGCCCGAAAATAGTCGGATACAAAATTTCGTCAAAATTGTTTGGACCGTTTTTTAGATACAATTAGCTTGACCATGATCCAAAATGACCCAAAATGACCCACTAATTGAATTTTCTCGAACATGTGACCTAGCCCAACAGTCTTTTCGTGCCCGGAAACCACTGAATGCAAAATTTAGTGTAAATTGAGCCGCTTTTTAGATCTTGACCCACAATGACCCAGAAATGACCCACTAATCGAATTTTCTCGGACATGCGACCTAGCCCAATGCTTTTATCGTGCTCGAAACTCGTAGGACACAAAATTTAATCAAAATCGTTAGAGCAGTTTTTTAGATAAAATTAATTTGACCCGCGTTGACCCAAAAATGACCCACTAATCGAAAGTTCTCGAACATGTGACCAGCCCAATTGACTTCTCATGCTCGATAATGGTCGGATACAAAATTTCGTCAAAATCGTTTGAACCGTTTTTTAGATACAATTAGCTTGATCATGACCCAAAATGACCCAAAATGACCCACTAATTGAATTTTCTCGAACATGTGACCTAGCCCAACAGTCTTCTAGTGCCCGAAAACCATTGGATGCAAAATTTAGTGTAAATTGAGCCGCTTTTTAGATCTTGACCCACAATGACCCAGAAATGACCCACTAATCGAATTTTCTCGGAAATGCGACCTAGCCCAATGCTTTTATCGTGCTTGAAACTCGTAGGACACAAAATTTAATCAAAATCGTTAGAGCCGTTTTTTAGATAAAATTAATTTGACCCGCGTTGACCCAAAAATGACCCACTAATCGAAAGTTCTCGAACGTGTGACCCAGCCCAATTGACTTCTCATGCCCGAAAATGGTCGGATACAAAATTTCGTCAAAATCGTTTGAACCGTTTTTTAGATACAATTAGCTAGACCATGACCCAAAATGACCCAAAATGACCCACTAATCAAATTTTCTCGAGCATGTGACCTAGCCCAATGGTTTTCTGGTGCCCCAAAACGGTAGGATACGAAATTTCGTCAAAATCGTTAGAGCCGTTTTTAAGATAATTTTTGCATATATATATATATATATATACTAGGGGGCCTACCCCCTGCGAGCTACGCTCGCCAACCCCCGCTCAGACTTCGAGGCATCTAAAAACATGACAGCGTGCTTCGTTTTAAAAATATTGGTAAATCTGTAATTGGGTTGCCATGCTTTTAACGATTTAATGGGGCATTTTTTTATTATCATGGCCTCATACACAGCTGTTGCGACAACTGACGAATGTTTTAGGGATTGATAAGTAAAATCAATTACACCTTGAAAACCAGCTTGTATAAAATGGTTAGGTTTAAATTGTGGCTACCTCTCGCACTTTTATAACAACGATCTGTATTCTATTCTTCCTTTGCGTTTAAGGATGAGAAAAATTCCATCTGCTTGTGAATAACATTAAGAACCACAGTATTGAAAAGTACTATGTTATAGACATTTTCAGTAACAGGTTTTAATTTTCTCTGTATTTTAGTGCACCATCATGCATATTTTCATGTTATTTTAAATATGTAAAGTATTTATTTTAATTAATATGTATATACGAATTTTCTAATAATTATTTATCATACAAAATTAATTAAATATTTTGTGCATGCATGCCTGCATTTATTCGGCATCAATTGATGAGATATTTAAACAAATTTGCTATCCGCGATAATTTTACACCATGTTATGTCACTTGAATATTGTTCATAAGAAAATCGGGTACTTTTCCAGCATAGGATCCTTTGCTTTTAGGTTTGTCGTAATTCGAGTTTCAAAAACGAATAGATTCGTTAATATACATATATTTGTTGCCAAAAATTATGAAAACAAACCCAATGAACTTTTGGGGATTTTCTATAATAGGGGTCTTGACGCTTTTTTAAAAAGCTTGGCGCAATTCGGGCATTAGAAAGTGAGATTTGGTGCCAAATGACATAAACAGCCATGGAAACAAATTCGACGATTTTTTTTGTTTATATGCGTATTTTAATTATACGTATATTATTATTGTTTTTTCTATACAAATTACTTCTGATTATATATAAAATAGGATAAATGACATTTTACGCTAAACAAATTGTATAAATATTGAAAAAATGCTTCTGTATACGAAATGACAAAGTAAATAGGTTGACAGAAAGTATGTTGCCAAATTTCCTTTTCCGCCAAGGCTATTTTCTCTGTTTCGTCAAGGCCCCATATACTGGAAAAGCACCGAACTTTTATGCTTGTTTATACATGTATTTATATGTATATATACAATTTATTTATAATTGTCTTTCAATTTACCTCTTTTTGTACATAAAAATAGATAAATGGCTTCTTTATATTAAATAAATTGTATAAACATAAATGACGTATTTACATAAATGACGTCATTTGGACGAAATTATTAAAAATATTTTCAGTTTATAAATTAAATTCAATGCTGACAGACGATTGAATCCTGACGATAGAAATGTGATTTTTTTTTTCAAATTTTCGTGAAAAACATAATTTAATCTCAATCTTGTCTTCATTATCGATTGAAATAAAAGATAAATTCAATTTCAATTTGAAAATGACGAATAAAAATAAATCTATAATCCCTATCGGGATCCTTTTTTATTTTTTTCCTTTTTTTTGTCACAAAAAAACTGAGTAATTAGTTGCCATCATTACAGAAATGTCATTAAAATTAGAAAAAAATTAATATCTCGAAAACTAATTCCAATTACAAAATTCTATTACCAGTTTTGACATCCGCGGATTTTTATGGACAATTGGTATTAATTTCCCCATCAAGCGTTTAATATTTTATTAAAAATAGCCCTGAAACATAATCAGTCGTTTCATAAAATCGTTTCATAAATTCGTTTCATAAAATCGTTTCACAAATTCGTTTCATTAGGATTTTATATATATAGGGTAGATATATATATAACCACACACAAGATTTGCTCGTATTAGAATATATGATGATATAAAGTGATTCTTGATACCATTTTGCCACTGATGCGTCTTATACATTTTTTGGAGTCCATTGTACATCTTAATACATATATTTTCAACAGAAAGCAGGTAAAATAAGTAAATATTGTAGAGTAATTGATAGTTCTATCACACTGTAAGAGTATTAACAATTATTTCATGCAATTAAAAATTTCCCTCGCGCTGAAAAATCTCTAAACTTTTTGTTATATTTTATGCACGAAATTAATACTTCACCATTTAAAAAATCTTTAGCTATTACTGTGTTACTTTTGCTATTTTAAAGCGTTTTATGTTTCCTAAATATTACAAAAAAATTTAAATGTTTCGATTACCATTTAAGTAAATTCAAATTCTTTCAATTTTAAGCAAGGATTATGAAACTTTCGAGAACCTACTTTTAACATAGTATCATTTCGCAGGATTAAAACATCGATGTCAAAGACATTTTACAATTAGCTTCAAAATATATTCCTTTATAAAATTGGAACGTACTGTTTTAAACTAAAAATTGGAGGTAAAAAATTTCACATAATTTTTCATTTCATACAAGTGTGTCAATTCTTTTTTTATTATGTTCTTTCGGAAATAATATTGTGATATTTTAATTTTAATATTGTCTTTAAATTATATTTTAATAGTTTGAGAATCCGTACACATATTTAGCACGCATTATTAAACTAAATTTTAATTGAAATTGACAAGATAAATTATTTTAAGATTATTAAAACTAATATTTACTCTATTCAGTCAACATAGTTTCGGTTAATTCCGTCGGTTAAATATATTTATATTTTTTGTCACAGCTAAAATTTTATAAATTTACATAAAGATATATTTTAGTGAAAGTGCGTATTAAATAATTATAAGAAGAAACTGTAATTAAAATTTCTTTAAACTATATTTAACGTATAAATATATTTTATTTGAAAAAAACATAACACTAGCAAAAATTTAACTGATGCAGAATTTCAAATACAAGGCGTGGAAAAAAACGCTAAAATTTGAATTAAAAAAATCTCTGTCCGGATTTCAAATAAATATCACTGAAAACATGATAGCATTTACTATATTCGGCTAAAAGATTAAAACCTGATTTCTTTTACTAATTTGGATAACTCTTCGCAAAACGCGAATAAACGATACAAATGACATAAAAAATTGAATTTAAAAAATATCTAGTGAGTCATCCGGAAAATTCTGTTGTTTTTCAACGTGAAGCATGTGTTGTGGCATAATATTTAGTTCAGTGCAGTGCTAAGAATAAAGAACCAAAATTTCATTTTCGTCAAATTTTTCTCTTTTATTTTAAGGAAGGTAAAAATGCTAGTCAGACTGCTCGTATAATTTTTGCTGCTTCATATTACACTATTTGAAGATGGTTTGAGAAGTTGAAGCGCAGAAATTTAATCTCGAAGATAATCCTCGCTCCGGACGGCCATCATTTGTAAACTAAGACCTCTTAAAAGAAGTTATCGCGGAAAATCTACGTTACACATTTCAGGAGCTATCACAAAAATAAACTGCTTAAACCACACCCGATGTGTAATTTGAAACAGCATTTTTTCCATATACATCAGACATTTTGCGAGCAGTATGACGCACCTTTCCTGAAATAAACAAGCATAATATGATGAAAATGAACTTTTTGGTTCTCCATTGTTAGCACTGCACTGAAACAAAAACAAGCTAGAATTATGCAGCGCAAGCAGAAAAGACCTAATGTACATATCTGAGTCATTCAATGTCCCTCCTTAAAAGCAATCTCAGAACCTAGATTATACTGCGCTTTGCCTTTTGAAAAACGTAGAACTTTCCTAGTAACCCAATAATAAAAAAAATCAGAAACTGCCTTTCAAGGTGCAAGACTTGAACTTCCAAGGTTCCTTCCGGCCAAATGTAGCAGTTCTTTGCGCGGTGGTCTCTACAGAGCACAGCACATAAGCACACGAACAAACCATTAATCTTTATTAAATATTTTGTTGCGTTAAAGACTTTCTTCTACCTTTCAATGTCATATATTATAGGTAAAAGAAAATTTGGGATGCCGAAGTATATTTTCATGCAGATATAAAAAAATATTTTTTGTTAAAATTTTAAAAACATTATGTTGGACAAAAATATACAGTCAGAAAAGTTCTGACTCACAAACTCTTCATTTCATGTTCTTAAATGCATACTATCTGTTTTTTAAATTTTAGAAATAACACATGCCGATAGAGGTGACAGATGAATTAATGTAATTAATATATATATATACATTCTAGCTGAATTTTGTGAAAAAATTTATGTGGTGGATGGACGATAAGTTCTTCTTTTAACACTGGAATCATGTTAATATTCCAATAATATATATAGTGATTCATCAACCAGAATAAAACATCAAGTACACTGTGTTATGTCCACAAAAGACCACGCCGACATGACAATCATTATTAAAAAATTATTCGATAATCAAATATTCATATAAACTTGATAAATTAAGAACAAAGACAATAAAAGCAACAATATTACCTGAAGTAATCTAAAAAAAATAAAACACAAGTGGTGGATGTGAATAAAAGAATTTCACTGCAAAATTTCAGCTGCTAAAGTCTTTATTTATAAAGATATTTTTTTTCTAAAATCTATATTAATAAATGGATGCTCATTTTTTGTAGCTCCATTCCTTTTTAGAACAAGTAGTATAATCAATGTTTTAAATATATACTCATCATGAGAAAAATAATAAACTTTTCTCTTTGGGATTATGGAGATATTTGTTTTAAAAAAATAAATCTTTTATATGATTTACCATCAATTCAAAACACAGACCATAGTATCAGTCGAATAAAATAAAACCATTCTCGCCAGACAGGATCTGCAGGCACTGCCCAGTCCCACTCATCATTATTAACAATTGGTCATTACATATCCGTTGGTGGAAATCTCATCATCGTTGCCGTAAATCAGAGGAAAATATGGGAAACATCAAACCTTCATAATTTAAACAAGAACGAAAAATCATGCGTCAAGCATAGATTATGTAACACTTTCCAACGCTTCCAAAATAATTTTACAAATCATACCGTTTAATAAGCGAAAAGATAACATCTAAGTAATCCGAATACTTTTCATCAGCCCTGTATAGGATCTATAGATTTGTATATATACTACATAGGATGTTAAATTTTAGTTCAGTTAGGAAACGCGTAGCACAGTTTAAAATTCTCCGTCTGGAGTTAAATAATACGGAAATGTGTTCGCGAACTTTTGTGCTTCCCTGTATAGGATATACAGAATTTATACATACCACATAATAGCCAAAAACGAGTTAAAATTAAAATCGCGATCAGTAACTTAAAACGCACTTCCAGGAATTATTGTTAACTTACAGTAGAGAATTCTTTTGTGTGTCCCTGTAAATGAACAATGACTGCTGTACACACACTATTCTGTAGTAAGCCTCTTGAAATACATCTTAGTGATATATATAAATTTCAATGCGTTTAAAATAGGGAAACATTATTTAAATAAACCGCAGACGATTTTTCTCCATAGACGTAATGTAACAGAATTCTTTTGACTGTCCCTGTAAAGTAACTATAAGTGCTATGCACACCCTATTCCATATTAAGCTTCTTCTAATGCACCTTAGTGATATATATAAATTTCAATGCGTTTAAAATAGTGAAACATTATTTAAATAAACCGTCAATGATTTTTCCCCATAGACCGCAATGTAACGGAATTCTTTTGAGTGTCCCTGTAAAAAAACTATAAGTGCTACACACTTCCGTTGAAATAGGGAACATGCTATAGATAACGACTATAACATATAAAAATTGCAGAGCAATCCGAGCATATTTACGGGAGTTAGAGCACGGACAGACGGCAGACGGCAGACGGCCAGACGGCCAGACGGCAGACGGCCAGACGGCCAGACGGCAGACGGCCATACGGCCAGACAAACCGAAGTCATAAACACTTTTCAACTAGGTTGGAAAGTGTTAAAAAGATACTTCCTTCATATTACTGCTTTCGTTTCTCGTTCATGATTCTTCGCTGCTAGACAAACGACCACCTTCCACGCCCGTAGCAAACATCCCAGTGTGAGCGCGCAGTCTCAGCAGTGAGAGGGAAAGAGGGTTGCCGAAAATGGGAAATTGCCAATCGGCAGTGATAAACATCAACTCTGAAATTACGTATTAAACTAATTTGAATTTGATTGGCTGGGGGCGGAGCTACCATAGGAAGTGAGTTCACCATTAGAATGTTGGAGAAGGTCCTCGCAGATTCCATTGCCGGAAGTACAGATTTCAAAACGATCATTATCATTTAAAATAAAGCGAAATGTTATTTAAGAAAGAAAAACTTCCAGGGGAAGTTTTAAAAAGGATGGAATTAAAATAATTTGAGAATGCTAATTTTAATATTAAATGAATAAAGATTAATAAAATATTTCTTAAATTAAATTAAATAAAAATATGGCAGTGGTTGTAAGGAACCACAACTATTTAACATTAAGAATAATATGTATTTCATTTCTACTTATATACATATTTAAGAATGTGTTTCAGTTGTGTTGTAATTTTAGAATTTATTACATTTTTAACAAAAAACAGCGAATAATATAAATGTTTGGACAAAACGCAGTTAAAAAAAAAAAACTCAATAAAATGAAAAAAAAACGCATTTCTGCAGTCTGCTAGACCATCAAGGAATCTTTAAATATTATCAATAATGATAACGTGTTTAGATGTTTGGATTAAGTAGATTGTATGTTGAAAATCGAAATTAATAACAAAATAAAGAATAAAAAGGAACTAAAGTATCTTTTATACGAAATTGTCCGTTAATTTGTATTTTCTTGCCTTTGCCTTAGAGCGCTTTTCCATCTAACGACACGACACCGATAAATCGTCCACGATTGTCGTTATCCGACATCGCTGCACGTAAAATGCATTCATTTCAACTGCCCGTTTTTCCACTGGACGATACGATGAAATTTTTGTCGTCATCGATTACCCGATATCGGCCGCCGATAAATTTTGTCGTGGAACATCCAACCTTCCTTTAAAATCGTTCCGACATTTCACTCGCTGACTCGTGTTTACATTTTACAAGTTGTGAAGTCAACGTGTTTTTTTTTCTTTTTCGTGTGTGTGTTTTTGTAATTTCTTGAAAGAAATGGCTTTTAAATTTGACGTCAGTATTTTATGTTCATTAGTTGAACAAAGACCCTGTCTATGGGATAAAAGAAATAATGACTATAGAAATAAAGTTGTTCGCGACAGATCCTGGGAGGAAATTTTCAAATTTTTGGATGATGATTATGAAGGTAAAACTTCTGTGGAGAAAAAAGAAACAGGTAAATAAGAATTTTTTTAAATATTAGTATTATTAAAAAATCGTAAATGTTGAATTTGCTAAATTACATATGTTTATTTAACTTATTTAATATTAACGTTGTTCACTTTGTTCTGCTGAAATTTGGTAAACTATTTTCTAATTGATCAATAGTTTAATACATTCGTGTTAATTCCAAAATTCTCAGAATATATTAAGATTGCCATTACTGTTTTGAATTACTTAACAATACAAGCTGTTATGCTTTTATATTATACCTCGTTTATTGATTTCTAATGTTAACAAATCAGTATGTTAAAATTGCCTAAGAAATACGGTTTTTAACTAATGCGTTTTTACTTTTACACCTGTATTTTTGTCTCTGTTTGTTTTATTTTCAAACTGCACCTATTTTAGTTTAAGATTTAAACAATTTTGTAAATAAACAAACAGTTAACAATATTTAATTGTTTTGTACACAGTAGATTCCAAAACTCTGTCTGCTGCAGTATATTAGAGTCACAGTCTTTGCCGTAACCTCCAATATTCACGTAAGAAAATTTATAGTCTGAGTCTGCCACTGCCAGAAGGATAATTGAGTGGTATTTCTTATAATTGTAGTTTAATGATCCCTCGTGTGGGAAATTAACTATACGTACATGTTTGCCGTCTATGGCACCCAAACATCGGGGGAAATGGGCATACTTTTCAAAATTCGCCGAAATATCCAGCCAATTTCCCTGTGTGGCTTTGGGGAAATGTTTTACGCTCAGAATTTCCCATATATAAAAACAGGTTATTTTAACGCTGCGTGATGCAGTTGTTACTCCAACTCTGTAGTAATAGGCCAAATCGGTGAATGATCGTCCAGTAGCCAAATATCTGAAAATAAAAATAATATCCAAAGTTAATTTGCCGATATGAAACAACTATATATTTATAAAATGGCATAATGAAAAATACCAAACAGCTCTTGCTAAATGTGTGACACGGCAACATAAAGAAAAGTACGAAGTGACCGAATGAAAAATTTTTAAGGCTTTATAAATGAGCCCCTTTAATACAAACCAACATTAGTTTCTTACTAATTTAATTTTGAAGAAGGGCTTCTTTTTCAAAGCACTGAAGTGGTTTATGCTAAATTTTTTCTGGTTTTTCGAGCTTTTCTTAATGTTTGTTTTTGCACATTACACAGTCATTACACACAAAGGAATACTTTATTTATATTTTTTTAGTGCTTTGAAAGGTGTTTTAATTTCACACATCACCCCCCCCCCCCTCCCTCTCAAGTCATCAATAATATTTTCAAAAATGTGTATTCTTAAATTTTTGCTTTAAATAGCAGGTTAGTATTACAGTGAGCAGACAGACTATTATAAATATTAGTGTTTAATTAAGTAATAATGATTATCAGTCCAATTTTTATTTTCTTCTATTTTTACAAGAAGAAAGTATTGGATTCATAAAAATTTTTGACTGATTTATTCGTTTTAGAAGTTTCTGAACACGATTTGACTATTTTTAGAAAATGTCTGTCTGTCTTTATGTGACAAAAACTTTGTGGGTGCTCTATATCAAGAACTAATGCACGAAATTTAATAAAAGCTTATATTCAGTTAGTCCTTGATATAAAAGTTTCCATAGTTTGAAGTGAACAAAGAACTTATCTATCTACTTTATACATAAAGGAGATTGTTATAAAAAGAAACCTGGATATAACAATAAAATCAAATTCACAAAATTATGACTACATTTTTCACAATTTCACTAAAACAGGGTCCTTTGAGAAAAGTGGACAGACTCCTGATAATAATAATAAAACAAAATGCTAAAAAAAAAAAAAAAATTAATTTTAGAGAGGATAATCTTAATATAATG